>CM060950.1:112501848-112556133 GCA_030765055.1 Mantis religiosa
GATACATGAAATAAAGATGGAGCACCGGTGGAATGAGATGGTGTGGGAAAACGGAGATCTCGGAGGAAATCCGCCCCAGCGCCGTGTTGTCCACCCAAATCTCAAATGCGATCGCCTGGGAATGAACCCGGACCCCCTTGGTGAGATCCAAGTGGTCTAACCGATATTAAGATGAATAAATGCGAACCACGAATCAATTTCTTAAAATACATAACTATTATATGAAATATTACTAAAAACATTTAAATCAAGAGAATACAGTCAAGTGATTACTGCTCAAAATTTGAACACTAATCTTTAATTTAGAAGTACCATTAAGAACTCATTATTTTAAAAAAAATGTGCTTAATTTTAATAAGCTAGGAGGCAAAAAGAAAATTACAAAATGTAAGAGTTAAAATCATTATGGCAATTTGAAACTCTCCTACTAGCCTCAATTGTTGTACAGCCTGCTAATATTCGAGCAGCAATTTATTAGTCAATGTAGTTTCTTCTGCATCAGCATCGTATCTTTGTATGAGGGGTTAGTATACGTAACATAATCAAACCACAAAACCTATGCCATCTTTAACTCAAGGTAGTAAAAAATGACGAAATGCGAGTGACGAGGTCTGATCCTCGTTTTGTATATGAACCACGCTCTGCTACCAGAATTGAGCCCGAACCCTGCCCCTTACGACTGTGCAAGCCACAAACAACCACAAATAACGTAAGGATGTCAACAAGCGGGTTCTCTCACTGTAGGAAGGAATACAGGAGAACGGGTGTAAATGTATAAAAACCCAGTTCCTTGATGTAGTAAGTCTAGTTGTTGAATTTTAACCAAATGCTAAACATTGCATGCCTAATCAATTCCAAAGTTTCCTTTCTTTTGTTTGTTTGTTTGGCTGTTACTTCCTTGGGAACCTTACGTTTACGTAATCCCAAAGGAAAATAAACTCTTCAAAAGGTAACCAACATAATAATGACACTAAATATTGTAGATCACATCAAAATGAACACACTATATTCGTCTGCCCATATAAAGAATGAATAACCTAAAAATAAATTACAAGATTAACACAACAGCTAGTATTCAAGAAAAATTAAATAACAATGGGAATCTCGGCTATAGCAAATAAAACGGGGCAGACCGTAGGGCGAATGTTATGGCATACTATCCAAACATGAAATGGCGGGATGTAGTTAACAACAGGCATAAAAGCAAAAATGGTAACTGCACTAAACAAAGATACAAACGGAAGTAACAAAACGTAATTCTATATAAATTCATATAAAATTCTATTAAACTCTGTATAAAAATTCTGCACAAAAATTCTGTAAGAAATACTACATAAAGTTCTATATAAACTCTGTATAAAAATATGATATAACAATTCAGTGTAAAAACCTCTCTCTTTAACATTGGAATTCTACACTCAGACGCCTAAGTACTTCATAAATGCCTCTACCCAAGTTAAATGAATCTTGCACCAGGCAGCTCAAAATTTGATATTCATGATACCGTTACAATAAATATACAAACATGTGTGGCACCAGAACGGAAACAAGTATAAAAATTAAAGTGCCCTAGTAGATTTTAAAGACGGAGGAAAACCCCGATCCGGAAAACATAACAGATTAATTTACTGTAGTTCTGCTGTAAAACCTCTCAAGGAAGGCATAAAACTGTCGCAACTTACCCAGGCGACAAAAAGCATAAAGTCTTAAGGTCCCGCGAGGCACTAGCCACTAACACTCTTTCTTTCCCTGCTCACCGACCATACCGCACCAGCGACTCTCTCGATTCCAACCAGCCAGGCACCACCGCCCGACCAATCAGCAAGCGGCAACGAGTCCCGGGAAAGGGAGCGCTCAGAAATGCACAGCGGAGCAGATCAGAGAGTACTGCAACGTGGTGACAAACAGGGAAAAACTATAAGATCGCCGAGGACCACTTCATCACGGAACGGAGAACAAGATCTTTTTGGTTAGTACTCATCAAATGAAATTTGTTAAACTGCTTAATGTTAGAAGATATTTAGTTCATACGAAGACGATAAATTATAGGTAGTAGGCAAATGTCATCCGACGATCTCAAGGCAAAATGAAATATTTTCGAAAACTATGCGTGTTCTGCGGCAAGATTGGAAGTGACGTTCCAAGGGCAGCGAAACATTTTCAAAAGAGGAAATAGTTAGGAAATATCTAACATGGACCATGGCATGAAAAACTTGTGGAAAAAAATGTAAATGCGCAACACAAGCTACATGAATGTTGAGGTGCACCGCCAAGCAACACAAACGTTGTTACATTTTCATTACATCCAATTATATTCAAGTTATTAAACCAGATATGGATCAGGTGGTTTCGTCTGTGGCCCGCATTCGGGAGGCCTGGGTTTGCTTTCCGTGGGCGATCTACCTGACTCATGGGTGTTTCCGGAGGTTTTCCCAGCTCGCCAGGCGAATGCTGGGTAGGTTAATTTCATCCCTCCTTTTCATCTCGATTATCACCTCACATCATCTGTCATCTGGTGGTCTATTTCAGGGTAGAAGTGTTTCCGGGTGTCTCGGTGGTGTATGGCAGGAGATATGCTCTGAGTGAGCCACTTCTTCCTCTGGTAGGTCGGTTGCCAGTCTCTGAACCGGGTGTTAGGACTGCTTCCGAACCACAGTAAAGGGAATGTCCGTTGTCCTGGCCTGCCAGGGGAGGTTTCCATCTAAGTAAACTGTAGGAACTCTGCCCTCTGCACTCCTTGGGGCTGCCGCCCTCCCCCTCTTCTCGCCTCATCCTTTCTCCTGTGGTTGCTCCACTTGGGGACATAGGTACAATGGATCAACACTGGTCGCAATGCCGAATCCCTTCCGTAGTTATCCTAATCCTACGTTTCTAAAGCTGTTATCTACGTGAAATTTAAAACCATTCGGTTTGATGCCACCTAAATGGCAGTAAAGTGATGTAGAATTAAATTAATCAGTAACATATTTCACATTCAGAAAATGTATCCAAGCAACTGACTCCATACGCAGCTCACCATCCATAGGGAAAACGTTTCCACTTCATGTGTGAATATGTAAGTGTGCTAATAGCTATGGTAGGTAGGTTGGGCAGGAGGGACTGCTCTGTTCTTCCTTCGGAGAACTGTTCCCAGGCATTCTTATCCATTGCAATCACTTCCGTTCAAACAATTGAGTTGAAATCCGACGGGGTTTAGCGGCCTATGTTTAAGCTGCATCATTAACAGGCTGTTATTCTGTGTATCAGCGCATGTAGCAGGATGCCTTTATCAAAAACAAACCATTGCTGAATTATTTTCATAGCCAAGATAATCATCTTTAGATCACTTTATTTTACGAGTTAATGTGTTATTGATACTACAGAGGAAAATGCCTAGTTCCAATTAGTCTCGAAAGAACCTGTGAATGACCACTGAAAAGTGAATTACAAGAGCTACAAAGTAAGAATTAACATGGGAACAGCCAATACAGTTAGCGTACTTTCTTGGCGTTGCCATTCCATAGCGAGCGGGCAACAGAGATGGAAGATATATTTGTCATTGTCTCACCGAACCCGCGAAACAAGTGATCTGAGATGTACATATAGACGCTGACAGATAAATTCGTTTAATATTTCAGCATATTTGTGAAAACATATGTAATCTAAACTTTAAAACTGTGAACCAGAGAACAATTTACTTGCGCAGTCATCGTTCATATGCACGCAAAACAAAATGACACAAATTGCATGAGTTCGACGAAAGAATGGAGTTTGCTACAATGAAACAAAGTAGTGACATTTCAACTATTTGTGTATAGTTTCTATTTTAATGATGTAATTGTATACTTCCTGAAATGGACTTTACCAACTTTTGTTTCATTAAATACGGAATAACTACTTAATTATTACGGAAGATACGAATGTACTTTTAAGAATCAATTTTACAACATGAATCAGTTATACTTCTAATATTGTGCACTGTGTGCAGAAATTTTAATCTTGCCGCAACAATATCGTTTTTCTTTTCAAGCTGAAATTTCCGAGCATCATTGTTTCTCCTACATTAAACTCAAGACATTTCAAAATGTGTTACTTGCAATATACAGACCTGTATATTCTATTTTCTCCCTCATTAAACTGGTCAGCCTATTAGCAGTTATATAAATCATAAATCGTTCTACCTAAAACACACTTTTGAAAATCGTCTAGCTTGTTAACCAATCAAAAGATGACGGCGCAGGGTAATGAGCAAAGAGAGGTGCTCTCAGGGTATGCGTGGATATGTATGAGTAAGTATGGTTCTAATGACACTGGAATGCAAGTTTCAAACTGCTTTAATGACTGCTCCTTTTTATCATCACCTCAAACTCAAAGTTGCCGACCATGATTATCAATATTTCACTGTTCAGTGTTACCGTATGTAGAATGCTCAGTACGCGATAACCCTTAGTTCGTTATTTACGTAGATATGAACCGATAAATATCTTCTCTCATAGCTTCTGGTCTCCTTTGACCAAGAGAGAAGAAGATAACCTTCTTAAACGGCCGCCAGTCGCGGACTGTCTGTCCTCACTGTTCACAGCTGTGCGTATGTGTGTGTGTAAATTTCACTTCTGGAAAACCTTCTTATTCATCCAAAGATTCCCTGTGTGACTATTTTGTCCATTTTGATTTTTGGTCTCGGTCATGCCATTATTAAGGGTCACCCTTTCAAACAGAGTCAAGTGTTATCCCTTTAAAATCCTGCTTAGACACTGTTTCTTACGTTTCTTTTGTTAAAACAACTATTCAACCCAATGCACCTGCCTGCACGTATTGTAACAAAGATACACGATTTCTTTAAAATCCATCAGGATTATTTACTTACTGCAATCCTTTAATTTCAGTATCACTTGGTAGCACGCTTTTAGCTGCTGGATATTTACAAGGAGACCAAAATATGCGAACTTCTAATTTAGTGAACTGTGTGCTTTCTTTAACAATGTTCGTCACAGAATGAGCACTCACGTGACAAGCTTGTTCAAATATTTACTTACGAAAATGTATTTAATTGCCAACTGTTTGAAAAAGGAATGAAAAATAATATTTATAGTCTGCTTATGTAAACTCTGTCAGTCAGTACTAGGCACACTAGTACTAGGCTTGCTAAGCGACATATGTACCAGCTTTGAAAAGAAAGTGTGCACTCTTCAAAGATCACCACCATATTGAATGCAAAGTAAAAATGCAAACGCAGCATTGTACGTGTGTGTTTTTCTTCACTGGCGGTTAATGATTCTTTTCTTTCTAGTCGGGCGTCCTATCTTTCCATATCTCCGAAACCACATGTCCTATAAACATGGAGTTTGGACAGTCACCCTAAGAAAAAATATCTCTGCACAATAGGAAAAACAGAATAATTCAGTAATTACTATCTTTTGAGCGAGCAAATAAATTTACCGTAGAATTCAGCAAAGCGAGCTTGTCTGCGTGTTGAACTATACTACGTCGCACACATCTCATTTGCCTAGTCAGCGTTTCTTCCATGGAAGTGTTGGTATAAATCGAGTGTACAAAGAAGGGCAACATCTCACGCACTGCCACCTACGTAGATGTATTTTGGCTACCACCCTCCTCGGAGGAAGGGAGTAAGTGAAGAAACCACATGCAGCGAGTACACAAGTCATAGATTTGCACGATGGAAGAACCTCCCACCTCAGTAGCTGGCTGGAGAGAAACGTTGTAATTTTTTTTAAATTTGCATTTAGTCATATCGGATGATTAATAAAATCGGTGAAATAATGCTTGAATGAGCCCAGGGTCCCTGGAATTTAGAGTAACAAAATTTTCATCCTTCAGGATATGAAAAAACCACCTAAAAATGCTTTTCTGATTAACTAAACTTGATCAAGATTTGAACACGGGACATCTTGAACGTGAGAGAGACATGCTTCTTATTACATGTATACATATGTGTCCCACTGCAAACGATATACAAGGAGACTGTCATTAATTATAATTGCTAGAGCACTTAGGTAGCAGGACAGCTAAACCAAAACCAGGATTACTGTCAAAATTAACAGTGTAATACTCTTGGTATCCTTTCCTTTAAGTAAGTGATACAGCTTTCTTACAGAAATTTTATTAGATTGAGCAAAATCGGTTCTCCACGTTATCAATGTATTTTAACTTCGATCCTGTGTTCTTTAAGACTTATAGCTGTAGCCTCTCAGTCCTTCAACTTTTCATCTCGATGATATTCTCATTCCTGATTTATTGTAGGATAACTTCAGAAGTGCAAAATCTGATGATAAAATTTCTGCCTCTGTTCTTTTACTTGATTGATACCCTTCTAGAGGATAAGAAATTGATACCCTACGGGAACATACTCACCGAGGTCTACTTCCCATTAGTCCCGGCCCCGTAGGACCTGAACCCGGGCCTCATCTGTTATTTCCATTAGGACAGCACCTATTTTATAAGCTCCCCCCCCCCCGCCTGCACACGGCAAGCGGGACGGAAGTGGATACGCCACTTACGCGCCGGTCCTTAATGAACCAGCTGCCAAATAACCTTGGTAGGGCCGCCAGTGTCTAGCTCACCAGCTACTAGCTCTGCAGGCTAGTCCCCAGGACTTATGAGGCAACCCTCTACCCCCTCCGGGCGGCCAATGTTAGCCTGGCCAGAGGTACCGAATTGCCCGTGGGTGACGGGAACCAACTGCCCCCTCGAGACCAACCCATTCCGAACAACTCCCGAAGGAGGGGCTCTGCTGTTCGGCCCGAGGTTCCTCTAGTAACGTCAGAGGTACCACGAGTGCTAGGGGTCCGTAGCGCCCGCACTTTGGCAGCTAAAAGGGACGGATCCCTTCCCCTACGGGGACCCTACGGGAACAACTCGCACTCTGTGATCTCCATACAGAACTACCGCATCTAAGAGTAGACCCAAGAGAAAGGGATGAAGTGGGGAAACCGCAGGAAGCCGAGGATATCAGGCAGACATGCCAATGGTACATGAGAAGTTTCGTACAACTGCTAAAAGTTCATTCCAGTACCAGGATCCATCCCGCAGTCACCGATCTCAAATAAGCCCAGGGTCCACAGAGCTCTGAGTTACCTGACATCTTTCAGGATAAAGGAAAACTCCGGAAAAGAGAAACCTTATCCAGATAACTTACCCTAAATGAACTCGAAACCTCTTGAAATAGAGGTAGACATGCTATCATCTATACTTCCTAGGCGGGCAACCTGAAATATTATGGAATAAGGGATATAATGAAAAGGAAATCGTTGTATGAAAATAACTGGACAGCATCCGTTAAAATGGCATGGAGAAATCACGTAAGATCCAAGTCAGTGTGCATAGTCAACAGGGATCACACCTGCAACCTACCGAATGCGAGTCGCTAACGTTACCTGCTCTCTAATCTATTCCTTTATCCAGTTTTACTTTGTCACTGCTTAGAAGACAACCTGTTATATATGTATGTATTTGTAACATGGAATAGATAATTTCTTTTTGTATGGGGTACAATACTTAAAGTAATAATAAAAGACCACTAACAGCACTTAATTTCTTTGTGGATAGCTTTATGTAAATAGTTTGAACTAAATGTGATTATTTAATTGCAGAGCGAATTCGTGTGCTTCATCATTAGTCTTCGAATATTACTTTAGGTTAAGTTGTATCATACTGGAACGTTATTTACGTGCTATAAAAGAGTGAAAAGGAAGCAGATTCGTGCGCTACCGAGTTTGTAAGTGACCGGCAATACTTGGAAGGCGGGAGGCCGCAATGAAACCCTGTGCGCAGGCAACTATTTTCCAGCAACAGTGTCCAAATCCTATTCATCATTATTACTTGACAAACCGATCAAGCGTAGCACAAACTTAGCATAACCCTGTTAATGTTTACCTCTCCACATTTTCGAGAAGTGCGTTCACGCTTGAGGATAATCACTTCGTTACAGTGTGCACAATGCTGCTGACAGCGTTATTTACACACTGATTGTACAAGGTGGTATTGCTATTTGATACTACCAATGAACACATAATTAGTGCTTATGTTCTCAGGGTCACTTCCCCTGATTCCTTTGTCTCCAAAGTTTGTATACCTAGTATTAACTGGAATCTAGTGTGGCTGGAGGAAATAAACCTCTCTATTGCATGTTGACAAGAGGAAAATTCTGTGCTTCCTAATACCTCTTGTGATGTTCGTCAAATACAAAGCAAAAATTGAGCACCTAGTGAGTATGAACTGCCCACCTCGCTGGCATAGATGGTAGCGTGTCTGCTTCACGATGAAGAGATCCAGAGTTCGAATCTCGTTCAGGTGAGTTATCCGAGTAAGTTTTCCGGGGTTTTCCCCTATCCTGAAATACGAATGTCTGGTAACTAAGCTCTATGAATCCTGGGCTCATTTGAGCATCATTTCACCCATTTAATTCATCTTCCGATATGAAAATTTAGAGGACGTAAAAAAACTGAACTGGAGTACAGTTGCAAAAAAAACCACCTCAAAACATACTTAAGATGTTCTTTAAATCGATTTAGGGAACTGGATTAGGATTTCACTGCGGAAGGGATTCGGTCCGTAGGCCACAATGCTGGGCCCATGGTGCCTATGCCCCAAGTGGTGCACCCCCGAAGGTAGCATGAAGCGGGTAGAGACAGAGGGCAGCCGACCCAAGAAGTCACTACAGTGCAGCGGGCAGGGTCCTTGCAGTTTATTTACATAGAGACTTCCCCGGACAGGCTCCCCTATTGTGGTATGGCAACTATCCCAGCAGCCGAGCCACAAAGGTCCCTGGTTGGCGGTACCGAAATGGTCCCAGCAGAGGCGCGGGGACCGGCAACCGACCTACTGGAGGAGGAAGTAGTTTACCTCAGAGTATATCATCCCACCGTACACCGCCGAAACACCCGCCGACACTTCTACTCTGAAAGAGACCCCCAGATGATAGATGATGTCAAATGATAATGGAGATGAAATGGAGGGACAGGAAATTCGGGGAATGTAATTAACCTACCCAGCATTCGCCTAGCGACCTGGAGAAACCCCGAAAAAACAATGGGCCAGAGAAATCGGCCATGGGAATCGATCACGGGCCTCTCAAATGCGGGCCACAGACGAAGCTTCTTGAGCCATCCCGCTTGGTGATTTAGGGAATTACAAATGTGGTAATTAAAGGAGGGCTAGATATATAGTATTAATTTTACCTTAATTTTGATGTATTATAACGGCCGTGTTAGATATCGAAGCTCCACTGTCTAGATTACGGCATTTGACATAAATTGTTGAAAGTAGTTCTAGCCTGTAATCCGGGATTACGGAACGCTTACGTTTCAGCTAGAAAGTATTGAAGCTCACTCAATGCAGGTCAATGGGACAGTCAATGGGAAACCAATGGTCAATGAATATGGCAGATAACCGTCACGAGTGTCGCAGGAATCTGTAGTCGCAAGAGTTAAACTTGTACATCTAAGAGCCTACAAAGAATTGTAAGGAAAGTTTGGGTGTGGCTCCTGAGGACAAGGCTGCCTATGGCCCTTATATACTTAATTAATAAACATGGCTTACGTACTAACTTGGGGTTAGTGTAACTTTTCTCACCCTGAGGGCGGTTATGTTCCCTACCCTCTCCAAGTAGCCTAGTATCGAGCCTTTTTCCATGGGTCGCTGTATATAATATATTATACACTGTATATAATATATTTATACACGAAATGTGCTTTGAAGTTAACAATGAATCTGCACGAGTTTTGAGGAAAAGCAACCATAAATCCTACACTCTTATAAGTACAGTCATGAACATTAGCCAAATGTTTGGGCAAACCAGAATCCCAAAATGCGTGCTACTGTAAATATGACAGTTTCTGTCTGATTAAAACATGTGATTTTCTTGTATTCTAATATATACAACTTTATTTTCTCCAATTATTTGTCTTTTAAGAACTTTGTATAAATATAACTGTTTGGCATAAGTGTTCCATTTAGCTCCCTATGAACTAAATTTTAGGATAACAACTACTGATTACTAATGTGGACATACTCTGGCGGTAATAACATGGTTGGTTGTATTTTTAGAAATGATAACTACTGATAAAGTTCAATTAAAATATAAATAAACTAATAATATAATAATGGAAAAGTCTCCCGCGTAGACATCCACTCTGGGAAGAGAAACGATATGATGGACTTGAAGACCATGACAACCGTATTTGGATGGTGTGTTGCGTAAGCTTGGCCAAAGATCCTAAAGTTTCCAATTCGAACGCATCCTAAGTAATAGCATATTACACATCGAACTGAGTTTGTAGAAACGTGCATCAGACATTGTTTATGGATAATTGCTATCTATAATAAACATATGTTTCAAAACTCAACCCTGCCTGCAGTTATCCCTGGCCCCTCTATCCTGTAAGTCAGCTTTGTGCAACAATCTTTGGCTGCAAAAACATGGTCATGGATTGCTGAAGTATTCCTGGAGCTTTTCAATTGATTCCTCTCAACCGAAGTAAATAAAAATTTTGAAAACGTTGCATCTAATTGGCTGCTCCTCAAATTAGTTTTAATTCGTATCATTGTAGCAACATACCCCTCCACAAAGGCTCACTTATGGTTTGCAATATCTATAACTCGCTGCCTTTAGCTCGAAATACATCCTCATTTGTTAAATATGACAAATAATTCTCTAAGTATTGCTTCCAACACAAATCAAATTTATCGCGTCTGTCAATCAGGAATCTCTTGAATTCGTAGAATTTTTCAGTAAAATACTTTGTGGTTTACTTTTCATTGTAAATCATTAAATAAGATTTTATCTTGAGGAGGTATAGACGAGAATAAATTCAAAGGAAAGGGAGCTCAAAATCATTAAGTGTAGCACAAAAACCTCTTCCAAAGGCTCTTGTCTCACCGTCCCATTATGTGTCATTAATAATTGATTTTAAGAATGTATTTTATCTCCTCTTTTACTTCCAAAACGTTCCTTGTGTATAGCGTATTGGAGCCACTAATGGCAAATGCTTAGTGGTAAAAGTATCATTTGCAGTCATCCTCTTTGTAGCTCTCGAGGTAAAGAGTTGAAAATTCAGTGACAGTTCCAAACAAAAACTTTCATTTCTTAATTCAGTAAAATGTTTCTTTCAGTACTATGTTTAGATTGCAAGGTTAAAAATGAGAAATTAAAGCTGATAAATCTCTTGAAGAATAAATTGTCGCTCCCCATTGTGCACTTTAGCCATAGCAGAGCTCCCATTGAAAGTTTGTGCAACTATTTTGTGACCAAGCTGAAACTTATTCAACTAAGAGTATGTTCAGCAAGGAAACCAGTAGCACGATTAATACCTGAATAAACCTATTATATCTCACCTGAACATCATCTTTGGGAACGTAACTTAACTCAAGGGAAAAGCTGAGATTTGTGTGCTACATCCGTAGCTTCATCTTCTATCACTAGAACAAATATATATTTTTGGTTTCTTCTTTTACTTTATTTAATAGAACAGGGACGACTGAATTAATTACTTCATTATGCGTATCATGAGAAGTACCAGTAAATATATTGGGGGTTTCTAGGTAGTTAGTCTTTCATTATGTGGGGCTCCGTTATTCAGTTATTCTCGTACAAAGTTTTTCTTTGTTGATCTACTCTGAATTTTCTAAGAAGCCCCTAAAAGACTGTCAAAGACTAATCTTGCTCTGCTAAAAATCATACAGCCATTATTGAGCATGGTAAGCAACATTATATATTGTGTATGCTTAGACATTTTCACTGTATCTGTCACCACTACTTCTGAAGGCAAGACCTAAGGAATACCAAATTCTGGAAAGCAATTTTTAATTACTCGTTACACAGATGATAGGATTTTGATGTTATTTCTGTAGCAAATAATAGCTCTTTTAACATCATTAATTCCCTTTGAAGTCCAACTACGTTTTTTTTTTTTTTTTTTTTTTGTGTTGAACACTAATAGCAGGACCAGTAATATAAGTACGTGGTTTAGCTTTCCTTTACACAGCCAGAGTTTACCTTATGCTCCCATATGTGATCGCACTTTACGTATTTCTGTTTCCATGGTTATTAAATTAGATGCTAGGCTGTCAATGTCTATGATCCTTTTGTCAGAAATGCATCTGCTGTAAATGAATGTCATAATATGTTTCCGATAACACAATATATTTATTCTTCCTCATAAGTTTCTTTTTCAGTGAAGCAGAAGCTGGTAATCCAGTCCATGGCAACAAAATTTCTCAGTTCACAAACATGCACATGTAACGTGTTTTGCATTTCCAACTGGTTAAGCACGCTCACGTTAGAGCGAAGCAGGTGAACTGCACTATATTGCTCACTGCACGCCCTCTGCCGTTCTCACCTCTCGCGTTGGCTTACCTGAGAGACAAACAGGAGTAGGATATATGCATTTTCTCCAACTGATGTGTTTGAAAGAATTATAATTGAATGTGTTGGTTATATATACAAGACCATCATTTTATTATTAGCCCAATGCATCATGTCAAAGCATAAATGATAGACGAGATGCATTTTGCAGCCTTAGACAAAAAGGTGAGCAGCTGCCAGAAACTTAAGTTTCATTCGGAAAACATCGGAAGCATTCGATGGGGCTACGTTCGCAATACATGCTTTGGAAAGGTAGAGTTAGACTAAAAACTTCAATGCCTTAGCCGGGATTCAAATCCATACTTCGCATTATACAGTCCTAGACCAAAACGTGAGCAGCTGCCAGAAAACTAAGCTTTATTCGAATAAAATCATAAGCATTCTATGAGGCTACGCTCACAATACATACTTTGAAAGGGTTGAGTCAGACTAAAAACTTCATTGCCTTAGCCGGGATTCAAATCCATACTTTGGGCTACACATGACTAGTGTGAAAGCACAATTAATTTTTCCAATTTAAGCTTTGATACCACTCTGGCTTCATTCCGAAGGTATGCGATAGATAGAGAGTTGCCTTGCGACTATGCCGTATACATGGTAGCCGAGCCGTAAAATGCATTTGTCTCGAAAGCAGCCCAACATGAGTTTGAATCTTTGATTTGCATGTTTCTTTTTATTACTGTTGCTTAAATAGCAATGCCTAATATCTTTCTTGCCGAAGATACATGGTAATATTTTAATCACATTCATTTATAAAAACACAAATAGCATATTCCTATCGGTTTCAAAATAAATGCAATGATATTAGAGAATCGCCTTAATATTCGTTACCTTAATATTGCTCATTTATCCGTTATGAATGGTGTTGGCATATAATGCATTTGGTCTCATCCATCCGAACGAGGGCAGTAATAAAAGCCGAGTATTTACATACCCGATGCTAAGTTCATTTCTCTTTTTATTTGATTTTACATATAGGAATGAAACATTTAATTTAAAAACAGAGTAGAGTGTTTCAGTTTTTATGTTCATAAATGTCATAAAAATCAAGTAGCCCTTAGCAATTGGAAGGTATATTACAATGTGAGTAATACACATTTCGTATTTCTACAATAAAACAAAAGAAAATCAAAATGATGTGTGAGATTCGAACCTTTGTAGCTCTAGCTCCTACATACTTGTCCATAACCGTTCGTCTATGTGTGCACGTTTAGTAACCGAGACTCAAAGAACCGAGTGCTAAAAGGAGGCACGATTCCCTATGTAGGTATGTACGAAACATTAGAAACAATACACTATGTGCAAACAATATCATCATCATCATCATCATCATCATCATCATCATCATCATCATCATCATCATCATTATGAGAGTATTCAGTAGAACGAAACTAAGGAGACGCATTCCGTGACACCATTGTAAACCGGTCGTGGATACGATTTGGACTTAGGAAAGCATACTCTTCCAGCGTCTGCTTTTCTTTTGTGGGAAGGGGGGGGGTGTCAAAGAGTGTATTTGTATCATGTATAAGCTGTTAGCCGGCTATCGTGACAAACACGAAACCTCCGCAACTGTAACTGAGCAGTCCCTACTAACACCAGGAGGAAATATCGGCAAAACGTATCTCCACCGTCCATCCGCAACGCGCTGAACACCGTCACCTAAGCATTCAACCCTAAAACACATGACAGTGAGGAATGTAGTGACTGCACGAAATGATGAACAGGGAAGTGGTTAAAGAAGAGGAAGCACCATCATATAGCTCCCATGGAGTCGGTTAAACTACACAAACAAAAAAGTTAACAATGAGTGGTCGCCGAAAATCAATTTTGGGACCTCCTGATTTTTAATCTCAAGCCAAGTTACTCACACGATAAAAAATAAGGTCTTCCTTAATAGATAAGCTTTATTAAGAGTGGATCAGTATACAAAGAGGTGCGCATTTACCTACATCCTGTAAAAATATCAGTCTGATATTTTAAATGTTTTGCGAGATAATGGTTCTCTAATTGAAAGATTAAGTAACATTGGACTTAACGAACTTCCGGCTATAAAATACACATATGTGATTGCTATGTTGTTTTAGAAAGGTCGTAACCTTAGGTGTTAATCACACCGTTTCCAAACGCACACATCGTCTGAACTTGAAAACAACTATTGAAAACTTTCAGTCGCTCGTTTAATTTTTCATCGCTGTTTTTTATTCTAACAGTTAAGTAAATACGAAAGAAACATTGGAAAAACTGATTTCCATTCCTAAACTATTAATAATGTTAACGTATCTTCCAGTGGAAATAATCCTTGGATGTCTCAATATAATCAGTATGATAATTATTTGAATGGAAATATTATGTCTCGTGAAGTAATTGTTAAATTCTTGATTCCATTATTTTAGCACAAATCACCCCTGTATTCCCTTAAAGAATATGCCAATAGTGATAATTCAGTCACTGTTCTCACGAACGTGAATTCACCATAAATACCATCTAATTAAACCCTTGAGTAAGTTTGATACAACCTTGCTAAATTCAATTACGTACGCACATCTGTAAACGTCTACACCTAAATTAAGTTCACAGCTATATTAGATTTACTTTGTCTATCAAAAGGGTGAACAAAGGCTTTCCGTGTAAAATACCGTTGGGTTTTAAGGCCATGCATTTGTGAAAATCCTAAAACTATGCTCTTCTTCTGATTTCTTTGACACTTTTACCATATACCTACTTACAGCATAAAAACATAGAAAAGAAACAACTTTAACGGGCTAGGTCAAACCACTGTTAAAATGTTATATTTAGTGTTATATAAATGTTGTGTTCAGCATCTTTTGATACAGATTCTTTTGATTTTTTCACAAATAATGTGAAATACTCCTTGAATCATACGATTTACTGTATTGCTTCCGAGTATCTACATTACGGTTTG
This sequence comes from Mantis religiosa, assembly GCA_030765055.1. Taxonomy (NCBI): domain Eukaryota; kingdom Metazoa; phylum Arthropoda; class Insecta; order Mantodea; family Mantidae; genus Mantis; species Mantis religiosa. The sequence continues at coordinate 112,517,136 of CM060950.1, forward strand.
TGAAAATTGCAACATCAAGAAGGAAACGCATGAATTCTATGAATTTAATACCTAAGTACATGTCAAGTAGGAAATGATAAACTTTTCAAATCTGCACATGGCTTTGAGCCCTAATATTCAGTATTTCGTGTGGCCTCCATGCGCTGCAATTAGAGCTGCTATACGCCGAGGCATTGCATCAGAAAAGATCTGAATATGTTCCTGAGGGATTTCCCTCCACGGAGTTTGTATTCGAGCCCACAACTCCGTGACACTGGTTATTGGAGGAATATGACGCACCACGTTTGGACCAAGAATATCCCAGACGTGGTCGATGGGTGACATGTCAGGCGAACGTGCAGGCCAGGGAAGCAATGGTACCCGATGTTCTTCGGAGAAGGCTCATACATTCCTCGCAATATGCGGCTGGGCATTGTCCTATTGAAATATGGCCTGAGGAGATGCCTGAAAGAGGGACACTCGGGTGGCTGTTCAAAGTGCTCTCAATTCGTAGGAGGCGAGATCGGTTGTTGTAACCAATGTCGCCCCAAACCATCACACCTGGTGTTTGTCCGCTATGCCACTCAGCAATGCAGCCCTCCAGGTGGCGCTCACCACTGTTGGACACGTTGAAGCGGGACTCATCCGATAAGGCTACATTTTGCCACTCAGCATCCATGTCACAGTGTTCACGTATACATTGCAGTCGGAGGAGCTTATGGTTTCTCGACAATGGAAGCCGAGGTAATGGCATGTGTGCAACAAGTCCAACCTGCAACAGACTGTGATGAACCAATGTTGCAGAAAAGTTCACATATGTTGCGGTGCTCCAGCATCGAGGCAACACTGTAGATGAAGGTGTACGGTCCGTTATGGCCATACGATCAAGATGACGGTCATCCCGTGCTGTGGTCATTTTTCTTGGTCCAGTTCCCGCTCTTCGCTGCGCACGACCTTCATGTATCCAGTGCTTGCACACACGCATCACTGTCGTAGCAGTATGCCCTCTATGAGCCGAAATGTCACTGTATACAAACCCGCTTCTCTGAGACCGATACTTCTGCCCCGTTCGAACTCGGTCACATGTCGATATGGCTTCCTTTGACGTCGACAGGCATACTGGCACACACTTTGTCTCCACATTGTTTGACAGTTCACACTGATTATACTGGGCACAACACTGACCTTGTCGGACTGACACGCGAGGACTCTGCTCAGCCTACGTGTAACCCATCTCTCTGGAAACCTAATCACTGATTTCAGGCACACTCTTCTACACCTCCAGCAAGTTTGGAGTTATTTAGATAATTAATTCTTGGTGTTGCAATTTTCACAAACAGAAGTGTAATTTCAGCCTTGCATACAAATATAAACACATTTCGATGTAGGGATTTAAGTTTAATGGGTTTAAAAGAAACTATTTAGACTTTTTATCTAATTCAATTCGCGTTATGGAAAGTTGTCAATATTACTTGAACTTCACATTCTTTAAATATTACACAACAATTTTTGGCTCTATAATTTCTGAAGCTCTTCCGGATATTTTAAGGCACTATGGTTCAAGGAATATTTAAGAAGTGGGAAATGCCGAGTAAAAGACACTGAGAAAACTGACGCCTAAATTTCAGCATCCTGCAGGATCATTATGTCCGTTTGTGTCTTTAAATTTTTTGATATTAACTTACCAATTGAGTAGTTTGAAATTATACCATAATAAACAAGAGAAAAATACAGGTAAAAGTGCCTTAATTACTACTAATAGTAAAAATACTTTACTGTTAATAAAGGACAATAAAATAGAATGTATAGCACCTCATTACTGTTAACATTATTGTATTTATTCACTGCATCATTCAGTGCCGATGTATACCATTTCGCGTTTCTTTTATTCTGGCCCTTTGACACTCGATCCCAGACCAGATTGAAACAAATGAACCATATGAAAATAGCTCATGCAACGTGTAGGTATGTTTTTGAAAGCATCGCACAGCAGAAGCTGCGTCAAAACGAGTACATAAAACGTTGGTCTAACTGGAACTAAGTGCATTAGTCAACAGAAAATCGTTAAAGTGCATCCCTGGGTGGAAACAATATATAGGGTAAACAGAAGGCAAAATTCGAGTGCTATAAGATTAGCGACCGTTCTTTTGTTATTTGTATGTATATGTTAGCGGAAAATATTATTAATTTTCCAGATTACAGAGTTTTGTTATTAACAATGGAAAATCACTTTGCTGCGCGAGTAGGTACTTCTCCTTTTTGTAGGGAGTGAAACAAAGGTACTGCAGAAGACATAAATGACACACGATTGTATATTTGTTTGATCTGTATTTTAACAAGATATACCATCTGAATCCCAAAAATAATAATCAGATAAGGGAACTTGGGACAGGTGAGATATATATAGAATGTCCGTCTCGGTAGCCTAGATGGTAGCGTGTCTGCCTCAAGTTCAAGAGGTTCCGAGTTTGAATCTCATTCAGAGTGAGTTACCTGGATAGGGTTTTTACCAGGGTTTACCCTTATCCAGAAAGACGAATGTCAAATCAATAGCTCTATGAACCCTGGGCCCATTTGAGGATCATTTCACCCACTTCTAGAGCAGGGGCGGGAAGGTAGGCACTATACCTCTTGTCCCCTCTAATTTCTAGACACAGGTATACTGATCCAACTAAAACATTATAGTCTCGTGCCGTCTTGTCAGTGCCGGATTCACATGAGCAAGCAATGAATGTTTGATCGGAACTGATGGAACAAGCATTTCTTCGTACGTGATCGTAAAGCACATAGTTTGATATGTCCTACTAATATTGAATACATTACGAGCATCTCCCTAAGGAGACATTCAATGCGCCTCATGCTGAAGGCCACCCTGAACCTGCCGGACCGTCTTGCAGCAGTACTGGCGGATGACTCCCAAGCTGTCCAAAAGGTTTTTAAGTTCCTATCGCAGATACCTTTCGCACTGCATATTTAGATTTTAGCTATAGAGTGAGGTAGTACTGGCACTAAGTACACTCCACTCCTTTATCTACCATGCTTCTGTGATGCTCCGTGAGTTGTTCACTTGAGGCTGTGCGACCATTACCGTGACTTTAACCTTTTAGCGCGCTGTTTTACCCCCTGACTTTTACAATCGTTTTTATTGGTAAGTCCCCCTGCCTTTTGTACCATCTTTTCTGTTGAGGCGCTAATGACCTTGCAGTTGAGCACCCTCAACTCAACTCAATCAATCAATCATGCTGAAGCCTATAGCGAAGAGAACTTTTCAAAGTGGGAAATCAGCCACTGTTTTGCTGTGTTAAAACTCTAAATCTAATTACAGCTTATGGACTATTTCAAAACTTTTTTTACAATCTGATACCCGAAATACTTGGATTTGCCCTACTACGGCCAGATACGATGGCTAAGCAATGTGTTGCATGGAATTTTGGAGCGGCGTAAAAAAAAATCATATTTTAATACGAACTAAGGGATTGTCTTTCCGGAACATAAAGATGAAACCTTTTATTCGTGATTTGTCTTTTCTAAGAGATTTGACTTTTCACCTCAACGAACTTAAGTTTACAAAGTAAACACAATATATATATATATATATATATACGTTTAACAGGTTACTGACTTGAAGCTTTCCCGGCGTTGATTATTGATGATAGTTTCTCGGGTTAACAGCCAGGTCAGATAGGGTAGTTACCCTTATCTGACCTGGCTGTTAGCCCGAGAAACTATCATCAGTTTAACAGGTTGTTTGAAAGCATTTATGGAGAAATTAAAAATCTGACAAAGCCAAATAGAATAGAAAGAACTACTCCATTTTGCACTTTTAAAATGGATTGTGAAAGTTTGGCTGCATAATACGAAACAAAAATGTAACACTGTATTAGAGGAGTCATTAGAAGTGTTATGGGCGTAATTTTGGACGTGGAATAGATTTTCGGATGAACATCCTCAGTTTGTTCTACGCTTAAGTTCATCTATTTGCAGCAAGATCAATTAGGAACATTAATGTTTAAAAAAAACCAGCAAGGAGAGTGATAGTGTGAATTAAGGAAGTATCATATGTACGCGATCGTCTATCAATGTACACTATAAAAAAATTCAATGTACTTTTCAGATAAACTGTGTTTGCTTTTGAGAATACTATATAGAAACAATTTAAATGTATTTAGCAGCATAAGCTAAATAACACTGCATACCACTATTGGATAAGAAAACAAAACGCAGGTAATAAACATGCTGAATCTATAGAAGTGCTTTGGCCAGCTTAAGATTTCACTAAGGTCAGTAAAGTGGAAAGAGGCGGTTTCTCATACAATGCCAATATGTTGAATATCTAGGATTGCTATTATATCCTACACTCATGTTCTCTAATGCCATTAATCTGTATGTACCAGCCTAGCCAAACCTTGCGTTCAAAAGTAAGCATTTGATTACCTCCCATAGAACCTTTCAACCAGAACGCGAATAGCCGTCATTTGCCACACGTCACCTATTTGTTTACGTGGCAGATAGGAGGAAAAAGTAAGGAGCGATTGTATGGGTACAGCATTTCGCACTTCAAGTGCTCATCTTACCAGATCTGTTCTAGAGAACGAACTTAAGTGCTGTAGAATACGAGAGGAAGTCCTGCGCCGTATAGTTCTACAAAAAGTTGTGGATATATCAAATTTTGTGCCATCAAGGATCTGTTGAAAGGAAGCAGTCCACCTGAGAGTAACGAAGTACATGATTTACAAAAATATTTTCGCCATCACATCATGTGACCTCAAAGTAATACAATGCAATTCATTAAGTGAAAACCGCAGAAGTGCTATTTATTATATTTTAAAAAGAATAACTGTAGTGCACTGTACTGCTCATTTTCCAATCCTAAAAGCACATTATGAAGAAGAAACGTACCAATAAGAAAAAATGCAGTGATTACATAGTATTTCACAATAAACCTTTGGTGTTCCCATAAGAAATAATATACTATACAGGATGTTTCAAAAATAGGGGGCATAGATTTAGGTATGTATTCCCCAAATGTAGATAATCGAAATAGTTCATTACAATATGAAATGCTTCATTGCCTTCTTTACACTAAAATTCGCCGGAACGTTTTTCTTTCCGCAGGTACTTGTCATTGCAGAAGATTTTCAAAATGTCCCCCTTCTGCTTGAATTCAGATATCACAGCGATGCTTCATTGAACTGCGAACACGATCTACTGGACACATAACAGTCGAACGCCAAACAGAACAGAGTGTAACCTTTGCTTCAGGATGCACTGTCAAAATGTCTTGTTATTCAGGGCTATTCTGTAACTTCTGGTTAAGAAGATTGTTAACAATTATGGTTACGGCTAACAACTGAGCGCTAAAAATTATGGGGGGTTTTCATGTTCTGTAATGCTTGTTATGACGACGGATCTTCTCAAGCATGTTATTAAGCACCTGGAGAGAATCATCGCAAACTCATACGCTTTTCAGGAGTGTTAGGTTTCTCCACATCTCTCGGCGCGCCAGTTCAAATAGTGCAATTGCGATGACTTCATGTCTTCCGTTCAGTACAGACCAAATTGGAACGCAAGGGAGCTGCAAAGTCTTTGTAAGAGCAATGAAAAATACATATTGATTTTGCAGAAGTAATCCCATTATCTAATTCGACATAATGATTTATAAATATAAGAAAAGATGCTGTTTTTAGGGAAGTAGATAACTTTGAGTAAATAACGTCTTATATGAACTAAACACCTTAAACTTTTATTTGCTTGCTGTATCAATGATCTATTGCATAGCAACACAACAAAATAAGTTCTTAGTACTTCTTGAAATACTAATAGCATAATTCAAATTGGATTTCGTATTTTCATTATAATAATCTCCAACCAGTACTAGAATGAAGTATAAGCTCTAGTGCATCCTAAGTATGAAATTTCTACTTTTATACCTTCTATTCAGCTGAAAAACTATAACATGTTACAAACATTTCCATAATTGTGAGCCATATAAAGAATGCATTTCTACGTTAGAAATTAACGTAATTAGTCAGAGTTTAGGTTAGGAAATTCTTTCACTCAAGCGTACAGTGATGTGACGTTATATTCACACTTAACACATACATAGCTCTTAGTACATATGTTTTCACTTTACCAGGATCAATGTTTAAGCAATTGTCGCAAAGTAACGCAAACACGAAGAAACAGCTAAATTTGAAATCCTTTGCACTTAATAGCACTGCCCTGCAACACTTTCTCGGTTTTGATGAACCATGAATGATAGAGAACTGCAACCATGGTATAGTTTCAAAGAGGTAGTCGGCAAGTCTCTTGTAAACTATCTGCGATACGAAAAAGTATCACAAATATAGTACTAAAGCTATGAGCTTAAGGGATAAATATGAGTTTAAGCTTCGTTATCTGTACTCTGAGCTACTTAAGCTGTTTCCTTGATAATTTTGGATCACTCAGAGTTGAACAGTTCAGTGATTTCATAATGAAATAATGGATATGGACAGGAGATATTAGGGTCACTGGCACAATGCGAGTGTACTACTCTTGGTACTTGAAAACATAAGTATCCTAATCACAACTTAAACGTAAATCAGCGCAACAGACCTTCTGACCAAAAGAAATATAACGTCACATCTTCTTTTACAGCTTCCCCTATTTATTCTTATACATGCAACCCGCAGTTTATAGTCCAATACAGTCCTGAGTGGGGACCAAGAAGCTACGAAAAGCTTAAATAAACGACGATTTTTCATGCATACAATACTGACAAGGTGATACAAACGAATGCTATCCCAACGAACTACATACATAGAATACGTGGCAGCTGGTCGAGATGGTTAGCTGTGGCCATATAGTGCTGCAAGAGCTAGGTTCGAAACGACGTCACATTTTTGTTCCTTTCTCCTAACCTTTATTGTATGTATTTTACTCACTAAAACACAAACAAAAACTAAACAATAAACAATAAAATTGTTTATTGTTGTTGGATCTTCTGAGCCAAAGACACAATAATGACAATCCGATAATTAGGGATCATGCTTAACTTTGTAACCATCTATAATCTGTAAAGTATCTGATTTTGTAAATCCTATTCCGTAGTTAGCTTTCATTTTCTAAGGAACATTAAATATTTCATGCTTAAATCTTGTGTTTCACTTCTACTACTGACAAAGAAGTTGTGAAAGTGCTAAGTACTCGGTTAAACAGAAACATAAATTGTCAAAGTGTGGATTTCATCAACGCAGTATATGTTTAAAATGACGACCCCCGACAGTATTTGAGAGGTTTCAAATACTGAATACCTACATAGTGAATGAAGCGTTCCTTTACGCCCAACATTGACGCAGGCACAAGTAGCTAAAGCCACTTTGCATTTATGAAGTGTTTGAAACTTGGTTGAATGGGTCAAGTATAATACCGACTGTAATAAGATATCTGCTACGAACTAAAAATTTATATCTACTATATGCCAGTGGAAAAAATGGTGATTGTTGTATGTTGTAAAGCAAAGGTTAATGAAATTTTCCAGCTGAACACGAGGGATTCGAACCCAACTTTTCGTGACAGAGTGGCACAGTAACCTGTATGATACCATTTAGCAACGCTATCTTACAAGCTGAGCTTTCTATACGAATAATGTAACCGCAGACCTCAGACTCCCAACTCGAAACTTTACACGCTGTTTACAGCTTCAGACAGTGTTTCGAGCACGTTTCGGTAGTTTGAAAGCAAATAAAACTGCATCCGCCATTACAATTACTGCATGAGCTAAAACCTGCCGTAATTTGTGACAGAAGCGAAAGCAATCGATCTAATTCTTAGCACTCTTTGACATGACTGTACAAAGAAAGCACGTGTTGGCTGAAGATTTAAATGCAATTGGTCCTACTGTGCAGATCTGCCATTTTGGGTCCCAAAGTTATTGTCAACTGATGCATGTTGTTCCTTCAGGGGCGTGTTTAAAATTGTGTGCGAGTGTACGCTAATGAATAAAGGTTTGCACACTCGTCTAAAATTGCTACTGGAGCTCTGTGTCTGGGTATAATGCCTTTGGAATCGAAATACATAGTGATTTCTTTCTGTTCCACACAACGCTTACGCACTGAGTTATCTACCCTTTCTCTATAAACTGTTCTGCAAATGATCCATTAGAAGGCATTAAAAATGTCGCATATGTCGCTCAGCATGTTGCGTAAATTTACAAATACACAGGGGCAGGCGACTCACCTGGTATATCTTCTACTCAGAAATTTCTTTTTTATTCATTTTGTAACGCACGATTTTACATAAAACACTACTTTCAAATCATTATTTGTGATTTGGGAGAAAACCTTCCGTGATAGAGAAAAATGGACAGCATGATTCATTTTAGCACATGAAACGATTTAATCTCGCAAATCGGCAAACAAAATTTATATTTTGCAGGACAATGTAATTTCTTATAATAATCTACCATCAATACTGAAATAAAATTTGAGTTCTGGTAATCTCATTACATGCATGTTCTATCTTTTAGCATTTAATTTAAAGAAACTGCTTTAATTTTGGATATTTGTTTACTTTGGCAGCAGTTGATAAAGGAGAGTGAAAGTTATAAATTGTAGGACTTTATGATCCAAAGCAACATTTCAAATGTTGCACAGCAGAACATTAAATGTAAGTGCTTGATTACAAGATAATTCTAACTGAAAAATGAACCTCACAGCAGACACTTCCTCGAGAAGTTCTTTACTATCCTGTAAATGAGAAGAGGTCAAAAGTGAGGTTAGGAAACTTTTTACATGTTTCTCCTGTAAACATACACTTTTCATAATTTTAACACACGTAAATTTATGGTTTCACTTTACCATGTAGGAATAACATAAGGCTCTCTATTTCCTACGGTGCTCTCCATTCCTTTGAGCTTCTAAATGAATTTTCAGCAGGGAAACAGTTGTATTGCTGGCGCTAACAAAACGGTCTCGCCACTTGTTATCCTTAACTATAACTTTCTTCCTCTCAACAGAATGCTGTTATGGTTACTATGTTACAGAATAACAAATGGCGCGTAGCCAGTGGCTAGCGGCTTTAACAAGTGATTCAACTTCAACCAGAAGTTACAGAATAGTCTCCTTTTCACGTCAACGACTGGCGGAAAGAAAAACGTTCCTGTGAATTTAATTTCTGTGAAGACCATTATTCGAAAATGAAGCATTTGTGAACACATGTTGTAATGAACTATTTTAATTCTCTACATATTGGAAATTAATACCTGAAATTATGACCCCTATTTTTGAAACATACTTTAGATGTGTGTGTGTTGTAAACTGGTCACAAAAATGAACAGCTTTTTCAGCGAATAAGTGTAAATTTATTATTAATCAATTGATGAAATATATTTTCTGTATAACTGAAATATCCAAGTATAACAAGTGTGCGAAGAAAATTACCCTTTATTTGTTAAAACTTTCGAAGCATGCACAGTGGGGTAGTGATCTAATGTCGCATTCAAAACTGTTAGTTTTGACTTGTTACTCGACTGCTGACCACGGCAAGGCACATAAACGGTAGTTACACTCATATAGTTTCACCCAACCTGTTTCATCGGTGTTCAGTTTCGGTGACCGAAAATAAGCATGTGTTCACAATTGTAACCCATTACGTAATAGCTCTAAGTGGGCCTTAGCCTGTCAACCTGACTGCCGGCCCCACACTCACATATGCAAAGCAGAGGTGCACGATCATATTTATTCCCAAAACTGCAAGATATTGCACAAAAGTAGCGTCTGTGGCTTGCATTTGGGAGGTAGTAAGTTCCATTGCCGTGGCTGGCTTTCCTGATTCACAGATTTTTCGAATGTTTGCCGGTCCACAAGGACAATGCTGGGAATGCTAATTACCTCTTTCGAATTTTATATATTTTCTATTTTTCTATATCTCCATACCTTGCGTCTTATCTCACTTCAGTTCTTATTTTAGTTGGCTATTTCAGAATGCTAAGTGTCGGAAGCTGTTTCGGTATATATAGCAGGGAATTTGTTCTCAATAAATTCTCGGATCGGGAGAGGTGAACGAGCTCTCTCCGGGAAGTTCCAATATGTATCTGTTAAGGACCTGTCCACTGTTGTCCCTCCTAAAGTTGGACCACCCTCCGCCTCCCTTCATTTCACACTTCGTGGGCACCCCATCAGGAGCACAGACAGAAAAAAAAAAACAGACCCACCATTGGTAAAGTTTCTAAGTCGCACCTTCGAATCCACTCATAGAGTCATAGGTAACGTAGCGGAATAATTGATTTCAAAAAATCATCGATACACAGAACAAAAGAGACAGCGACCAATAGTCACTCATGACAGACAGAACGCGGTACATGTCAGCAGACAATACTATGAACAAAGAGTGTTCTGATATCTACGCCGTGGCTACGTAACGTCAGGTAACAGTTTAAACTACTTTGCTTTCGTCCTGACTGAAGCAAAAATGTTTGAGCAGGGTTGAGCAATGAGGTACTCTCAGGGTATGCGTAGATATGTATGAGTAAGAAGGGTTCTAATGATATTGGAATGCCCGTTTTAAACTGATTTAATGACTGCTTATTTTTATCATCGGTTCAAAATCGAATTTGCCGACCAAGGGTTACCGATATCTCAATGTTCTGAGTTACCGTATGTAGAATGCTTATTGCTTGATAAAACTTAATTCGTTCTTCACGTACATATGAACCGATAAATACCTTCTCTAATCGCTTCTGGTCTTTTTGACCAAGACAGAGGAAGATAACTGTCTTAATCGGCTTCCAGCCGCGGACTGTCTGTCCTCACTGTGCAAGCTGCGTGTGTGTCTGACTTTCACTTCTTGAAGCCCTTCATTCACCCTAAAACTCCTTTGTGACTATTTTTCCATTGTGATTAACAGTCTTGTTCATGCCATTATTAAGGGTCCGAAGAATACCTATTCAAACGGAATCAAGTGCTACCCACTGAGAATTTCTGCTAAGAATCCGCTTTCTTCCGTCCCTTTTTTTAAAAATATTCAGCTCAACTGTACGTGCACGCGTTTCACAAACATACAAGATTCCTTTGTAATCCATTACAATTCTTTACACATTGCAATCCTTTAATATTGGTATCATGACTAATGTTTGCAAATTCCTCTACCTGCTTATGAGACCGTTTGCCAAACGGAGGGAGATGTATCTGGCACAGTTGTACACGAAGTTACGTACCCTGCCAACTAATTAATTAGCACTGATACACATTACAAGCGCGTGCTGTGCTGTACCTACTCTGACCAAGACGCGCATCCAGTATCATCCAGTAGACGTCATAACAAAAATGTGGCGTTACACAACAGACACACCGAGTGACAATGTTTAGTGTTGTACAGATGTACGTTCTGTGGACATATGGCACATCACTACAGGTTTCACATTCGGAACCAGCTTAACTCATTTAACGTTGCTCATTTAGCACAATAAAGTATTGCCGCCCCCTGTTCTTATTCTCAATATAACTATTTTTGAACCACGTATCTACTCTAAACTTTCCCGGGTCCTGTAACACAGATTAATCCCATCCCATCCCATCCCACCCCATTCATTCATTCTACGACTCAGTCGATCATATCATGTTACATGAAGAGCAAGAAAGCCGATTATTCAAACATCGAAGTTGTGCTTTTCTTTCCCAGTATGAGCTTCTCTTCATTTTCTATTCTTGTCAGTCTTGCGTTTTTTACTAACTCAGAATGTGATAATTTCAATCATATGAAATTATTTCGAAGAATATGTTAGTGGATGTTCAGTTTATTATACCTTTAGATAATAATTGCTATTTAAGAAAACATAAATCATAAGGTTCACAAATATTTCGCTTTGCTTAGAAATTCTGAGTTATTTAGTTTCTATTATTATGCGTCTATGGTGGAGAGAAGACAGTTTTTGGCTGGAATAACCACGATTGAAAAACTAGGTGACTTAGCAGGCGATATTTGTATTCTCAAATACTAACTATTACCCAATAAATTCTTAATTAGCCCGTTCCTGTATATTAATATTTTATCATGCACTGAAGACAGGAGACGTTTTCGGCACAACAGTTGTTACATACTCTAAACGTGTAAGGATTGAATATGATATTAAAAGTCAGAGCTTGGAGTTAACCAAATATATTTTATGCCTCAGTGTGCTAAGATGAAATATGGCCCGTATTCTGCATGACACCTCATAAACTGATATCTATATATTACACGGTACAGTTGCAAGATTAGGTTAAGATATTCCCACAGATAATTCCTTTCCGACATAGGTCCGATATGCTTCACCTTTACTAACTCCTAATGTTTACAGTGATATCAAGACTTTTCCCTCTTCTTCGATCTGTGTATGCAGATTAACTCTACGCAACTGGAAACACAATATACAGGAAACCGTTCATGCCAGTCGCGCTTGTCGCGAGTTAACCAAATGAGATTAAGCAGGTTTCCGAGACACGGCAGAGTGGAGGAATTCCTGACCAACGCTTCGGTGTTTCTGAGGAAATATAAAACTCCTCTGCGAAGCACATCCTTCAAAACTTTCCTTCTTCTAGAATCTTACTTTATGTTTCTCTTACTAAACCTGATATTTTGCTCCTGAGCCTGAAACTGACGGGGGTTCATAGGTTAATGTTTGAATATCAGCTTTTCCAATATAAGAACCATCATCCAGATATGATATGGAGCGTTGTAGCGAAGCATGTTTTCCAGCCACTCAGATTAAACGTTTCCCTGCTCCTCCCCTTTCGCACTTACCAAGACCTGAGCTTTCTTCACGGCTAATGCGTGTATGACGAATTTGAACTCAAACAGTAAGAATTTCAACCAGGGCTGGTGTGGAACATAGATAATGCCAGTCTTAAATGAAGAAAACTTCTATAGGAAATCTAAAGAATCGGCACCTTTTCGTGCATTCACTGTACTTAATTCGCTTTTTGTAAACACTTTGAATTCCAGCAATTATACGTACCAATGCGAACGCTGCAGAGTATTCGCTCGTAATTTCCGTCAAGAGGGGTAGGTGATAATTACATTCTCGCCCGCTATGCGGGGAAAGCAAGCTCTCCCTTGAGGTCATTGGTTGGATTCACCCAACACACACGCCGCGCTGTAACGGTGGCAACTACATTACCTCCATCTCTGGAACCAACTGAAGAGGGCTTACTTGAAACGCACAACAGCTTCCTTCTCCTTCGCACTGCCTTTGTTCTATTCTCTTTGTTTTAATATACTCATTCTCCTCAAGCAGTTAATTAACCGGATCTTATCTGTACGCATAGTGATTTATGCAGTCTCTCGTTTATACTACTGCATAGTTGTAAAAGTCCTCTGTAACAACATGCAATTATGTGGCTATTTAAAATTCCAGTGAAACAAGCAACATTCTCGCCAAATTATCGTAGAAGTTATTCCATACCAACGATAGTGAATAATATAACCGATGTACGCTCTCATGGAAAAAAAATTACTAGCTTCCACACCGAGCGAAATAGTTCAGCGTTGATGTGTGAGGCTCGTATTCACTATTGTCAAGTTTTGATTCCTGGAGACTGCCTACTCTGGGGTTTTCGTGGTTTCTTTGGGCCAATAGTCTTATGTTATGGTTGCTCCTCTACAATGACAACTCGCCCACCCCTGATTTTCTGCACCCCAATTTCCTTCCTCACCATTTGCTTCAGAGGCATATGACGGTGTTTGGTGAGTTGTGGCTGGTCGGTAAAGGTGCGCTTTGTGGACTTCCCCGCCCCCCCCCCCTCGCTAACGTCGGTCGGACTGCTCAACTAGATCCCCTCTACGAGTGCTCTTTGTCAGGTTTATAAGATCGCCGGAGGGGGGCGACGTAAGGGACTTGTGGGTGGGCTTGACCGTTCATACTTTCACACGTTGTCAATCGAAACTGAACACCCTCTCTTTTAATCCCTTCTCCCCAGTAAGCACGTTAGAAGAAGAGAGCCACGTGTACCACGAGCGGTGTTCTGTACTGTCTGCCCAGTACAAGAAGGCAAGGCTGAGGAATATGCAACTTAATTACTTTTACTGTGTTTATGCTCTCCTTCCGGATATTAGATGGATGCCATGTTTACAGTGTTGTCAATTAACGCACCTATGCAAAATACCTATCACTGCAGTTACTGAAGCCAGCATTAGACCTGGCAGCATGGGTGACTCATATGCACTCTAATACAATCATTTCGTAGTAAACAGATCTACTAACACAGCAGATAAGCAGTTCAAGCTCCTGTGCTCTTCATTCCCCTCTAGTCTTCTTGTCGTGGGCAGGCAGAATAGATTACTGGGTTATTTTATTGCCCGTACTTTTACCTTTCACTATCACTTGGTGCAAGAAGAAAAAATACCAACACTAACCTTGGTAGTAAAAAGCGATCGCTGATCTACTCAGATTTAGTTGCAGCATAAATTCGTAAGAAAACTAAAATAAAGAAATGACCCAAATAAGTTTTAAACGCTAAACGTTAATCTCAAATATGTTAATACATTCCATGTGTACAATAATAAGAATATTAAAGGTTAAAAGAGTGCACAAGGATATCATATGTGCAGTAAAATGGGGAGAAACATTCACGTGGTTTAGTATATCAGCATTCGGTAAAAAAAAAAAAAAATCCTTTCGCCATGGCACTATGAAGAGAAGTAGATCAGAAAACCACGACCGACAAAATAAACGTAAATATAAAATTCTTTGGAACCTTCATAACACATTTAAATTATATAGATCCGCGCAGCGAAAGTTACATGTTTCTTCATGCATTTCACAACTCCACGAGCGAGCTAAGCTGACTTAGGTGGCGGACGTGCTTTAGACAAGCCCTGGAGAAGAGGGCTGCGAAGGCATGAACATCGTAGCTCCTCTCCTACCTGCAGTTATATACAGGTAGACCGCAAACAAAAGTGCAGTCGGTGTGTGCATACGCGAGGAGAGCCTTCTGCCATTCTCGCTAACCAAGCATCACGTGACTCTCACCCATCCCGCTTTTTTGTTTTGTAATTTACGTCCTCCAACGTTAAGTCATATGGGACGATGAATGAAATGGTTGGAATGATGCTCAAATGAGTCCGGAGTGCATGGAGCTTAGAGCTACCCGACATTCGCCTTTCAGGATAAGGGAAAACCCCGTAAAAACTTTTTCCAGGTAACTCACCCTGATCTAGATTCGAACTCGGGACCTCTTGAACGTGAGGCAGACATGCTACCATCTTCGCTACCGAGGCGGCCACACCCATCCCTTCCTGCATGCGACAGAGCGCAAACCACACGAAACGTGTGTATTTTAATACTGTTTAGATTTTCAAAATTAGTAGAAAATAATCAACTCGGACATGACCTAACAATCGATCAACAAATAGATAGAATCATGGTTTCTTTAAACCCTGAGGAAGAACGTAGTGATTCGGCAGAAAATGCCAAGAAAGAGTGTAAAAGTGAATTCGAAAGCGAGTGAAAGAGATGACCATTGCAGCCCGCGCGATGGAGGAGAGGCAACCTAAAATGACGGTAGATGGGGAAAGCCAGAGGACTCCAGTGTTGATGAGCCACGCCTCCAACAACATGTTGTTCGCGGTCTAGTTAAAGCATATGTATATACACATATGCACATTAGGTGGAACCGGTTTAGGCTTCAGTTTTCTCCCGGTTTCAGCTTTGGAGATCACGATGGGGCGGGGTAGGGAGTAGGTAAATACCTAATACCTTTTTAGTACTCTTCCCGTTGGACTGCTCTAGAGTACGACTTATCTGTTTATTTATTCTAATTTTCTGTTAAAATATTTCATATTGCTGTTTGCATATCACTTTCGAACATTTCATACCCTTCTTTAGCAGCTCCATTCTCATATTTAGGAAGAGCATCGAAGCTCTCATATCAATTACTTGGTACTGTTTTCCCTAGAGCTACCTGAAAACGCAAATTTCAGAAAATATTAAAAAATTATCTAATACTGCCAATACTAAATTCAGAATTTGCAAGTAAGAATCACTATCATAACTGGTAACAATATAATTATCTTTATTAAGTGTTTTAAACAACAGATTCAATAGATAAATTATGTGACATTCGGGTCTTTTATCTTTACATATTAATTACATGTTAATTACATATTAGAAAATCAGTTATATTCGACATGTGGTGGAGGAAATGTATGTAATCCTTCAGAAAAGTATTCTGGATGAAACGTGCATTATATGAATGAGATTGAATAATTATGTTAGTTTCTGTAATACTTTAAATTACATTACATTTTAATTAACTGAATTATAGGAAAATATTATCCAATTCTTATTAATTAAGTATACTTCTCTTTCCCCATAGAGTTTTCATACACTTTGAGTTATGAGGAACAACAGCAACGGAATTCTTTTCATTTACTTGGCTAGCGATGTGATATATTTGATTATTTTTCTTGTATAGCAGGCTGAATATAGTTAAACAATGTAGCCTAAGGATGATAACAAATTTTCACACTATTGATTGTTATCTATACTGGATGTTCATTGTTAATTGTTTCATCGTTGGTTAAACATGATGTCACCACTGTTCCCTTTAGTTTCAAAAAGTTGAAGAAATCAGATATCACTACATAGAGACCTCTTAGGCGAGTTCCGCTGTTTATTTATTTTTTTCTTTGTAATTTTGCAACAACAAAAAAAGAATATTTAGTTTAGAATTGCACTTTGCATTCACCAAGTTTTCCATCGAACCGCAACAACAGTTTCTTCCGATGGTTTATTGGAAGGACTTCCGACTGCGAAATTGGGATTGGATTGGACCGGATTGGATTATGCTACTGAGGGGACACGGCACGGAGTTCCAGTGTTAGTCTATTATACCTACGCCCCAAGAGTGGTATCCACGGGAGGAAGGCTGAGGCGAGAGAAGACAGAGTGGTCGTCCCAAAGAGTCACGGCAATACAGAGAGCAGTGCTCCTACAATTGACCCGTTGGAAACTCTCCGGCAAGCCAATATAGCCGGTATCCCCACCGTAGTCCTGAAACGGTCCACCAGGCCGGCTCGGAATTCGGATATCATCCACCATTCTGCCATGCAGCACCGGGACACCCACCGACAATTCTTTCCTGAAAGAAATCACCAGATGTGAGATGTAAAATGATAATGGAGGTCAAAATGGAGGGACAGGAAAATCGGGGGACATAATTAAACTATCCAACATTCGTCCGGCGAATCGGGAAAAAAGTTCAAATAGAACCATTGATCAGGTAGGCCGGCCAAGTTAATTGAAACCGGACCTCCCGAATGCGGACCACAGACGAAACCGCCTGGACCAACCCGCTTGATACGAAATTGTGAAGTAAAGGACATATCCCATAGTAGTGCAATGACTTGGACATTGGTCATAATATCTTAGAAACGTAGTAGTGGGGCCATACAGCAGGAACAGAATAGCTAATTGAATAAAACGCAGGTAAAAAACCAGTAACACTGAGTATTTGTACACCTATGCGTCGACTATGTGTGCCATACCTTAGTAGAGTAACTTCAAATAACCCTGATTTTCCTATAATGTTTAATTTAAGGTTTCTTCGAAGTGCATCAGCATCGCAGCTCAAAAATAGCATTCCAACATGTGGGCAGAATGCTGGATTGTAAGGTTCATACTGTCCTACTAGCGACGATATGCTGCCACATACTCGAGAAGCAGAAAGCTTGTTTCTATATCGTGTGAACACGTTCGGAGGAAGCCCTCGTGAGTTAGTCAAGTAAATTCTGCAAAGAGTCCATAATGAGCTACTCCAACTGAAAAACATTCTAGCAAGCGCAGTTGATGACAGTCGGTTCAGCTGCAGACGATAAAAGAAATGTTACAACCAACCACATCATTAAACAGCGATATACAGATTGTCATTTGTAAGTAACAGTAGACATACTCAAGAGTGATGTTATAGATTGGGAAACGAAGCCACATTTAAAAATTAACACGGTGTATATTACATCCAACCTTTTGGGAGACTTAAGGTACTTTAGCTCTTTTTGCGATAATTCTTGCACTTTATATTCTATATTTAAAGACCCAATTACGAATGGCGATAGAGTGAGTAAGCTTCGCAGTTACATAAAAGGTTTGCAGAGATCTCACGTTCGATTTCTGACGGGCCACCACTTCATTCCTGGCATTTTTCGCGGCTTTCTTTATAGATAGTTCATTGCTTGATGGACTGCACAATGTCACGAATATTCCTGTAATTTTATACCCTTATGTTTAAGGAATCAGGTGAGAACGGAGACTGAAGCATGTCGCTGCGCAGTTTGCTTTGAGGAGCCGACCACCCTGGCGTTCGGTGTAAGACGCACCCTAGGAGAGACCTCTCCTTGGGCAAGAAGCAGCCCCGAGAGACATCCTCCATTACCAGAATGAATATATGGATACTTCAATACTATATCTGTCTTTTGCTCTGTGTCTAATTATTTTCTATGTTCTTTACTTCCTTAAGGAGACAATAGCCGAACGTGCGCTAAAGTAACAAAATCTTCCATTCTTCCTGATAACCATAAAGAAGATCGTTTGAGTATCTCTAATTATGGTTAATTTCCAAGGCATTCCTCCGAAATATCCAGTTGGAGATACTTAGGCCATACGCGTAAACAGCACCTAGCCTACTTCATCGTCAGTTATTAGCATTACTGTTAGAATGAACAATTGATATTGAACAGCAAATTGTCTATACAAAATCATCAGAGGACACATACGGGATGAGCGGTGACTGCTCCTGTGCTTCTAATTCGGAGGAAAGGCAGTTTGCACTCCAAAGCCTTCGTTGACTTTCATAGCATTTGCCCTCTAATGACTTCAGCAAAGCATCAGAGGTTTAGGTGCACTTAAAAATGCAGCTCCATCGTGTTTCTTTGAAAATTAAATATTTACATTGCTTAGGAAATGTCCATTTTACTTAGTCGCAGATTTATATTAAGTCACACCGTCAAATTTGTACAACATTTTAACATAATCTCCTTTTGTCACAAATTTAATGCTTAAAATTTCCTATATCTGGTTATAAGTACCAAGCAGAACCATTTCGAAATTATCTGAATGGCAATGTACAAGTATCTTCAAGTTTGTAAGTTGCAGCGATCATCTTAGGCGGGGAATTCGGTACAGAATTTTAATACAAACGTAGTTTGGAAGTTCGAGAAGAAGTTAGGGCAGGGATCACAGTCTGACGTCTACACTGCAGGGGCGGTTACAGTAGAGATGTAGCCGTGACTTTATTCCTACGTATTAATGCGCATGCTCAGCATTTGTGGGGTCATGAACTCCGGCTCGCCTAGGATATTTGTATGCAAATAAGCTTGTGTGACTGTGTTATGCATCTGTGTGTTTCTATGTAGATGTGTAGATTAGAGGGGGCGTCATCAGATCCGCACAGCTATGAAATACAATAAATAATCTGAGGGAAAAAAAGCAATTCTCTCTATATAATTTATGGTTGCGGTTACTATGGCAAAAATAGCAAACTTACGCTGTATTTTGAGTGCACACTTCGGGTGAGGTTGGCTCTAAGCTTTATGTTCAATGAATATTAGGCGTAAAGGACCGTTTAACGTTTCACAAAAGCAGTTTTGTCAGGCTTAAGTACTTTTACGTGTCTGAACCTATGACATGGGACTACAGGCTATACTTCTAAAGGAATCCATACTAAGTACTTTTCCACTCAAAAAATCCAAAGCCAAGATTGAACCGCTACCTCGAGAATCAAGAGGACAGCAAATACACCTCCCCTCCCCCAAATAAAGAGCAGACGCTAGAAGCGCATATTTTTTTAAGTCCAAATCGTTACCAAGGCAGATTTACAATGGTCGCACGGAACTTACTGCCCTCATTCTACGGGGCATGGATGTAATCAAATGTTCAGTGAAATTTTCTATCTTTGGGTTTTGATGATTTAGTTTTTATTTTCATTTATTAACTCACGCTGAATTTAATGCTTTATTATTTATATGTGCAGGTATAGTAATTCATAATGTAAAAAGTTAAGATATTCGATTTATAGGAAATGTATCATTATTTATATAAGTTCCACTATTTCTCTAGAAGTATCACGAGAGGATACTTCGCATTATATGCCAACACCATTCATAACAGATGAATGAGCCGGAGTGTTTACAAAACCAATATTAAGACAATTTTCTAATAACTTTACATTTATTTTGAAAACTGCAAGAATATTCATTAGCGTTTTTATATACGAACGTGTTTAGGTAATTCATATTTATCTGCTGCAAGAAAACCATAAGGCATTGCTATTAAAGTAACAATAATAAAAATAAGTGCACACAAGGATTCGAACTCATGTTGGCCCACTTACGAGACACATGCGTTTTAGCGCTGGGCTACTATGCATACGGCCAACTCGCAAAGCATCTCCCTATCTATCACATAGCTTTGAAATGAAGCCAAAAATTAATTGTTCTGTCACACTAGCCGTGTGTAAGTCAAAGTATAGAAAGACAGAGTGAGACCGAAAACTTCTATGCCATAGCCGGGATTCAAGTCATTGAACCTTTAAGTCTAACTCTACCTTTCCAAAGTATATATTGTGAACGCAACGTCATCGAAAGCTTAGGATGTTTTCCGAATCGACTTTGTTTCTGGCAGCTGCGATTTTTGTAGCTTTTGTCAAAGGTTGTATTTATGCGTATGGCCATGCCAGGCAGATGACGCCGATGCTTGCTCGTTGGAAACAGTATTTCCATAGACAGTAGGGAACTGCTTGGTCGGCGGTTTTCTTCTTATTCTAGACAGCTCCATCAGTAGTAGCTACCTTCGTGCGTGGAACTGTTTCCCTATGGTTGGTATGCCTGCTTTAGCCTCTCCTGGTTCCTTCAGTTCAATCCTCTCTAATCGGTAGAAATCACACATATTCCGGAGGCGCTTTAACAAATTCGCTTGGTATGACTGGAAAATTTATAGTTTATTTTTCGTATATTTAAAAATACAAGGAGTTTAGAAAGATTCCAGGCACATTCTTAGAGAGTTGTCCAATGAATAATGCCCCATATTTTTTCTTCCAAAAGTCTTTAATCCACCGTATTGAAATTTACATATACGAATGAACAGTGTTTTTTCTGGCCACTTTATTTTTCTACATAGCCAATTTAAGTTCTACTGCCTTTCTCCAGCGAGAAACGAGGACATGTATTCCCTGTCAGTAAAAATCTGTTCTCTGCCTACCGGAGGCAGGTTTTCAGAACGTGAATCGCCCCTTCATCTTCGAAATATCTCGCTCGAATGACATTCTTCAGTGGTCCAAACAATTGGAAATCTAAGGGAGCTAAACCGGGACTATATCGTGGATTGAGAAACACTGTACAAACCTGTAAAACGATTTAGGCAGAAGTCCTCAAACTTATGTGAGAACGAGCGTTGTAATTCTGAATGAAAACCTCCCCTGGATTCCCTGTGTTCCATGGATTGATATACCGTTGCAGTTTGCCGGAAGCGTTGCTTAAGCTTGTCTATGTTTTAAGGTAACCTTCTGAATTAATGGTACCGAATATTGGCTTCACTTCAATGAGTATTATGCCTCACAATCCCAAAACACTGTGATCATAACGTTTCCGGCTGAAGGAGCTATTCCAAATTGGGTCTGACAGCTATGGTAAACATTCCCATCCGCGGCAAATCTTGGAGCTGTGCAGCAGTGCCCTCTCTTGTTTTCACCATCTGTGCTCAGCAACCGACGGTACACTAATGACTACAGATGTTTCGTAACTTAACACAAATATGCATGGTTATTCCTCACGGTTTCTTTCTCTGCAACCAGAAATACACTCACAACAAACTGTTTATTATGGATATCACTTAGAGACGTCACTTTAAAACATTTCTACACTTAAATTTTCTGTCGAAATAAACTAAAATTTTGCATACACGTCCTTTAATCTCCAAGGAAGTCGCGCGCAAATTTGTACATTTCTAGAAAATACTCTTCACTGTAAAATAAATTGTATTTCACATAGAAAGGTTTCAAAACTTTTAGCTTAGATTTGGAAACCGGAAAAGGAAACCGGGAGAGAGATAAACATGGGCATTATAGTTGCTGCAATTTTCGTTCAGTGTTTCAGTGATTCTTATTTTTCCAATCACTGCTTAATACATGGTTAGCAATATAACAGGTGTTTCCGCGAGCTTAATGCTACCGGAGAACCAGTTTACAGCCTCCCGCAGCAAACTGAAATCGAGGACGCAGCAGCCAGGGGAGACGCTGCAGGAGTTCCTACTGGCGATCGAACAGCTGGCGAGAAAAATATTGGTCGACATCCCACCAGATTAACCCAAAAATCCCCCTTCACATTCGTCGACGGGGTACGAGGTGCCGAGATACGTCAGCGCCTAATGCTCGGCGACTACAAGACCATCCACGAGGCAATAACGACCTCTTTAAGGATGGAGGCGGCCAAAATGACGGCTACCCGGACCTCGAAGACAAGGAGTATCCGCTACGATGAAGACCGAAGACCAGTCCTGGGACGCCGGTAAAGACAAAGTGAGAAGAGCAGCCGGAAAACGTGTAAGGTCCGGCGTGGCAAGGGGCGCCTCGGGGCCGTCACCACCATCCCCTCGAGTGACACTGCGCGCCCTCGGCCGACGTATGGATGGCAGCCTCATTACGGACGGTTGGTGAATGGAAGGCTATGCCGTCTGCTTGTGGACACCGGGGCAGCAGTGACCGTCATCACACCTGACGTAACCAGGAGTTTGCTGTCAAGAACACCAAGCCGAACATACCAGCTAGAGATGGCATCGGGCGACAACTTCCCGTGGAGAGGGAGCGTTGTTGCAGTTAACCTTGGGACGGATTTCCTAGAGTCTGTGGGTGTTCGTCGCGAAGGTTGCTGAGGAAGTGATACTGGGAGTGGATGTCCTCAGGGGCCACGAAGCGATGGTCGACGTCGGCAGGAAGGATCTGCGGCTCAATGGAGAAGTGGTGATGCTCCGGCACCCCGAAGAGAACGCCATGCAATCAGTAGGGTCATTATGAGAGAAGACATGGTTGTCCCATCGAGAACGGCCACGCCGTGGCTCAGTGGTTAGACCGCTTGGCTCTCACATAGGCGGCCCGGGTTCGATCCCAGGCGACCGCAAAGTGAGATTTGTGGTGGACAACACGGCGCTGGGGCGGGTTTTCTCCGGGACCTCCGGTTTCCCCCGCCATCTCATTCCACCGATGCTCCATCTTCATCTCATGTATCATCAGTGTCATCGCCTGCGGTGCCGTATGTAGTGAAAGCGGGCGTTAAACACTACACATTTCAGTTCCCATCGAGAGGCGAGGTGGTGGTAACGGCGTGACTGGAGGGCCAGCGGAGGAAGAACTTAATGTTGGACCGGAAGACGCCTGTGCACGGCTCTCTGTAGCTAGGATATTGTTGCTGTGACGAGAGGAGTTTCCGTTTAGGCCACTCAATTCAACGGACACCGATAACGACATCCAGACCGGGGCAGAGTTGGGTACGTGCGAGCCCGTTGTCAGCGTAAAGCCAGTCGACAAGTTCCAAGAGACGGTGCCGATGCAAACCCTGAGGTCCCGGCTGGAAGGCATACCGAACAGAGCGGCCGACCACCTGAGTGCAGAGAAGCTAGAGAAGGCACGTCATCTTCTGGGAAGATACCAGTGCGTCTTCAGACAAGGTAACAGTGACTACGCCGCACGAATCGAGTGCTCCACCACATCGACACCGGCGACGCCAGGTCTATTCGGCAACCACCTAGACGGGTGGCGGTACGGCACACGCTGGAGAAGATGACATCCAGGGGAATGATCGAAGAGTCTGACAGCCCTTGGTGTTCCCCTGTAGTATTGGTGACGAAGAAGAACTGTGACCTGCGCTTCTGCGTGAGCTAAGGAAGCTGAACGCTGTCACCAGGGGGGACTGCTTCGCCTTACCCCGGATTGACGACACCCTGGACAGGCTTGCTGGTGCGCAGTTGTTCTCAACCCTAGACCTGACGTCGGATTACTGGCAGGTGTCTCTAGAGCCGAGAGACAAGGAGAAAATTGCATTCGCGACAGGCTAAGGGCTTTGGCAGTTTACAGTTTTGTCCTTTGGTTTCTGCAACGCACCAGCTGCCTTCAAACGCCCCATGGAATCACTAATGAGAGGATTGCTTTATCATGCCCGCCTGCTATACCTGGACGACATCATCGCCGGTAAGACATTCCAAATCCTTCATGACAAATTGAGCAAGGTACTACGCAGACTGCAGGCAACCAACCTGAAGCTAAGCGCGAAGAAGTGTCAGCTCTTCCGCAAGGAAGTCAACTACTTGGGTCATACAATCTCACCAACTGGAGTGGCCACAAACCCGGAGAAAACACAGGCCATGCGAGACTGGCCTGCCCCGAAGGATAAGCGAGAACTACACAGTTTCCTAGAGCTGGGCAGTTATTAGCTTCATAAAGGGGTTCTCCAACATCACCAAGCCCCTGACCCGCCTGACAGAAGAGCACTGGCCTCATGTGTGGACGAAGGACGCCAAAGGCGCTTTACAGTAGCTGAAGGAGACACTTTGCAATGCTCTTATTTTGGAATTCCCAAAACCAGGTGACGCATTCATTGGTGACACCAATTCCAGCGACCATTGCATTGGAGGTGTCGTACCGCAAGTCCAGAACGACTAAGAGCGTGTGATAGCCTACTAGAGCAAGATGCTGTCCAAGACAGGGAATAACAACTGCGTCAACCGGCGAGAGCTGCTGGCTAAAAGACTTTGTAGCACAAGTACCTGTTCGGTCAGCCATTCTACCGGAGGGCTGACCACTCCGTCCTAATATGACTACTTAGCTTTAGAAACCTGGAGAGCTAGACAGCCCGTTTTGTCTAGAAGCTGCAAGAATGCGACTTCGCCTGCTAACATAGTAGAGGGAAGAGCCACGCCAACGCAGACGTCATGCCCCGAAGACCCTGCCCATAAGGATGCGGCCAATGCACATAAGTGGAAGAGAAGGAGCGCACCGCAGGTGTCGGAGTGATCATGACAATGCCTACGGACGGGTGTGATAGCGCAGACCTAAAGGGGGAGCAGCCGGCGGACGCCGACTTGGGGCCACGCTTGAGAGAATTGGAAGCGGGGACAAGACCAACCTGGGAGGACATCGTACCCAGAAGCGCTACATACAGGACGTATTGGGCCCACTGAGATTCACTGAAGACCATAGAGAATAACCCGATGAGAAGGCGTAGAGAAAGCAGTTGGTATTTCCCCCGTGTAAGGTCCCGGGAGTCTTGGAGGAAGTTTACCCGGTACTTGACGACATCTTGGAGCAAACCGAACGATCAACAAACTGCGACAGCGCTGGTACTGGCTGATACTCCGAACAGAACCTGAGAGATGGTGCCGTCAATGTCACGTTTGCGCAGCTAGTCACGGCCCCCAGTAAAGGAGCCGGGGTCGTGTGCAGCAGTAAAACTTCGTAGTGCCTTTCGAACGCGGCGCTGTCAACATAGCTGGACTATTCCCAGTGTCCGACCTTGGCAACAAGTACCTGATGGTGGTGATGTATTACTTCACTAAGTGGTCGGAGGTGTACGCCATCCCGAACCAGAAGGCGTAGACGATTACAGGTTGCCTCGTGGACCAACTATTGGGTCGTTTTGGGGTCCCGTTAGAGCTTCACAGTGACCAGGGCTCCAATTTTGAGTCTCACCTGACGAAGGAGGCACTTGAAAGACTTGGGGTGAACAAGACCCGCACAACAGCTCTACATCCGCACTCGGACGGTATGGAGGCGGGAGCAGTGTCACCGATCGCATTGTTGTGGAGCTGCGACAAACCAGTTCCGGGAGCGCGTGCGCGGGAAAGGAAGAAACAGATAGTGGCGCGCAAAGCTAGAGGCTTGCCGAGAGAGAGAGAGAAACAGAGAGCGAGAAAGACACAGAGAGAAGTCTGGATATTTCCGTTTTTCTCCTGCTGCCACGATTTTCCTCGAAAAATCTACTGCCTTCTAGTACAATGACTGGAATTTCTAAATAGTGGCAAAGTGTGAAAAGGAGTCAGTTGCAGTTGTGAGTTGTGTGATGTACCGCAGTGGAATCTTTCGCTTGTTAACGTGTGGCGGCCAACGACACGACCTTGAACTCAGCTATTTGTCAATGTTAGGTTATTTTGCTGCTGCTAGGGTCGTACAAAGAAACTTTTTCCTTCAAAAGAGTGTTTTAAATTTATGCAAACAAGACTTTATTCTAACAACCCACGAAGTCACAATATACTCTTTAAAATATTACTTATTCTACGTATTACAACATATTTTCTGTGAAACCTGGTATTCTAAATCTCTCCTTGAGTAAGATCCTCCATTTAATTTAGCAGTAGAGAGGAGATTATTTCCCGATCCACTTAAAAGACACTCCCATTTATCAATAGTATTCTTGAATCTACCTTCTATCCATGACTCTTCTACCTGAAGATACCCAGTGTTATCATCTTCGTTTCATACTTTGTCGCCCTTATATCTTAAAGTTTCATTTTTGATTTGATTTTATCGTACTGATGCTTCATTTTGAGCTTGTTGTCTTCCTTGTTCAACGTTGTGAGTTTGTTTTCTCAGCGTAGTTATCATGGTGGATAACTGAGTGCAAATAACTGATTTCTTGTTTTGAATATGTGCATCGTAAGCTAAGTTGGATTTTATATCTGTTGCTTCTTGAACAACTAGATAATCCTCTACATTTCCTAATAAGGACTAAATTGACTTCCCGGCTAAACTCCTGAATTTGCATACATCCTCTTAGTAAACTTCACATTCAAAAAGTACGATTATTGGTATGCTTTGTTCGACGCATACTTCACAAAAGTCATCCTCTTCAATTTTAAAATGTTTATAGTATGTCCCATAAGGTCCATGAGCTGTTAATATATTAGACCTTAGTTTTATATATTTCATCCCTAATACTTTTTTATACAATGTGTATGTGGCTAAACTCATCTGTTATCTACAATAGTGTTCCAATCTCGCTGGCAATCTTTCAAAATGGGTTCTTTTATTTCTAATTTGGAATAACATCGCCTGCATAAATTTTCCTCTTTCTTGTTATATCTTTCCTTCCCAAGCAAAATATTGCAGTCCTTTATCTTATTTGTAGTCTATTGGCAAAGTTCACAGTGTAACCAATAGTCAGTGTTGAACTTGTACTGGTGGCTCCTGTATTTCTTAAGAGAAATTACGTTTCTTAGTTTTAATCCATGTCCCCATATGCTGTATTGTATCCTATTTTTCCAACCATTATGCTTATATATAGTAAGTTCTCGCTGTAGCCAAAGCCATTCTAAAACCTCGCTTTTGCTTTATATTTGTCTCTATGTGCTTCAAAGTTCAATTTTTCTTCCAAATGAATTCTCAGGTGTCTTATTCACATTTCTCTTCTTATGATTCATTGATGGTTTTGATTAAGCAATTTCTTTTTAACCTCGTTCAACAATAATTATGCTGATTTACCTGGTGTAATTTTTAATAAAACCCTTTATGCACCATGTTTTAATTTGTTTGCACCTATTGTATTCTTTTCATCCTCAGTTCTACCGTGTCCTGATAAAATAACGAAGACATGGGCATGGGTTATTGCATACTTAATTTCATAAATGTTGTGTAATTCTTCTAGACGAGGATCCGTTATTCTGTAATAAAATAAAGGACCAAATACTAAACCTTGGGGTCAGTAAATAAAACCATACAACAATTAGAAATGTATACATTAGAATTTTGCGTCCTGCTTAGTATTTGACGCCGCAATATGTGAAAATAATGAGCAAAAAGCAAATTGGTAACACGCCCTTATACATTCAAAATTACTAATAAAGGCATAACTAAATGCAGAAATGATTTACAGCTTGTAATAAACTGACTGTCGGGTGTGGGTGCTTTGAAATCTGTACTGGTTTCAGTACAGCATAGTGGTAGTACTGTTCATTAGTATTTATCTATATAATTGCAAACATTTTACTTTCTCGCCATTAAAAAACTTGTTTCTTTTATTCTCAAGTGTATTCACGTACATTTATGTAACTGAAAAATATTGAGTTCAGTGGATGCAGCCGTATTCCTTGCCAAAATATTCCCTTGCTGAAATCAAAGAATTTTAAATCCGATTTCACTGTTCACCATTTTAACACAAGACGTGTATTTCTGAAGGAAACATGGGAATCCCAACCAAGGATTAGCTCTTCAATTACAGAGAGAGATAAAATTGACTTTGTTTCTTGGAGTTCAGCGTTTTCTATACAAAAGCATACAAATCATTTCACATTAATTTAAAAAACATAATATAGTAACGAATGCGTGAGAAACTAACATATTCAAGTGGAACTGACACTTTCTGATAAACTGAAAATCTATTAAAATGAGTGAAATATTTGGTCTGAAAGGAATACGTAGTATAGCGAAGTGTAAGATGGTCGTACTTCACAAAGTCCAGTTTATCATTCTCCAGATTTTACTTTCACGCCGAAGAACACATTGTTGGAACGGCACACTTATCAAGTTCCTACGCCTGTGTCAAGAGGCGCCGTGACTTTGGTTTCCACTTCCCTTTATTTTTGGAAGAAGAGTCGAGTCATGGGCATCCGGCCAAAAATTGATTTTCTAGAGAACCTATTACTGCAGTTGGCAAGTTCCGAAACGTGACAGTGACCAGATTGAATTTGGTCCATTTAAAAACTGAAACTAAGAGCTTGGGAAATGAAACTTCTTAAAGCTATTAAGAATACTTTGTGGAAAGAGCGATAGGTGTGTCATTTAATGGAGCACGTCTTTTTTACAAAGGAAGCCTATGTTTACGTGTGTGGACTAGTGCTTATGCAAAGAAACGCTGCTTAATCTAGCGTTTGAATTATGTAATGTGTATAGAAAATCCCTCTAAACAATGGACCAAATTTCATCTCTACTTCAAAATATGTAGCAATTAAGGTGTTTGTACAAGGTGTTAGATTCGGTAAAATTATTAAAAATATATTTAATATGGGTATTGCTCCTACAATACTAAAATATATATTTACTTAAATAGGAAATTTCAAATCACAAGACGCACAAAAAGCTAAAAACAAAATTTTATTTATCACTTTTAGGCACTGGAAATTTTTGCCATTTATTCTCACCCTAAGCTCATTAGCTGTTTTCCGACATTGTACGAGTGTATGTGTCCACTGTTTACTATCTCTACCACGTAGACAGTGGGTAGAGAATTTATTGTAATTGTAACGTAACATAACCCATGGCGCAACTGCCCAAAGTGGGCCTGAGCTTGCTAACTCGACTGCCGGCCTCACGCTCACATACGTAAAGCAGAGGTGGGCGATCATCCAACCGATTCGAGGAGGAGATGTGGTCAGCATCTCGGCACTCCAGTCGGAAAGTTGGCTTTCTAGATCAGGGTTCGCTACCTAGCGCAGCTTCTCAATTTCCTCACGATGCTTAGTGGGCTCCGGTGCTACACCCGGGAGCTAAAATCCGTATCCCCCAGGAGTGGGATCGATCACGGGCGCATTCCGGACTCAGGGAACCAAAGCATACGCTCTAGCACACTACGCCCTAGCGGAAGAGTTTGTAATTTTAACCCACCCAAAAATACTACATGGATATTTCAATGGAAATAACATTTTGGGATCCCCGAATCCAAAAACGGCATTTTTAGAGAATAGTCCATTTTTGCGTGCATGTTGGTGTGTGTGTGTGTGAGAGAGAGAGAGAGAGAGAGAGAGAGAGGGGGGGAGGGAGGGAGGGAGGGAGGGAGGGAGGGAGGGAGGGATCATCGTAATCCAAAAGGTTCATTATCCAAGGAAATTTCCTACCTCATGTTACTCACTTGATGGAAAAACGTTTCTAATATTTTCTTAATAATATCTCCAACGATTTCCATTAAAATTCGGTACATTTAAAGTAAGTTCGTGTTTAAACAAATATATTTCTTGAATTCTCTGGAAATTCTTAAAAGTCCTGTTCATTCTAGATGACTTTTGCACAACTGGCAAACTTTGAGAGGTAGAAAACTACACGAAAATATAGATATCGCGAAAAAATACAACTTATATCAAATGTATATTTTGGAATGAACCATTTTCGAGATAATCATTGTTATTTGTTTGAATTTTCCAACACTTAAGACTGCTTCTCTCAAATACAGATTAGTGAGACTACTTTTGTTTTGTTGTCTTAACAAGAATATTTATATTTAAATATTAAACATCCTTCATTTACAAGAAAATTAACAATAATACAAGTTATCCAAACGTTTATCTGGATTGACATCAAGTAGACAGAAGAATAAGTGTGAATAGTTCGTACATAATTAGGGGAAGTCATGTGGACACAAAATATCAGATTTGTTCTTTAATTTGTAAGTATTGTTTTATTAATTTCATTGAAGCCTCAATTCCATCGAAGTGTTAATTTCATTAACACTTTAATATTGAAATTTATGTGCAAACATATAATAGATGTAATTTTTTAAAGTCGAAAAATAAGCTTATTGAGCGACTGAACATCCGGTTGTATAAATACACTTGAGCTAATAGTATGAAAATTGTGGATGTTGCTTACTGTTCTATTTATATCCTCTCGCAGAATTTTTCTGTTGACTAGAAGAAAATTTTACAGGCCCAAGAATTATTTAAACGAATGTGGAATAAGTTTTAGGCTAGCGTGATCGGCATGTTTATCAAAGACAAGGTTTCAAAAATGACTCTTCATGGAATGCCGACAGCAACAAAGGATATTACAGAGCTATGTAAAACTTCGCGAGAGCAGATGGCAACAGGCAAACAGAAAGGAACCAGACCGAATTGCAGATGGATCGACACCTTTAGCGAAAATATAGGAAGATGTTGATGTAGGTACAACAGCCATATACACGAATTGTGTGTGGAGAAAATTAGGCACATTAAGAAGTCAAAATCTGACACTGTAAGTTATCAGCGCATATTATATGGGGCAATCTAAGCACTACAGACACACATTTTTTTTTTTTTTTTTGTAGTTTTACGTCCTCCAACTTTAAGTCATATCGGACGGTGAATGGAATGGGTGAAATGATGCTCAATGAGCCCAGGGTCCATAGAGCTTAGAGTTACGCGACATTCGTCTGTCAGGATAAGGGAAAACCCTGGAAATACCTTATCCAAGTAACTCACCCTGAGCCAGAATCGAACACGTGACCTCTTGAACGTGAGGCAGACACTCTACCACCATGCTACTGAGGCGGGCCAATTGGTGTTAGATTAGCATTCTAGTTGTATCGTAGATTCATTTGATCGCATCACAACCAACAACTGAAGTGAGATTTACGGCCTATTCATTCTAAAGACTGGAACCCCAATGAAACAAATAGTTTAAAACTTATCCCGGATTGACTCAACTGCACTATCCCTACCTAAAACCCTTACGCTTAAGGGAGTTACTGCGCTATATTTTGCAAGTGAAACAGATAAGAAACGTTAGAACTTTTCGACTTCCCAATGAGTAACTATGCATATTTTGCACTGCTCGTAAAAGAAAATGAAATGTTTTGCTGGTAGATAGGTTTATACTGATTACCCTTTACCATTTTTGTATTAGGTAAAGAGACGCCAGTTTATTACATGTGTAGTAAAGTGTTAGCCCCAGCGAGCCACGTTGTTTTCTTGATGCATGTGTGTATAAGCTCATGTTACTAATTACATAATATGGACTAAGCCACGGATACAGTCCTTAGTAGACGAAATTATTTCAAGTGTTATTATAGTAATACGAGTACAAACACACCCACATTTATTTGTCAAATTGCAGCATTGTTAGCTTAAGTGTAGTTCTGATTTCCGTAACCGTAACATCAGAGACTAATTACAGCCCAAATTAAGCAGCCACAGCTAGGATATCCATCACATGTCACTGAAACTGTCTAGGTGAGAGCGGGCACCCAATTACAATACATTTGGATTATCAGCAAAGAATAGACCGATAATCTTAGTATTCAAGCTGCGTTTGTCCACTGATCGTGTAGAAACTTTTATTTAGCACCTCCTTTAGGCTTTTGAAGCTTGCTAATCAATATTTTTCCTGCAATAACATTACTCACTCACTAAAGATAAGGCTTTCTCGGTGTTAAATTATAAGAAAAGCACACAACCACCGGATTTGACTGTGGTTTGCTACAACCTTCGCTCAGTGCCCATACTTTGTGAGTCTAGATGGTATCTATTATCCTTTTCAAATGGGAAGAGTTCTGTACCTCGTCGAATAAGATGGGCTTGTGTGCTCAGCGTTGCTGCTTCGTTAGCCTCACTTTTCTCATATTTCCCTCTCTTTCGCACAATAACTTAAGAGTTATCTTGGTGCTAACCGTAAGGGATCCCAAACTGAATTTTCCAAAATTATAATAATACAGTTGAGATCAAAATTTTAACCTGGATATTCGCATATTATGTATATGCTTTAAATGTTATAATTATCATTTATGAATTACCTACTGTTCTAATTCAATGCAGCTATCAGTGGCTCATCCATATAGCTATAGATGTGACTTACGTTAAAAGAGGATTCGTCATTGTCACAGTCATCGTCTGAGTCTTATAACTTTATGACAATGGTGTCCAACATTTGGTCACGTGCTATTTATGTCCAAAACGTCTTCTTGTAGTTAATCAGTATGCCTCACGCAGTACCTTGTGAATTTTTTCGTAAATAAGTCGTTCAACATCAGTCAGGTTAAAAGCATTGTTTCGATTTGCAACCCACACTAAATCAGTTGGATTTGTATTTGCAGTGTTAAGGGTGAAGGTGGATTACCTCGTGTCTTATTTTAATTGCAAGTTGATCCAGCTGATACACCTATTCATGGTTTTTAAACAAAAGAACTGAATAATATTGATTCCAACTTTCTAGAGAAAACAAACAAAGCATTCAT
The DNA here is from genome assembly GCA_030765055.1 of Mantis religiosa. Lineage (NCBI taxonomy): Eukaryota > Metazoa > Arthropoda > Insecta > Mantodea > Mantidae > Mantis > Mantis religiosa. The sequence continues at coordinate 112,550,028 of CM060950.1, forward strand.
AAACAAATATATCCAATGAGAGCTGAAGTTCTACAGCTGCAGCCTTTTACAGGCTAAGAAGTCTACAGCCTTCTAAAGTCTAATCTAACATTTGAAAGCTCCTCACACATATAGTACAAGAAATATAGGAAACTTAAATAAAACCAACTGTGAACACTTGTACCTATGGTCTGAGGAGCTTAATCTCATATATTATCAACTTATACAACGCTCTGCCTCTGAAAGTGAACAGCAGCAGACATATAAAATGTTTTAAAATTGCTGAAAATTTACTGAAGGCATATTCTTATAGCTGACCAACTGTCACTCACTAATAACTGGATTGATTAGCTGAAATGGTTAAAAATTAATATGTATTTATGTCTCATAGAATATGTAATGTCTTGCAATGTTCTCTGCTCTTATTGCTTCTTCAGTTACAGTGAATATTTTGCTTGGTCTCCTTCGAATTTAACAAACACCTTGGCATTTAAAAGTAATTCTTTTAGCTCATCATATCAATGATGCACATCTCAGTTGTAAGTGAATAAAATGTAGGTATACATATACAAAGATACAAAGCAACCAATAATGATATTACAGTGCTTACATCGCGATACATCCTTATAATATATCGGTATTTCATTTATCTGTACTATGAAAACGATGAGCTAAGATATGGGATATATATATTGGAAACACTACTCCTCACTACTCACTTCTAAACAAGTAATTTAGGATAGAAGTCTTTAGGTTCAAATGTGGAAGTTACTGCTATAAGTTTCTTAAGTTCCAGTACGCCACTGATAACACTTGAGTTCACAACACAGGAAAATGAAGCGATGTGTCGGAGCACTCTCTCTGGCGCCCTGATTATGACATTAGCTTTCGAGTCCAAGGTTAACGATTTCAAGTATCCTTAATTCTTATGTCTCTTTTCTGTTTGGTTTGGTTATTTTGTTTTTTCAACATTTTGTTTAAGGTTTTAATTGCTGTATAAATGCATTTTAAAATGTAATTTCATTTTGTCAGTGCAATTAATTGCATTTATTTCTAACAACGTTTGAATCGTCTTTATATTTTCACATGTTGTGCGTCTAAATGGGAGGTGGTTTAAAGGGTGAGCGAACTTCCATTAAATAAAATGTAAATGCAACTCTTTGCGTCAGGGTTATAGGAACTGCTCGAAATGGCGACCTGTGTTTTCAATGCAAAGTTGGCAGTGGCAAACGAACAATTGTCGTACTCTGTCCAAAATTCCTTGTGTGTGTCGAATTCCTTTACATGCTACTATTATTCGGGCAGTTAGTTCCTCTTCTAAAGTAACAGGTATTCCACACACTAGAGCCTTCAGTTAACCTCAGAAAAAGTGTACTAATTTTATTGCACCGGCCAGTCAGATTCACGTTCTTAGTTACGAATCAGCCATTTCTTCCTATTTGTATTTACGTATTACATAACACGAAGAAAAAATAATGAACTACATGACAGGAACCAAACCACTGATATTTGGAATACCAGATTTTAGTGTTACGGATTGGGCCACCAGTACAGTTACAGAAACACCACTAGAGTAGGCTACATGATACAATAAGAAATTAACCGCGGTTCAGTGTCGCGCTGGTAGGTGATGAATTCGATATTTGAGAGATCTTTAATGCATTAAATCTTGAGAATGCCAATAACAGTCTACAATAATCGGTACTTCTGTACTCGGGAATCAGTTTTAAAGGCATTCTAATGTAATAATTTCGCCCACCTTGTTTAAATAACTTATCAGCACCTGATGCCAGTTAATTTTAACATTATTAACTGCGTTATGGTTAGACGCAGACTATGCATTGCCTATCTCAACTTGGTTATATTAGTGGTGTGCACAATCGCTAAAATTATTTCAGTGTAGTTCATTGAAATCCTATATATTGTGACCAGAATGACCAGACAACTTTGCATTAAACTCACTTTATTTGTAACTAAAGTCGTCAGACTAATGCTAACTTACAGTCACTTTCACGTTTTACAAATGCACAGTACAAGCCTTTGAGTCTAAGGTTACCATGTGTCTATTGCACGTGCCTACTTGAATTGCCCGAACTGTTCAATGTACACAATACGTTTACGTTTTGCACTGCTCTGCTTACCGACTCCGATACTCCCTGGTCAACTCACAATCACAACTAATACCAACTGCTCCTCTGCGCTGCCTAATATGCCTACAGACTCACCATTACTGAGATGGACCTCCCTGTACTTCTTGCATACAGACCGCTTATCGTGATTGGTAGCCACACCCCATCCGTCAATACAGGAAGGGATTGAAAGCCAAGGTGAAGACCTAATATCTCCTAGGTTAGGAAATGTATGTCTATGTGTGGGATGATTTTCAGGGGGTGTAAATTAAAGCTTAGTTGGTATTTACTAAATACTTAGCAATGCAGCACTTTATAAGAAGAAAGAGGACACAACCGTATTCACACAGTGGTATCAATATTTGTTGGTGCATTGAAGCAAAAGAAAAAACAATAAATAAATAAAGTAGCATATTTTCCCTCTAATTCAAAATAAGTTGGTCCATTTAAGTGTTTTTGCTAACCTATTGCTGATCATATAGGTACAAGAGAATTAAAGAGAAATCAGGTTTTCCAAGGGACATAAGTGCGAATCCTATGTGGCACTTGTGATGATATTCCCTCATATTTCCTTTCTTAGCTGCCCTTCTATGCGGAATTTCTCATTCATGCAGGCGCCTTCTCACAGTGGTGTTTCCGCAGTTTGATTGCAAATCTCGCCGTAACACAGTCGCCGGTCGGAGGGGCTTCTCTCTGTTTGCATTTATTAAACGAGTATCACCTGTGGATGTTTTGCGGAGAGAGCGCGCTTTTTGACGTAGGTATATGTAGACCGTCTTCCCTACTTCCTTGAAACCTTGTTATTCAGTCATTTCCTATAAAAGCGCTTTTTGCAATGACATTGCTATTTCTGTAACAGTACAACCAGCCTCCCAGATACTCACCATTCGTACACGGATAATTCCACTAGTACATGGCCTGACTAGTTCTGAGACAATAAACACGTTTTGGTTTAAATAACACCAGAAAAAGCAAAGAAATCAGCTTGCTCCCTTCCCCCACGTATTGGTGTTATTAGATCGCCACGCCCTGCGATAGATAAGGTGGAGAATGCCCCCAAAACGATGAAAAATCCTCGAAGTTATTCTTTCGCACTCTTTGTACGTGCTTTCAAAAAGAGCTTCGGTGATTGGTCAAATTCCAAAATGTACACATTATATCCGATAGCCTTCTTAACTTGAAGAGGGGAGAAGACAAATGTTCGTCTTGTCCAAAAGAATTAAGTTTCAGGAAGAAATATAGCAAATCAGCAAGTTTAAGTATTATGTGTCAGCAATAAACATAAGACAGTCACATAAAGGGAAGAAAATAATGATGAATTTTAATGTGTCTGCTTTTGAAAATATACGGAGATATCGCACATTGTCTTGACTTCTCAAATGACCTAAACAATGTGAGTACGTAGCTAGCTTTGCCTCGTGTAGTGTAAGCTCAAATTTTAACCTAGAAAATGTTCGTGGGTCAGCGAAACAGCTGGTGTCACGCGTGCTATGATAAACTAATGGTTTGCCACATACATTGCAAATATTAACACTGAGATGAGCCACGCCGATAAACAGAACTCAGTGTTAAATACACACATGAGGTGTTACTGGTTTATATAAGAAATTTCGCCTCTGAGAAGTACAACAGGCGCATATTTCAACCGACGTGGAGGAAATCGGTAACGAAGTTGACTAAGGACACCGGTAATACGCCTCAAAAGACCCCATAAAACAATAGAAAATGTACACGCTATGTCCAATTAGAAAGGGCAGCGTTTGAAACAGGTTGCAAAAACTATACGGTCCTCGACCGCTGCGCTACCGCAATTGCCGAAACAGACATTTTCAACTCATACCCACCCATTCTAGAATGTTGTAGGAGACCCGTAGCCTGCAACTAACCCAAGTGTCAATAATTTCAGCTGTGAAAAACAGCAGCTTTCTCAGATTTCCCTTGGTCGCACTTGCGCACTGTATAATACAGATGAGTCCATTGGAAATGAGCTAGAAACAGAGTTCTCACAACACAGTACTAAAGATTTCTGAATTCCTAAATTTCAACACGTATCTATAGGATCACAATACGGATTATTTAGTGATTTTGATGTTACCTGTAAATATTATTGTTCTTATCTGTAATAATCAATAGATTTCTAAACACATTCTATATAAAACATTTACTTATGAAGTGTCGTGTTACACTGCACAGTCGACTACTTCGGAACAGAAATAAATATGTACAAAATTAATTTATCCTCTTATACAAAAAAGGATATTTGATGGTTGGTTTAAAATAATAATATGGTAGGTATATGAAGGTTCAGAGATGAATATTTTGACCAAATATATATTATACAAATTAGCTAAATAAGTAATTATTTCAAACCGTAAATAAGTACAAATAGTTTTGAATAACATTAACATCATTTCATATAAATATAAGAACATTAAATTAACCTTCAAAGTAGGTAAAAAGTAAACTAAAACAGCAGACTTATGGCCCGTTGGCTCAAATTTGGATGTTATGGCTATAAGATTTTAAAGTGCGTGTATGCCGCTGCTAATAATGCTACTACTTGAATGTACAACACATGAAAATGAACACACGTGTCAGAGCACTCCCTTTGGTGCAATGGTTATGCCATTAGCCTTCAAGTGAAAGGTAAGCAAGTTCGCGTCTACTTGCATTTTTGTCGTTTTTGTTTTGTTTGCTTGTTATATTCTTTAATATTTTTCTAAGCTTTTAATTCTTGTATAAATGTATGCATTTTATGGAATAACTTCACATTATCAGCGTAATCAATTACACTCCTAACAAAGGTTGTATCCTGATTAATACTTTCACATGTTGTAAATCTAAATGGGAGCTGGTTTAAAGGATGAACTAACTGAAATAAACCAAAAACTAAATGCAACTCTTATGTCAAGTTTATGGAAACTGCTCGAAATAGCGACCTGCGTTTTCAAAGCAAGTTGACAGCGGCGAAGGAACGACTTCACGCTCTCTCCAAAATTCCTTGTGTATGTTGAATAACTTCGCATGTTGCTATTATTCGGAGAGTTAGGTCCTCTTCTGAGGTAAAAGGTGTTTCATACATCAGAGACTTGAGGTGACCCCAGAAAAGGAAATCAATTGGATCGAGTTTGGTAGAGAGTGCTTGCCAAGCTACAGCTGGACTGCCTCTTCCGGTCCATCGGACAGCACAAACATGGTTTAAATGCTCTCGTACAGCCAGGGTGAAATGGAGTGGATCACCGTCATGTTGTAGCCACATTCGACCACGAATATGATGGAGCACGTCTCTATAATAACAGGTAAAATGTTTTGTAACACATGAAGATAAACATATCCCTTTAACCGAGAGGGCAGCAGGGATGGGCCAACGACATACATTGTCTGAAATTATTTCAAACCATATGTTGACTGAAAATGTCTTCGGTGCCGTATGTAGTAAAGGCGGGCGTTAAACACCACACATTTCATTTCATTTCACCGCAAGTGGTGACAGTGATGATATATGAGATAAAGATGGAGCTCCTGTAGGACGAGATGACGGGGGGAACCAGAGATCCCGGAGAAAACCCACCGCAGCGCCTGTTGTCCACCACATCTCACTTGCGGTCATCTGGGATCGAACACAGGTCACCTTGGTGAGAGTAGATCAGTCTAACCCCACAACCACGGTGCGGCCTCGTCTGCTGATGACTTCTCCATCACAGCATGTGGATCCACATAGCTGTTTCTTAAATTAAGAACTAGACCATCCCTGTTGAACAAGGCCTCCTCAGTGAACAATGCTGATGAAAAGAGTTCAGGCTGCTGGAGTAAAGCCAAGTTGCAAAATTGTAGCCGATGGCCATAGTCTTTCTGTTTTAGTGCTTTCGCCTTCTATAGGTGAAATGGGTGAATATTTTCTTCATGTATGACTTGTCATATGCTGAGTTGGTAGATGGCTTTTCTGCAATGCTTCGCAGCAGTACGTTCTCCTCGAATTGCACTTGTGTCAAGCTTTG
>CM060950.1:112557133-112599633 GCA_030765055.1 Mantis religiosa
CACTAGAGCATGATAAATGGTGCAATTAGGCGTTAACTGCTGTTCAGTGTCGCAATGACAGGTGATTATTTCGAGATTTGTGAGTTTGAGGCATTAAATATTGAGAATGCCAATAACGAGCTACTGAAAACCGACATTTTTATACTCGGGAAGCAGTTTTAAAGACATTCAGATCCAATAATTGCACCCAACTTGTTAAATACCTAGCTATCAGCATCTGATGCCAATAAGGTTCAACCCAATTGTTGCAGTTTTGAACCTCTGTACTCATTTTGATTAAATTAGTTACCCAAAACGTTGCGAAGTACATATCTAAATGGTACAGTACCAAACCAGTGTCTTGACGACAACCCATTTGGAGAGATCGGAGTTGTTTCATAAATGTCTCATGGTTTTCATATCACAACTATGCTCACATTGTACGACCACAGTTCTTCACAAATATACAAGCAAAATCCGAGGGATTGGAATGAATTCATTAATAAATCTGCTAGAAGTGCAAACATATATATGCATTTTAGGAGGCTTCCTTTCTCAAACTGAAGCATTTGTAGGTCCAGTGCTTTGTTAATTCCCACAACTGCAACCATTCCTTTAGTATTATATAAATAAAAATTGAAGCCTAAACTGCACTCCAACAGTGCAGTTAAAATGTTCCACAAAGAGCACTGCAAATTAACAATCATCTACCGCTGCATAAAGTATTACAGGTAGTGCCATCTATGGAGCGCAGTAAACAGCCGGTGAGCGGTTGTATCTCCTAGCGGGCAGGAATACAGTTTCGGAACCTTTGCTATATCAAATATCCTTATGTCGGTCAATCAATTTATTAACGTCACACTGTTTTCTTAAACAACTCAACTACAGAAAATTCTTTTTATCTCTACAACGCTTTTAAGATAACTATTTAAACTTTTGTAGTTTCCTTAAACTCTTTGTTGTATATACTTAAGTACAAATCAAGAGAGCTGAAGGTACAGACCAAATCCTCTAGAAGTTTTATCATTTGTCACAACACTTGGAGATTTTAATATATTAAAAATTTAGGAATACAAGCATTATCATTATACATCAACTGTGACATCAATATTTCCTGTTATGTTTTAATTGCTGAAACTGAGGGTTTCGTCATAGGCATTGAAGATACGTGATCGCGCTTTTTTGTGCTTTCTCTAATGACTTTATAACTGTGTACAACGACTATAACATCTTGTTTAACCCAAGTTTACGTTCGTCATATAAATAGCCATCTCTTATTTGTTTGCTAACGCTTTCAAGTTTTTTCTTCTTAATATTTCAGTTTCGTGCGCTCCAACAAAATATTTAAAAATCTTTACTTGCACTATTTTGATGTTTCTGTGTAGAACCCTTGTCAGATATTACTAACAGTTAAATTATTCTGCCTTAGTGCTATCTTATAATTAGAAACTACCGGGTTAATCGCAATAAAGCCGACTTGCTACTGTAATTTTATGATACACATTTCCATTGATATTCCTGTAGCGCCGTGAAGTGTATATCCTGCAGAGATGGATTTACTCGTTCTGTAAATGTCTTCCAGATTGACCTGATTTTGTTCACATTTTCAGTCCTTCTTCTCCGAAAATTCTATATTACCTTATCCAGTACGTAGGACCTACTAGTGTGGCCCTCAAAGCGTCTTTTCCAGTTGTAACGTTCGAGGTATGCCGCACCAAGAGACCTGACGTTTAATGTAAGGTGTGGCTTCACCGGATGTACGATCCGTGCTATTTAATGCTGTTGGACGTGACTTAGTGTTTCCTATGCAGATAGCTCAGAGAGTTAGCTTCCTAAGGAAGGCTGAGAAAGTGATGAAGCATTATCGTTAAGAAGCGACATGTAACTCTGTTATAAATAGTGTTGAATGTATATAATTTAAGTTAGTAATATACATAACAATCAGAATATCAAAAATTTGTCAATAAAAGTCAGCTCCACATTTGTTGAAGTTCCTGGTGTCTCAAGATCCATTATCGAGGACTGGTGAAAAACTGAATGTCGCAGGGTCGACTTTGTACAGGCGTGAACCTTCTCGCTTATGCCAGACCACAGGGGTTGAAATTTTAAACAAAAACCAAGCGACCAAGCGGCCCATTGAAGCCTTTGTTAGCACGCGACACTTAAGCTGGCAGACATCTAGAGTGTGACGAGTAGCATGGTTCGCAAGAAATCGCATATCTGTTATTGTAAAAAGAGACATCACACGGACTTTCGGGAAACGAGTTGCATGTATCCTAACAGGAAGCTCCCTGTCTGAGATTTATCACATGGATATATAAATTTTACAGATTTACACCTTTCATAAATCTACAAAACCCATCCTCACACTTCTTGTAATTAATTATATATAGATGTTGTCATCATCATTAATTATTGGTATCATTGTTTTCTCATATACGACATGGTAAGGGTTTTATGTCCTGCCTAAACTAAGACACTGCAATGTGAAAGTCATCACATAGCGAGTGGCTCTAAAGTAATTGACTAAACTCTTAAGTCTCCTCTATTGCCGTACTTATATTCTCAGTAGCAGCTACTCTTAAAATTCAGAATATATAAACAGAAAACGGAGATTAAGTAAAACAACAAATGAATTAAACTATTTGTGCAAACACTTGTAGTGTTTTTGAAGAATATGTGTACAAAGTTATGTGAACTAGTCCCCAGAGTATGACAAAATATGGGAACAATGAAGCCTGTTTTATCGCAGATTAAATCTCAAACCTACCTTATTAGTAACTGAACTTCCTATACGTTACCTATACTCTTGAACATTTTGGAACCCAAACATTGGTCCTATGGCAGGTGTGACATTTGACCCAAGAACCTTCAAATGTTTTGGTATTAATAAGCAGATATGAGCTCTAATATATTTCTTATAAAATAATTGGAATAAAATGATTAAATAAATGCCATGCCATGCCATTTGGTGCTGGCTGGCTGTATATAGACAGAAGCTTTCTGTTGCGGTTCCACTCGTTAAAGGTTTTACCGCATGTAGAGTATAAATTTAGTGATGTTGTAGGGTGAGATGTGGGTTTTTAGATTGACGTTGGTTATGAGGTTACAAACATGTACCTAGGGGTTGAAGGACAGGATACAATGCCTTGCACCCTGGTGTTTTTATTTATTTTTGATTTGGGGAATAATTTTGATGCCAAGCAGCTTGGAAGGATTATGTGGAGCTCAGCTTTAGCTGCTGTTCGGATTAGCTCCTGGGTTATCTCGGGTGCCCGCAAGCCATGCGGGGTAACCGGTGCTGTCTAGAACGACGTATAGTGGGGTCATAATATCCCAAGGACCTGACAAGGGCGCTTCTGTGGTTGGGTAAACTTGCATATAATTTTGAAGCCCAGCGCCTAATTTCATCCTCCACGTATAGAAGACATTCTTTAAGCTCATCATGTTTGAAAAATGTTTTCAATTTTGAACCTCTGTACTCATATTGATTAAATTAGTTACCCAAAACGCTGTTAAGTACAGATATAAATGGTACAGTACCAAACCAGTGTCTTGACGACAAACCATTTGGAGAGATCGGAGTTGTTTCATAAATGTCTGATGGGTTTCATATCACAACTATGCTCACATTGTACAACCACAGTTCTTCACAAATATACAAGCAAAATCCGAGGGATTGGAATGAATTCATTAATAAATCTGCTAGAAGTGCAAACATATATATGCATTTTAGGAGGCTTCCTTTCTCAAACTGAAGCATTTGTAGGTCCAGTGCTTTGTTAATTCCCACAACTGCAACCATTCCTTTAGTATTATATAAATAAAAATTGAAGCCTAAACTGCACTCCAACAGTGCAGTTAAAATGTTCCACAAAGAGCACTGCAAATTATCAATTCCCTACCGCTGCATAAAGTATTACAGGTAGTGCCATCTATGGAGCGCAGTAAACAGCCGGTGAGCGGTTGTATCTCCTAGCGGGCAGGAATACAGTTACGGAACCTTTGCTATATCATATGTCCTTATGTCGGTCAATCAATTTATTAACGTCACACTGTTTTCTTAAACAACTCAACTACAGAAGATTCTTTTTATCTCTACAACGCTTTTAAGATAACTATTTAAACTTTTGTAGTTTCCTTAAACTTTTTGTTGCATATACTTAAGCACAAATCAAGAGAGCTGAAGGTACAGACCAAATCCTCTGGAAGTTTTATCATTTGTCACAACACTTGGAGATTTTAATATATTAAAAATTTAGGAATACAAGCATTATCATTATACATCAACTGTGACATCAATATTTCCTGTTATGTTTTAATTGCTGAAACTGAGGGTTTCGTCATAGGCATTGAAGATACGTGATCGCGCTTTTTTGTGCTTTCTCTAATGACCTTATAACTGTGTACAACGACTATAACATCTTGTTTAACCCAAGTTTACGTCGTCATATAAATAGCCATCTTTTATTTGTTTGCTAACGCTTTCAAGTTTTTTCTTTTTAATATATCAGATTCGTGCTCTCCAACAAAATATTTAAAAATCTTTAGTTGCGCTATTTTGAAGTTTCTGTGTAGAAACCTTGTCAGATATTACTAACAGTTAAATTATTCTGCCTTAGTGCTATCTTATAATTAGAAACTACCGGGTTAATCGTAATAAAGCCGACTTGCAACTGTAATTTTATGATACACATTTCCATTGATATTCCTGTAGCGCCGTGAAGTGTATATCCTGCAGATATGGATTTACTCGTTCTGTAAATGTCTTCCAGAATGGCCTGATTTTGTTCACATTTTCAGTCCTTCTTCTCCGAAAATTCTATATTATCTTATCCAGTACGTAGGACCTACTAGTGTGGCCCTGAAAGCGCCTTTTCCAGTTGTAACGTTCGAGGTATGCCGCACCAAGAGACCAGACGTTTAATGTAAGGTGTGGCTTCACCGGATGTACGATCCGTGCTATTTAATGCTGTTGGACGTCACTTAGTGTTTTCTATGCAGATAGCTCAGGGAGTTAGCTTCCTAAGGAAGGCTGAGTAAGTGATGAAGCATTATCGTTAAGAAGTGACATGTAACTCTGTTATAAATAGTGTTGAATGTATATAGTTTAAGTTAGAAATATACATAACAATCAGAATATCAAAGATTTGTCAATAAAGGTCAGGTCCATATTTGTGGAAGTTCCTGGTGTCTCAAGATCCATTATCGAGGACTGGTGAAAAACTGAATGTCGCAGGGTCGACTTTGTACAGGCGTGACCCTTCTCGCTTATGCCAGACCACAGGGGTTGAAATTTTAAACAAAAACCAAGCGACCAAGCGGCCCATTGAAGCCTTTGTTAGCACGCGACACTTAAAGCTGACAGACCTCTCGAGTGTGACGAGTAGCATGGTTCGCAAGAAATCGCATATCTGTTATTGTAAAAAGAGACATCACACGGGCTTTCGGGAAACGAGTTGCATGTATCCTAACAGGAAGCTCCCTGTCTGAGATTTATCACATGGATATCTAAATTTTACAGATTTACACCTTTCATAAATCTACAAAACCCATCCTCACACTTCTTGTAATTAATTATTTATAGATATTGTCATCATTATTATTATTGGTATCATTGTTTTCTCATATACGACATGGTAAGGGTTTTATGTCCTGCCTAAACTAAGACACTGCAATGTGAAAGTCATCACATAGCGAGTGGCTCTAAAATAATTGACTAAACTCTTAAGTCTCCTCTATTGCCGTACTTATATTCTCAGTAATAGCTACTCTTAAAATTCAGAATATATAAAAAGGAAACGGAGATTAAGTAAAACAACAAATGAATTAAATTATTTGTGCAAACACTTGTAGTGTTTTTGAAGAATATGTGTACAAAGTTATGTGAACTAGTTTCCAGAGTATGACAAAATATGGGAACAATGAAGCCTGTTTTATCGCAGATTAAATCTCAAACCTACCGTATTAGTAACTGAACTTCCTATACGTTACCTATACTCTTGAAAATTTTGGAACACAAACATTGGTCCTATGGCAAGTGTGACATTTGACCCAAGAACCTTCAAATGTTTTGGAATTAATAAGCCGATATGAGCTACAATTGTAACAATTAGCCGCAGACCATGCATTGCCTATCCTATATGAGTAACGTTTACAACCTCTGAAAATATTTCGGTGTAGTTTACTAATCCATCAGTATAGACAATGTCTTCTACAGAATGTAGCAAAAGCTCGATTCTCTAAATTATAGATCAATCTGGGAAATGTAATTTTGCTAGCATGTTCATGATGAAAGGCGAGAATGCATTTTATTAGGACAGGCGGCCACCATTTAGTCGAGTTGATCCATGTACCAACCATCATAAAATTATTCGCTTCCAGCTTTGACATGAAATCCTTCATAGCTTGCTGGCAGGATGAGAGGAACTGGCATCTTGAACAGCTTGAAGAATTTTGGTGGGCTGTAACGCTTTTTAGTAATTTTCTATTTCATGTGCTTTATGATGTATTAAACAAAGACTACAACTTGGGAGCGATTATGTAAGAAGAACTGGTAAATTTGCTTTTAGAATTCTCTTGTCCTTCTAACAAACTTAAGGCGAGTGTTACAATAAATTTGGATATCTCGCAAATGTGCGATCATTGTTGAGCACAGGTACTTATAACAACCCACTGTTCCACAGTGTAATTGTATTCAATTATTTTTTCTTAACGATTAATGTCACCTTAAATAAGAAAACAATTCGGGAGGGCAACTTGTTCTGTTTATAGATACAGAAGACCTGGTCAGATGGTTAAAATCAGTTTAAAGTTATCGATAGTGCTTTAGGTGGCCACAATGGCGTACACTGTGTCACTAATCAATACACAGTGCGAACCATTTAAAACCTACTGACATTCTAACGGACCGTATAGAATGTATTTACTTGGAAGGATTGACTGCTCCCTCACGGGAAGAAACTCAACTGCCACGCACACTAAAACGAATATATAAGATCATTCTAATGTCTTCTTGGTCATAGTAGCTCAAGGGTTAGAGCGGCTGGACGGCAACCAGAAGATCCGTGGTTCAAATCCCCGCTATGTCATTGAATTATTCAGTGTGACTCTATCTTTCAATACTCTGGCCTATACACGGCCAGTGTGAAAGAACAATTAATTTCCATTAATTGACCTAATAGTGGTTACCTATAAAGCCCGGGCCTTAAAGTACTTTCAGGATAGTAAGTCGTCATTAAGGTAGTTGTCTCATGTGATTATTAGTACTCCTAAGTGGTCACCGGGAAAAAACACGAGTCTCTTGTAGAATTTAATGTCATGTTGACACGTTGGCCATAGTAGCTCAAGGGTTAAAGCGGCTGGATGGCAACCAGAAGATCCGTGGTTCAAATCCCGGCTATGGTATTGAATGTTTCAGTCTGACTCTGACTTTCCATTAAGGTCTTCATCTGGGAAGAGTGTTAAACTCAACTCTATACGAAAACAGTCGACACACTTTTCAAGAGGCTGAGATGAAATCGTATGATCGCTGGGCGGAATTACTGATAGAGAGTTGCAACGGATATTCCTGAATTCTCAAGGTTGTCATCCATGCATACAGAACGATGGACATCAACATCAAATATCACAAGAATTCGTTATCACGGGGATGCTAAGCAGAATTTCTGTCACTGGCTGCACATTGGTTTTCGTTGCCTGCGTCAGTGCGCTCACATGTCTGCAGTAAAGGCGCTCCATAAGATCGGTAGAATGTCGACAGGTTTGAAATCGTCCACGCTCGATTAAGAGTACATAATTCCGCATTACTTCAATCACCTGCTATGGAAAAGCTATTAGTTCTTAAGCACGATATTCAAATAGTATTGCGTACTCCTATGCTACAGTTAAGGTTATAGAACATCGTCATTTTACAAGTAGTCGATTTTTAATTGAGGTACCAGAACCTAACCATTTTGTAACTCGTAGGATAAACTTATTTTTTAGTTATTAACTATGGTGAAACTTACAAATTTTGTGTATATTATCCGAGAGAGTTTGTGTCAGAGTTTCTTGATTTATAGATTTTCACCAAACAAGATTACACAATTTAGATTTTATCAAATATATCAGGATAGATAATAAGTTTTATCTAAGATAAGAGATTGTAATTATTTGTATGTCAGTGCAGTATTTCATGTATGAGGTAACTATACATGTCCCTAGTGTGCTTGCAAGGAGCAAATTTCGTTGGCTGCATATAACACAAGTAAAGAGAGTCTCCCTTATTTCAAGAGGGAACAAAGGGTGGTTAATCACCATATATACCTACCTTATTAAGTCCGGGGACCGAAGACCGTATAAAACGCTAGAAACAACGCCAGGTTTTACGTGAGCAGGGCTCGACGCAATTCTTGAGCTGTCACAGCATTAAAACGCAGAGTGCGAGCAGACAACATACCTCCATGAAGTGATGCTACGTTACACTCACTCAGGTACTCCAGGAATGCACCCTGCATCTTCTCCAGAGAAATTTATTCACCCTTGGGGAACCTTTATCTCACACTTTATTTCAGTCAAGAGCAGCCGCATTCTTCTGTTGAGTTAGCCAAGCATACCTTTGGCAAATAACTTGCAGCTGCCCGTTTCAGACTTCTTTCTGCAGGAGCGCTTCAAATTTCTTCAGAGATAATTTGGCTTTTAACTAAAGGACCAACCTTTGTGTTTATTTCCCTAGGGTAAGTTTAAAAGTCATATCCAACCAATGATGTTTTCCTAAATTCATTACCCGTTTCCTCAGGAAGAAGTAAATATATCAAAGTGTTGCAGGATATGGGTGTATGCTTCCTAAATTCAGTGATATACCTTTATACAAGTGTGTATATTAAGGGAAATACTATATCAGTTACAATAAAGGGTCATTCACAATGAAAACGCAAACGTTAAGGGAAGGACACAAACGTGTGTTGTAACTATAAACGTAGAAAGGCTTCATAATGGAAAAACGGAAACGTAATTATAGCCAATCAGAAATTAGACGATTTAAATTGGCTCCTAATTATGAAGTAACATTCATACATGTTCAAAATACAGTGGCCAATTTTCTTGTTGTATTATATTTGAAAAGAAAACGTTCGAATCGGCGTATATGTTGGGTTCATCCCTTGAAGCAAATAGGAATTTATCGAGGAGACTTTCATAATTTATTTCGCGGAATGAGAGATGATAATCTAGTGCAATTTCAAAGATGCATGAGAATATCTCTTGCACAATTTGATAACGTATTAAACCTATTTGACCCGCTAAAGAAAGACATTTAAAGTAGTCAGATATTTTTTCAAATATAAATACATGCTAATATAAATATATTATTATGGCTACTTAATATAACCAAAAAAACAACATTTAAAGCACCCGAATTAAAATATTGAACTTCATTTTTGTCTACAGCAACACGATGTGGAAACAAAACTTAAGGAAACGAGTACAACATTTAGGTTAAGTATAAACATCAAAGAGCACATGTATTTGCATATTTCTATAGTTATTTGTTCCCATTTCAAGTGCAATTGATGTCCAGATGTTATTCTTGGAAGTCACGCCTTTATACGATTTATGCGCAGTGTTATAGGGAGAAGCACGGCTCTGATACAATGCAATAAGCTTTTCATCAATAGCAGTTATTTTCCACTGTTTTCTGATTGGCAGATTTATTCGATCTAAATAAACGCAAATGTAAAAGCTTGGAGTTTGCAAGAATTTGCGTTTGCGTCAGCAAAATGAGATCCCGTTAACCTTTGCGTTTGAATTATGAATGGCCCCCATTAAATTAGCTGTTCGCAAGCTTTTGCGTTTATGTGGCAGTTGCGTTTACCTTTCATTGTGAATGATCCTTATCTACAGAGAGTCAAGGTAAATCATAAATGTATTGAGCCTACATGAAAGAAACTTTGTATTTGCAAAAGAATTTCTTGGTATATTTGATTCTCAGTTTTATTACATCGCACAAAATCAATTACAGGGATATTGACGTTTACCTAAAATAAATATTTACGCTACAGAAGCTCCTCAAGGAAAATAGAACAATAGTCAATTCGTAGCATTTTGAAAGAATAAGGCTCATTGTGGAAATGACAGACTTAATTTGTTGAATTTGTTTTGCGGTAATCTGCAAACGCATTTTACACACGTAAATGAAAACCAAACTATTGAAAATATACATTTTACTATCCAATCCTGTACTATTTAGAGTGAGAGTGTGTTCAAAACAGAAGAGAGCTTCACTACCAAGAAAATATAATTAACGAAGCACTCATAACCGTAGGCATTAATCCCATTGTTGTTACAGAGACCTATAGGTTGATACGGATAGCGTTTTCTGTGTAGAACATTGTTTACATAGTTATAAGAGTTTTATAAGCTATTACTTATGATAAATGCATGAAAACTTGGAACTCTTTTCTTTCACCTTAAATTTTGTTAGACTCTAATGCATAAAACCTTCAGAAAAGTTCTGGAAGCCAACATATTATTCGTGATTTTTGTTGTAACCAACCGAGTTTTCGACTGCTGACTAAGGAAAACCTGCGAGAAAACCTTTGGTCACCTTAGTCACTCACCGAGGATGAAACCGAGAACATTCCGAATGCATCACCACCTGAGCTATCCCTCTCTATAGTTCCTGACAAAACAACAGCACAACTTTTTCCTCCATATATTCCAAGAGTTTTAAGAAATAAGAGTTAGAATGAAATTTGCAATGAGCTGTGTGAAATTTATTTTTTGTTATGCCTTAGAATGCATTACATTTTAATACATATTTTTCATCAACCGTCTTCCTGAAAGATTCTGATAACGTAATTTATTGTTATGCAAGCCCAGTTATCATACAAAAACACTTCCTAAGTGATGCACTGTTACTAAAGCTGGTGAAATAGTTTCTACGACATCTATTTTCTCAGATTAGCCACAACTTCCAGATTGGTTGCGGCTAAAGATTCAGCCAAACAGCGCGACCAAATCAACATTCAGAATTTGTAAGAGCTGCAGCAGCACATGGACATAAAAGGATAATGTGTTTTTCAATTGTATCTGCTCTTAAGCGTTACGTTTTGGATCATGAAAGGAACAAAGCATTCCTTTGTTCAGACATCTCACACTGAAAAACAATGTGATATAACAACTGGGGGAAAGGATTGCTCCAAGTTCATTAAGCGAGGCTTTGAGGGAGACTGCCAGCTATACTGTATCTATCTTTGAATGGAGTTATGATGGCCTCCGTTCTTCCATTCCTTTCTGCACTTTCATGTAAATAAGGTTTCTCCCCCTTTGTGCAGTCCAGGCGTAAACCAATAAAGGAAGTACGAGCAAGGACTGCAGAAAGGGCTTCAGTTCTTTTGTATTTCGAATTTTAATGGCGTTAAGGCAAGGCGTTTTCTAGCGCTTCCTTATTCCACTTAGTTCCTTTCTTCATTTTGAGTTTCCTTCCCTTTTTGTTTCATTTACCTGAAAATATTTTATAGAGCTAACCCAATTTGACATGCAGCAGAAGGAATTGCACGCCTGCAAACAACGTGCACCATTCTTTAGCCAAATTTAAGATTGTAGCAACAATTGTATATGTTTCTTGTTATAGTGTTTTCCCTAAATTTCCGCACATGCTAGCACAGTGCTATCATATTAATCTTCTATGGGTTCCTCATTGTTACCGCAGACGCAAACAAAAAGTTTTAATTCCCCAAGCAGTGAATATGCATGGTTGAAAACATGCAATATAATCATATTTGATAACTGAGTTTTACCATTTAAACTTTAACGTTTTACTTCTTTTTGTTTAACATTTATTTATGATTTAATTCATGAAGCATTACATAGAACTCCGTCAACAGAAGCAACAATGCCACCTTCATTATTATCTTGGTCAACACTATGAGAACAAAATCACCTCCCGGGTTATATTTTATTTAAACCGGTATTACTTCTTAATTGGACGTGCTGTTATAGCTATCAATCCCCAGTGTTAAATATGGCTTTGGGATTCGGCTTAATATATTCTAGCTTTTAACATATACAGTTTAAAAGAATTTTGCTAACCCTGCCACTATATCCCCCTCGTAGGTATCCATATGAACTTCTTTGGACAGTTACGAAGTCAAAGCTTCCTAATTCACTAAGGGTTGTCGATTGGCAAATACATCATGCGCATCCTGCTTCAGTCTAAGGATACTTGCGTTTCGAAGGAACAGTCTGGAAGCAATAATGTATCACTTGCATATCCCCATTACTTATTCTTGAGCGTTTGGCTTATAACTGGTTATACTCAATTCCTCACCAATTTATAGAATGTACACAAAAGCGACCGGGAGTCACAGACGGCAGGTAAAACATGGCATACGTCTACGCATACCAGCAGAATGTTTGGGAAATCGGATGATTTGTTGTCTGCGACGCCACAGAGTATAGTCCGATAGTAGTTTAAGCAAATTTCCTTTCATCCTTCCTTTATATACATGGCTTTCTGGATAATGGATGATGGTATCGCTTATTTCATAATAAAATGATTTAAATTAGGCAGATGCTTTATTTATGAACGAACATCTGAACAAAAGAATGTAAGGCATAATATTCTTTAGTGTGTTCACTGTAAAAAAAATTAATGAGGGTTCAGAAGCTCCAATCATTTTGGGACATTTCCCATGTACCGTTTTCAAGGACGTCTTATGGATTATATCGTGCATTTCGTTATTCAGATCAGCACTTACAGAAATTTATTCTTAAGCAATTAACGGGCAATATGAAGTAAATATGTTTACTTTACTTTCTTACTACTAATATTAAAAGCAGCGCACAAGTATGATAAAAGAGACTTGTACATTTTTAATTGCAGTAATCGGTGGTTTTAAGTAATTTAGTGATTAATATCCCCAATTTTCATGCATGAGATAGGAAGTAAATTCACCAAGAGATTATAATTTCAATATCACTTTGATATGCATTAAATATGTTGGACGAAAATTGACTGAGATCATAACTGCTTTTTCTTACGTTTATTTCCTTTCCTGTATAATTTCAGAACACTTACCCGTGGGAGCAAAGTACACATGGGAACGTCCTTAAGTATAAAACTAAAAGCAGTAATAGCTTTCAGTATAGGTAGCTAAAATATTGTTGAATCTCAAACTTTTGTGACAATGAATCTTAGACACAGTAGAGACCTCTTAATAATAAATGAAGAGAAATATATTCCATTATGTTACAGTGTGATTAAAGAGGTGTTCATGCTCTCCAGTATACCTGTTTTATTTATTTTATACTTAAAACTCTATGAGAAAGGATAACAGTAAATTTTATTGTAAGATTCATGTTTTAAGGTAACGTGACCACTAATAAAAGGCAAATTTTAATGGCCTAAACTTCAATCTTCGTATGCAGAGAAAATATGTAGTACTGTTCAAGAAATAATTAGAAAAAGAAAATTTACAAGGAGTTCAACCAGTATGAATGACAGAAACCTTAACAGTTAATTACTAAATCGAAGCCAGAGTTTAACGCCAGCGCAGCTTTGTATTTTGAAGTCGAATTACGGGCGAAATGGGATGTTACGATGTGCACGGTTCTCTGATGGCAGCAAGAATTAATCTATTACCTATATCACATAGTGTACACCATTTGAATAATATTCTAATACATGTACAGAGTTTGTGGAATCATAAAAATATTTCCAATTGGTATGCCAAGGAAAGTAACACTTATTCCACACTTATTCAGTAAATAAAAGCAAAAGCTTCATTAAACAGTTTTCAAATGCACCCATGCAGTACCTCTATTTTACATTTAAGTACATTTTCTGAACTTGGGATCTAGTGTGATGCCGATAGATTTACGTCACATTTTGGTTTTACCCGATGTGATATTTGAAAGAAAGAGCAAATACCATGGACGCTGATGAAGAAATTTTCAGCACTGTCAGTTAAGCCAAAGTTGACAAGGTTAGTGTGAAATTGTCAACGTTTTGTGTGGAAAGGCCCGAAACATGGTTCTGTCAAGCTGAAGCACAATTTCATATTACTGGTATAAAAACGGAAACAACAAAAGTTGTCAGCCCAACTAGAGCTCCAGTAACGAATTAATTTAAAAGTTTCCTGGTCGACTTCATTCACTGGAGCCCTACTTATCTGAGCTACACTAAGGAATGACCTTCATTCACAAAAGTAGCATTACCTCGCTAATAAATGAAACCTTCACAAGGTATTGTCACTCAATTATCGGAAGGTACGACCAACTGGAGCTGGGTAGGGGACAGGAGGCATTTAGACCACGCCCACCCATTTATCTTGTAGCGCTAACATAGGGGATGGTTAGGAAAGTGTCACTAGATACTGCGCCGTCTCTTTCCCCTTCCCCTGACGTCTGGAACAATCGAAATGATGTTCCGTGCCGCGAAACTTCCAGACACAGCGATCTGCATACATAAGGGATGCAGTGGACGAGTCAGTTCAGTTCTTGACGAGCGGCCGTGAAGAACGCATTGCTAGCGAGCGGACTCGAAGACTGTGCACGTGTATCAGAGGAGTTTTACGTAATTGTGAGTGTGGAGTGGACCTGTGACAGACGAACTGGTGGATTGTAATTTTGTGCGCTGCGTAATTCTATGTAATCGGCAAGTGTTCCAACTGTAATTCGAAGGAAATAAAGAAAATTTTGACTTTGTGCAGTTGTACTTTTAATTGTATGAACCTAGAAAGTCACAGTATGCTTTTATTGTAAGGTACGGCAAATATTTTCTTGAATTGACCCATTTCCCAAACACTTATTTTTAAAAATTATAAGTTTGAACTGTTATTAATTTTGAAAACTTTAGAAGTCACTAAGCTGTTTCTGGACTCATAGAGAATTCAATGTATTAAGGGAGCGGTTACGTATTTATGAAATTCAGGGTTCTCAAAAATAAACAAGAAGAGCAATACTTTTGGATCTCAAATTGCCATGGCACATTTTTAATCACCAGATATAACTGCGAATTAAACGCGCTAAACACCAAACAAGCAAAGAAAGATGTCAATAGATTATTCAAGTGTCCAGTATGGATATTAAGTTTAGTAGACAATTAAAATATCACGCAAATATGAACGTTTATAACGATCCTAAAAGGGCTTCCCTAATATCTTTGTTTCTGTCAACTTTGTGTTCATGAATTATTCCACTGCTACCCGACCGGAAGCATAACGTTAAGGTATCTATGAGAACTTCAATCTCATATACGTTAGTAAAAGCAAGCTACTAAAATACGAGGGCATATTTGTGACAATATTCCATGATCTTCCAGGTGATAAGATGAGATGATATGGCAAACATCTAGTTTAAAATCTTATGAAATCATATTAATTGAAATTTCCACCTTAATGTGACAAATATTTTATCACTGTTTATAGCACATATTTTTGAAATGTGCATTTAAAATAGTGCTATATCTACCGTTTTATAGTACGAAGTTTGCACCATTTTACAGGAAACGAAATCAAAATCTCTACACACTTAGTAATAGAGAGAAACAAGAGCCCAACTTATGGAAGTATTTTTCTCTACAAATTGGTGCCACTGCAGTTTCTCTGAAGCTACTGAGTTTCGTCATTTTCAAATATATCGCACTTTGTTTTCTTTATTTATGCTTTCCTCTGAGTGTCATTTTCTGAAGAAAAAAATGACAGGTTTTCTCAGAAATTAAGAAGGCGATGCTATTTTATTTAATAAACGTTTGAATAAAAATAAGATCCCTGTATTTAGAAAAATTAGGTAAACATTTCAGTATAAAAAACTAATAACTTGATATTATTAACTTTATCACGTTTAACATTTGAAGGGATGCAGCTTTTTATATTTCTTTAAATAACACTTAAGAGTTTCCCCTGTATCTATTACCTAACCGACAGCATCCTAGGAACCGCTTCATTTCGTGTTATATCCTTTTTGTTTGGGTAGCTTAATTTAATGCACCATGTTTAATTAATTAGCATCTGAATCTAAAATCTCGATAACGCAAAGCAACAGAATTTTGAGACTCGAAAATGTGGCCCTTGAAGATCCCATGCCTCCTTTAACTACCTAACATACATTGTCTGTGGATTTCAATGAAAATTAACTCTGGAAGCGTTCTCCTATGTAGCAAACAGTTAAAACGTGAAGCGATATTTCAACTCAATTAAGATTCATTATAAAATGCTCTAGATTTAACATCTCTATGGGTACATCAGGTCAGCGGAAATCACTTCCATGAAGATACTAATTCTATTATATGCAACTACTGTAGGTTAAACTAATATTGTATATTGTACCCGCAGTATCAGGCAGCGATTAGGAGGCGGCGAATTAATCGAAGTCAGATAATTAAAAAGGAAGATAAAGTAATAGAAATGCTTTGCTAAACTAATATAACAATCTTGTATAATAATATTAAATTATAATGGCTAAAATAATGATTAAAATAGCAGCTGACTTAAAGAATAAGAAGGGAAGAATATAATTTAATATAACATATATACTAACATCCGGTTAAGAAAGAGAAAATATTTTTGTAAAAATCTGTACACGTCGGACAGACAGGAAAGAAGAGCCGTTACCTTCTTTGTGTTAGTAAAATTTCAATGTCTGAGAACCATTGTATTCTTTCAGCCAGGAATGTTTTGGGACAAAGGACTTTCAAAATGCAGTTGATCATGAACGCCAAATAGATTTACTTCGCTGATAATTCCAAGAATTATGAAAGGTGCAAATTAGATGAAAAATTAAGCATCTGCGTTATAAACACGCCATATGAGGTTCAAAGTGAGAAGTAGATGTTAATGACTACGGAAATAGTTGTAACTGTAAATAGAGTAGCATGTCACATTAACCTGTAGGTTTGTAAGTTGTTTAACTTTGGGCCCCCAGAATCGAAAAATATTTAAATATGTTTAAATATGTGGTTTAGGAATCAATATGGAATGTTAGAATAAGCAAGAAAGCTTGTTAAAATGTAGTAGGTCATGAGAAGGTGCTACATGTAAATGAAATTTCGTTATTTTTTGATTGGTAGTTTTAAGAATGAAATTGCATAATGTGTGATGTGGACCAGTGAGAATTGAGTTTGAGTGGTAGTGATTGTAACGAGTGAAGGATAAGTCAGTAACCTTGGAGAAAGATCTAGGAGAGATGGTGTCTCATGAATGTGTCGGAACGGCGTGTAGAAAAGGGTCTATAGAGATTATAAATTATATTCGCAATTTCTGTGTAAATGTAATTCAATTACATTGATAAAGTTTAATGTACATCTACGTTACGACGTATTCTGTGAATTTGTTACACAAAATTAAAATATCTAAATTATATTAATTTAAAAAATAGAGATTTTTTTATCAATAGACCAAAGGTTAATTCCCTCGCTCGATACCACGCCTAAATTTAAAGACTTTTTCTCATGCACCGACTGGAAAAGCGTCGGAGATCTTCAAGAGCCATCGCTGCATTTGAGTGCCAGATCTGAGTGAAAGGTTAAGATCGAGAAGAATATGCAACGCGTGGCTTCTGCGTCATTTTCTTCTTGGAGGGCTGAATTCAGCCAGCAGCCCCAGACACGTGGGACGAGTGCAGGTGAGGATAATTCAGTCCCACATCATCAGCATTTAAAAATCTCGCTACACATTGTGCCCAAGGCCGGGCCCGAATAGGAGCGAAAAGTAGACACCACGTCCTGGCAGAAGAGAACTAATGTGGAAGTCTGATGAAAGAAGAAAGAAAAGAGAAGAAAGAAGATGAGTGAGTACAAACTGACAGTATAAATATGAAAAGTTTTAAAGTGTAATGTAAAAGAGCTTACGTTATTAAGAAATAGAAAAATAGTTACCAAACTGGCAGGTAGAAAAGATACAGGAAATAATCGTAAAAATATAAGGAAAAAGTAGAAGAACAAAGTAGAGAAGTAGAAAAGAGTACAGGCAATGATTCCAAAACGGATCAGATCTTACAGCTTATAGCTAATAGGCCGCGCCATGGCTCAATGGTTAGACCGCTTGGCTCTCACCAAGGTGGCCCGGGTTCGATCCCAGGCGACCGCAAAGTGAGATTTGTGGTGGACAACATGGCGCTGGGGCGGGTTTTCTCCGGGATCTCCGGTTTCCCCCACCATCTCATTCCACTGGTGATCCATCTTCATCTCATGTATCATCAGTGTCATCGCCTGCGGTGCCGTATGTAGTAAAAGCGGGCGTTAAACACTACACACACACACACACACACACACACACACACACACACACACACACACACACACACCTTATAGGTAATATGAATGCTAAGATGGATAAAAATTCACACGATATGAGTAATATCGAAATTAGTTTAAAACAGGGTATGAATAATATAGACGCTAAAATAGATAAGAATACAAATAATTTAAACCAGGAGATGCGTATTAATTAAAATAGTTTGGAGGCGAGATTAACACAAAATCTAGAATAAAAATTGATTAAGAGGGTAAATGATATGGGGGTTAGTATAACACCGAATTTAAGACAAGAGTTAGCAAGCAATGCAAATGATTTGAGTTTAGAATTGAGAAGTAATTTAAAACAGGAAATCGAGAATGGCAGGAAAGAATGTAGAGAAGGAATGAAATCATTAAATCAGAAAATAGATTCGAATGAAATTGAGGTTGCTAAGTTAAGGGAGATGTTTCAGGAGATATAGATGATACAAAAAATGGGGTAAATGATATTAGGAATGAAGTAGCTAAGGAAATAAATGCAATTAAACCACACCAAAGTGAGGTTAAAGAAATGCGAAGAGTAGGCATAGATAAATTAGAAAACAAATTATAACACTGCACTGAAATGCAATTACGAGGCGAAACAAAGTCTCACCAAGAACAAGTAAAATTGCAGCTTGATGAGATGAGATGACTAATAAAGGAACAATAAATTTTACAAATAAGAGAAGTGCAAGATACTGTTGGAAAAGAGAAATATAGTGTAAGTAAATTAGCACAAGATTTAATTGCATTGCAGGAGAATAAAATAAGTGAAAACCAGAGTATGATTAAATCTAAGAATGTAACCTACGTTAACTTACCATGTAATTCTGGTAATACTCCCAATAATGCTGAGAGTAATTTGGAAAGTGGTGACGCTGAATCACTGACCCACGATAACGACGAAAATTGTAACAGTCCAACACATATACCCGCCTCGGTAGCGAGATGGTAGCATGTCTGCCTCACGTTCAAGAGGACCCGAGTTCGAATATCGGTCAGGGTGAGTTACTTGGATAAGGTTTTTCCGAAGTTTTCCCTTATCCTGAAAGAGGAATGTTGGTTAACTCTTAGCTCTATGGACCTTGGGCTCATTTGAGCATCATTTCACCCATTCCGTTCATCGTCCGATATTACTTAACGTTGGAGGACGTAAATTACAAAAAGGTGCCAACACATAATATGCTCACACATACACAGTCACGGTCACAAAAATTGTGCGAATTATTTGCTTCAGGATATGTCCACCAACTTTCGATGCACAATCTGCAGATAATCCTAAAATATTCCTTAGGGAACTAGAAGAATATTTTAAAATAAAAAGGATTCCAAATGGTTTTAGAGTAATGATATTCATATGTTGTTTGAAGAAAAATGTGCTTGAATGGTTGAGCTTAAGTTTAGCTTCACATGAAACACACAGCATATTCAGAAATCTGTTTATAAACCGATTTTGGGGACCTGAACGGCAAAGAAGAATGAAAGGCGAGTTAGCTACTGGTCGATTTGAATTTATGAAAGGGATTTTCATAACTTAGAATTTCTTAAAACTTGCAAACAAAGGTAAACTCATTAATCTGTAAATTTCAGAAGCAGAAATTGTTAACATACTGTTATGTCACTACCCACCTCACATCAGGAATCATTTAATTGTGGCCAAACCTATTGATTTTTCGGATATGATAAAGTTGTTATCGGAATTTGAGGCACACAGAATCAACAATGGCACAACTTCATGTCCAAATTATCATAATAACGCCCGAGTGGAGCGAGGACAAACAAATGGACAAGAATCACAGCCTACAAATGGCAATAATAATAATAATAATAATAATAATAATAATAATAATAATAATAATAATAATAATAATAATAATAATAATAATAATAATAATAATAATAATAATAATAATAATAATAATAATAATAATAATAATAATAATAATAATAATAATAATAATAATAATAATAATAATAATAATAATAATAATAATAATAATAATAATAATAATAATAATAATAATAATAATAATAATAATAATAATAATAATAATAATAATAATAATAATAATAATAATAATAATAATAATAATAATAATAATAATAATAATAATAATAATAATAATAATAATAATAATAATAATAATAATAATAATAATAATAATAATAATAATAATAATAATAATAATAATAATAATAATAATAATAATAATAATAATAATAATAATAATAATAATAATAATAATAATAATAATAATAATAATAATAATAATAATAATAATAATAATAATAATAATAATAATAATAATAATAATAATAATAATAATAATAATAATAATAATAATAATAATAATAATAATAATAATAATAATAATAATAATAATAATAATAATAATAATAATAATAATAATAATAATAATAATAATAATAATAATAATAATAATAATAATAATAATAATAATAATAATAATAATAATAATAATAATAATAATAATAATAATAATAATAATAATAATAATAATAATAATAATAATAATAATAATAATAATAATAATAATAATAATAATAATAATAATAATAATAATAATAATAATAATAATAATAATAATAATAATAATAATAATAATAATAATAATAATAATAATAATAATAATAATAATAATAATAATAATAATAATAATAATAATAATAATAATAATAATAATAATAATAATAATAATAATAATAATAATAATAATAATAATAATAATAATAATAATAATAATAATAATAATAATAATAATAATAATAATAATAATAATAATAATAATAATAATAATAATAATAATAATAATAATAATAATAATAATAATAATAATAATAATAATAATAATAATAATAATAATAATAATAATAATAATAATAATAATAATAATAATAATAATAATAATAATAATAATAATAATAATAATAATAATAATAATAATAATAATAATAATAATAATAATAATAATAATAATAATAATAATAATAATAATAATAATAATAATAATAATAATAATAATAATAATAATAATAATAATAATAATAATAATAATAATAATAATAATAATAATAATAATAATAATAATAATAATAATAATAATAATAAATCGAGCTTAAAT
The DNA here is from genome assembly GCA_030765055.1 of Mantis religiosa. Classification (NCBI taxonomy): domain Eukaryota; kingdom Metazoa; phylum Arthropoda; class Insecta; order Mantodea; family Mantidae; genus Mantis; species Mantis religiosa. The sequence continues at coordinate 112,578,515 of CM060950.1, forward strand.
TGGGGCAGGGCACCCACAAGAAATCAAATATTTAAAGGGCGAAGTTATAATCCTAGATAAACATATGAATCTGTAATCCCTGGCAGAGGGAGGGGGGTAAAAAGTCCTTCCCGAAGAAATTGTCATACCAGTCAACCAATAATAACTGGAAGAAATAATCTGGTTAACCATTTGAGATTCTACAGTAGAAATAACCAAAGAATGAATAATCACAACAGGGGAGAGGTACTAGCACATTTCATTCAACTCAAAGGGATCTCAGGGGCCCGAGATTAGCGAGAGTAAGTCAAAATGAGAGACCCGAAAGCACGCAAAACGCGAAGAATGCAGTTTATATGAACTGTAGTACCAACCTAACCAATACTGAGCGTATTGATTATGGTGATGCGTGACTTAAGTTTTTATTTCCGGATACTTTGTCATTATAACCACCGGGGTTGGTACAAATATTGCAGTATTATAGAAAAGGTAATAAATTACACCCCAAACACTACTACGAGATTCACGCCCATTGAGCTTTTGACTGGACAACCTCCTTAACCACTGATAATAAAATCATCTACAACTTTGGAGATAAATATGACCTTAATAAATGAAGAAGAGAACTGCACGGAAGCATTTAGAAGAATAAGGGATTAAGCAGAAAAAGGTTGAAGAAAGTGCAAAGAAGAAAAGCTAAATGGGGTCGAGAAATAAATGATAAAGTGTAAGTAAAAATGTTTTGCATTTCGAACGCCAGCCGGAAATTGCATTGGAGGATGAACTTGATTTATTAAGGTCTTTATAGCATTGTACAGATATTTGGTGATCACACACATGATTTACAAGATCAAAATAGTAAAATTTTGGGACGGTAACACAGAACAATATTAAAACATTTTAAAAGCCTTGACACTCATTAAGACAATATAAATTATACATAAATTAAAACGGGTTAAACTTAGTTTTAAAAAATGTGTTATAATACAGTAAAATAAGTTGTTAAGTACTTCCTTATTGTTATGTTTTTCGTATTTATTTTATTGTTCATTGTTCTCAAATATTGTTTTGGGGTGCTCTTCAAAGTATATGGAAACACATTGTTGAAGTATTTAATTAAAATTATTTTCCATATATTTCGAAGAGGGGCATTTGCAACAGTTGTTTTGGTTTGGGCCCCGAGAATGGAAAAATATTTAAATGTGTTTAAATATGTGGTTTAGGAATGAATATGGAATGTTAGAATAAGCAAGAAAGCTTGTTAAAATTCAGTAGGTCATGAGATGACGCTACATGTAAATGAAATTATGTTTATTTTTTCGATTAGTAGTTTTGAGAATGAGATTGCATAATGTATGACGTGGACCAGTGAGAATTGAGTTTGAGTGGTAGTGATGGTAACGGGTGAAGGAAAAGTCAATATTCATGGAGAAAGATCTAGGAGAGATGGCGTCTTATGATAGTGTCGGAACGGCGAGTAGAAAAGAGTCTGTAGAGATTATAAATTATATTCACAATTTCTGTGTTAATGTAATTCAATTACATTGATAAAGTTTAATGTACATCTACGTTACGACGTATTCTGCGATTTTTTTACACAAAATTAAAATATCTAAATTATGGATAGAGTCAACATGAAAAATTCAATGCCATGGCCGGGATTTGAACCACGGATCTCCTGATTTCCGTCCAGTCGCTCTTAACCTTTGAGCTACCATGGCCAACGTGCCTTCCTGACATTAAATTCTCCAGTTGACTCGTATATTTCCCCGGTAGACCACTAGGGGTTCTCGCATCTTAGCCTATAGACGGCTAGTGTGGAGAAATAATTAATTTCCATCAATTAACTATCTAAATTATATTAATTTAAAAAATAAAACTTTTTTTATCAATAGACGAAAAGTTAGTTCCCTCGCTCGAGACAACGCCTAAATTTAAAGAGTTTTTCTCATGCACCGACTGGACAAGCGTCGGAGATCTTCTAGAGGCATCGCTGCATTTGAGTGCCAGATCTGAGCAGAAGGCTCAGATCGAGAAGAATCTACAACGCGTGGTTTCTGCGTCATTTTCTTCTCGGAGGGCTGAATTCAACCAGCAATCCCAGACGCAACGTGGGACGAGTGCAGGTGAGAATAATCCCGTCCCACATCATCAGCATTTAAAAATCCCGCTACAGTTTGCACAAAAAAGGGTAACACCTCGCGTACATAGAAGTATTGTGGCTACTATCATCAGGAGTACGCGAACATGGTCAGGCTCCAGAGACTCCTGGAAGTGGCTAGCAGTTTCAGGTTCAAAGACACGTTCCATTGCTGCGGATGCCTATAGAGAGTGATGAACAACCCTTTAAACAGAGTCCTATGATGTCAACGGGAATATTCTTTCCACTGAGCAAGCATCCGCGCCATTTACCATACACCGTAACGCACCACGAAACTTACAAGCACACGTGAAAGGTAATAATCAATATGAAATGATAGAAAATAAATCTTAGTAGATGACAAAACCATTCCAAATTGTTATACAAAAACAATTTAACACTATTTATGCTACTATCTGTTTATGCTCTTAAAATTATGTTTTAAATGTTACCCGAGTTGCTCATCCTCCTATGGAATCTAATATACCAACAATGAAAGAAGCGCCGGAAGCTAGGCTTATTTTACCCAAATGAATCTCAGAACTTAGCCAGTAGAAAAGGAAAGGATAAACGATCAGGTTAATTATGTCACTTGAACCTCAAAGGAGAGGACAAAGCTTGTACTTGCGATAGTAGAAGCAAATACTTATCGCTATGTTGATGGTTTCAATATTACAAGATGTGTAATTTGCAAGGAAAAAATTGCTCCAATAGTGGCCGCCACTCAACTTTATTGCTATCTAGCAATTAGAGTGTGTAAATAAATTCAAATTTTAGGAATGAAGTGCGAAAATACACTTGAAAATATAACACCGAATTTAACAAAATGATATGTCGTCATATAAACAACTGATATAAATAAAAGTTCAAAATAAAATGAAATGTGTAGTGTTTAGCGCTTGCTGTAGCTGGTCAGGCTACTCATTTTATACTCTCTATGCAACGGTATTCAGCCCACTTTTTCCATTCCCTTATGAAAGTATAGGTATTTCATTAACTTCCTTCCCCCATGAACATTATTCCGGCATATCTCAGTAAAGGGAAACAAACAACGAGTACTCGTTCCAGAATTGAAACCACTAGCTGCCCATAAACATGTTTATTGTGTTGAAGCTGAGAGCTGCAAATTGAAAGTACACGAAGCCAAGAGTACAAGTGGGCAGTTAATTTTTATGATGAGGGTGCGTGCAGCAACAAGTTGTGCTGGCTACGCTTTCCATGCTGGATTGCTTGTGGCATGAAGCGATGTATCTTCTTATTGGGTTTCAAACACATCATCTGCATTTCTTTTTGATATTATGGATTTAATTTAATTTCTATCGTGTATAAATAACATGCACTTGGCGATATGGTTTTGCATTAACGTAGAAGATTAGCATTTGTGAAGTCGTGAGTTCGTTTTTCACCCTATCGGTACCTCTTTTTCTTGGTTTAACAATACCTGGATGGTTCCTACTCTAATAGAATTTCTGGTCACTTTCTCTCTCTGGCATATTCTTTCATCTATTGCATCATATTTTTCAGAGTTGTAGGGATGCGAAGGAGTTTGGTGCGTTACGTCAGATGTGGAACTTGCGCTGTTAATTATATCTCCCTGATGATTGCCTGACCGACTGGGAGTCCCTCCTGGGAATGGCTCATTTTATTGCATTATCTTTAGGATAGATCGTGCGCTGTCTGTATTGGTGTTTTTTCGGGAGCCGTAAGGAACCTTCGTCTATGATAGTGGGCATTGTCGTTCAAATCTAACGGCTTTCGGTAGCATCTTTCATTCCTTCCTTCAGGGGAGGAATCGCATTGTAACAAAATCTTTTGACCTTCACACAATGCTGAGCCCGAGGGTCTGGAGGTCTCTACGGCTGATTAATCCTTATCTGATATTAACTTGCACTTAGATTACAGAAAAGTTCTCCCGTATTTACGAATGAACACCTAGTACCCAGCTTCCAGCACTGTATCACTTGCAGTATATTTCTAGCCTTACTCTATAATTCATTCATCTTTTCCCAATACCGTTAGATGCCAAAATTACTTCTCCGCTCTACACGTTTAAATTGATACGAAAAACATTAAAATCAATATTACAAGCAGAAATTCCTATCTATTAATTGATGCTCAAGTATATCTTTAAAGTTATACCTGCCAAAGATAGCAATCTAAGTAAATTCTACCGTAAACTTAAGAGGCAGACGCTTCTATTATTAACGTAACTAAGATAGAATAACAGCATATAGTGGAGAATACCTACTTCTAAATACCGACTACAGAGGATTAAGATTGTATATATTGATAAAATTACGTTCTGTTAGACATATGAATTAGAATTTCTTCTTTCATTTTATGTGCATTTTATCAATATGCAGAAAAATAGTAGCATCACCACACCAAGAAGCTGCCTACGATATAGTAGATCATAACGCCCGGCTACCTCTCCCTAAGATTCGCTCAGGTTGGTTACAATTAGCTTTGGGTTTGGGAACTACATAAGTAGGTGAAGGACATATTTTGCAACATATAGTTGACAGTGAGAAGTCATAGAGTTCATTGAACAGTGCCGAGTACGGTTTATTTGCGAGTTGAAAATCCCAATTCAACTGTGACTCAATTCGAATGAACAGTGGTGTTTTGTTCCGAGTGCGTGTAGCAGTGTCACAAATTTAGCGTTTATACCATGCTGAGTGCCAAGTGATGAAACTTATTTATCAGCAGTTGTGTTCATTTGTTACAATATTTTAAATGTATTTAATAATGGTAGAGCAACTGTAATTTTGTTTTCTGCTTCTCGTAGTAAGATTCAGAAACAGTTTAATTCCAAATCCTGAAAGAGGACAGCTATTTCAGATAGTTTAGCTAGTAGCCAACTTATATATACGGTACATAATGCAACGGGGAAATTTCAACTAATCACACCGTAGTGGCGTAGCGAACTTCCCTCTGCTCCTGATTTTCAGCGAAGGGCTGCGTTGAGACGCTCTTCCCAAGAATAAACTAGCAGTGTACTCCGATATGAGAAAAGAGAGTAAAAAAGAAAAGATCTTAGAATGTCTTCAACTTTATTTACAGATTCTTTATTTTGGAGGAAATAAACTCACGCCTCTTTACCTGTTACTGTCCAACGTTACGTACTCCACGTTTTACAGTCGCGTAACAGAATCCATTTCATCACGAGGTAACGTAACGCGTTATTGCCATTTGTTTGTTTCTTATTCTGTTATTGATAGTTAATAATAATAATAATAATAATAATAATAATAATAATAATAATAATAATAATAATAATAATAATAATAATAATAATAATAATAATAATAATAATAATAATAATAATAATAATAATAATAATAATAATAATAATAATAATAATAATAATAATAATAATAATAATAATAATAATAATAATAATAATAATAATAATAATAATAATAATAATAATAATAATAATAATAATAATAATAATAATAATAATAATAATAATAATAATAATAATAATAATAATAATAATAATAATAATAATAATAATAATAATAATAATAATGATAATAATGATAATAATGATAATAATGATAATAATGATAATAATGATAATAATAATAATAACAATAACAATAACAATAACAATAATAATAACAATAATAATAACAATAATAATAACAATAATAATAACAATAATAATAATAATAATAATAATAATAATAATAATAATAATAATAATAATAATAATAATAATAATAATAATAATAATAATAATAATAATAATAATAATAATAATAATAATAATAATAATAATAATAATAATAATAATAATAAGAATAATAATAATAATAATAATAATAATAATAATAATAATAATAATAATAATAATAATAATAATAATAATAATAATAATAATAATAATAATAATAATAATAATAATAATAATAATAATAATAATAATAATAATAATAATAATAATAATAATAATAATAATAATAATAATAATAATAATAATAATAATAATAATAATAATAATAATAATAATAATAATAATAATAATAATAATAATAATAATAATAATAATAATAATAATAATAATAATAATAATAATAATAATAATAATAATAATAATAATAATAATAATAATAATAATAATAATAATAATAATAATAATAATAATAATAATAATAATAATAATAATAATAATAATAATAATAATAATAATAATAATAATAATAATAATAATAATAATAATAATAATAATAATAATAATAATAATAATAATAATAATAATAATAATAATAATAATAATAATAATAATAATAATAATAATAATAATAAATAACCAACAAATGGCACGAAAACACAACGTGTTTCTGACAGCACTTTGCAATGCGTGAAGTTCTTAACGTTGGATAATGGCATCATAAACAGAATCGAAATATTAGCTATGGGTGAATATGGACATGTCATGCAAATACTTTTTAACCCAAGATGTGACTTTGTTCTCTCGAAAATAAGGACTCTATAACTAAAATTGAAGACATTCTAAGAGCTCTTCGTTGTTGTTTTCTGATACCATGGAGTACACTCGCTAGTTTAGTCCTGGAAAGTGGCTCTGATCGCACGTTTTCTCTGAAAATCAAGAGGAGCAGAGAGAGGTTCGCTACGCCACTGCCGTGAACTTAGTCTTTCCCTGTTGCATTCTGCAACTCTTAACGCACGAAGGCATATCTGCTTATGCAAAAGAAGGGGCTGTTGGGCCACCTGTTATAAATTTATATTTAGAATTGTATACTCTCACATCCATCCATGTAAACCCCAGTTAAAGGTGTCATAGTTCACAACTGTAGCAGCTAGCAACAGATTTCCTGAAGATCGAGATACTGAAGATGGTATCAAGAGTGTCACAAGTAGAGAGGTGGTATCAATACGCATTTTGCAACCACTTTAGTCTGACTTTTTAAGTAGTTTCTGACACAATGGGTGGTCATAAAGGTAACATAGGCAGGAAAGGCATTTTAAACGCCACTTAAGTTTTCTTACGTATTTTCTGATTATGCATCTATTTTAGGAGTAATGTTCACAATTCAAAAATCGCAGTTAAAGCCAAGTTTCTTATGAGATTGGTGTAAGCTGGCTTTATTACATAATTTTAACAAAGTTGTGGCTTCATTTGTAGCTGAAAAGCGCACATTGGCTCATTAGCTACAATGTAACTTAGCGAACACAAATAAGTAATCAGTACTCCCTTTGTGCCATCTAATCACTATGCTTTGATTAAGGTGTTAGTTGCGGTTTACGTCACGATGTTGCACTGCCTCATGCATGCAGGGTCAAATGTCTGGCAAACCCATGTTAAGGTCAAACGAATATGACTAAACCGGAGTTTCCGAAGTAAGTTTGGACTGTGTTCGTACTTTTAAACATGAACTACAACAGGGCATCCAATCCACAACACTAGCGTTTATGATTTTTTGGCCCAAAGAGAGACTTTTATGAAAAATGTATTGAGATGTGTGACAGCTCCATGGACACAATGTCAAATTCTGCACACATTTTAAAAGACAATAAAGTGAATAAAATTAATTTTTGTTTATTTATAACTATGTATGAAACCTCTATTTTTAAAGTCACTGTTGAGCAGGTAAACATGGTCTGGTGAATGCAGTCTTCAAACGCCAAAAGCCTATATGAAAAATGGGAGTGTTTTGTAACCTGCGACGTGAATACGTGAACTCCAGTGGGAGTTGAAGTTCATTTTATTTCTTTATGACTCTTACTTAGAAATTTCTATGCCGGGTAGTCATCAATGACATGTATAAATGACAACATACGGTTAATGCTCTAGTGAGATTTTTAAAACTGTTTTTCTCGGTTTCTGGTTTTTCTGCTTATCTGGACGTACCCCGCGTCCCTGTGTGTAATGCGATTTCTATTAAACTTTCTTCACAATATTTAGAAAACCGCTATAAGCTATAATGAGCAAAATCTGTAAATCTTTTCCTTTCACATAATTATATATTCATTTATCTGATTAGTGGCCTGAAATTAGCTAACCATCTAATTCATATGTTTTAATATACTTTTCAACACCCAAAACAGTATTCAGTTTCTACTATATGTTTAGTATTCATATGTCTGGAAAGGAGGCGGGGAACCGCCTCCACCAACCAGGAATTTGCCTCCAACAACCTAAGAGCGTTCCGGGATCCTTCTAAGTTGAAACAGATTATATGTACTTTTGAGGCCCAGAGGGATGAAATACTTGACTTTTGTGAGCTGAAGTTATACAAAGGCGATTTTCGCACGTATTTGATAAGGTATAGGCAACGCTAAAGCTAGTTTAAATGCATGTTATATTAATAGTGACATTTCCATGCGTCTAATACATACATTTGCTATTGCCCCATGTATCTCATCTGAATAAATCTTTTTTTCTCAAGGCATGCGTGGGTGGATAGAACGATAGTTAATATCAGTTAAGCCGGCCAATGAAGTTAATAATAAGTGAGTTAATAAATGAGTTCCTTGAAACAAGTTTCCTACCATTTTGAGAATGAAGAATTAAGATTCTTTCTGAATCAACTACAAGGAACCGTAACATACATATAGGATGAGTCAAAGAAAAACACACCTATAACGCTCGGTATGTTGTGTATGACGGCAAATGGATCATTTTGCAAACAACAACCCATATCCGGAAACGTAGGTTATGGGCGCAGTATACCATCAAAGTGACCTTTCCACATGTCGTCAATACAACGAACAAACGGTGTGCAGCACGAAGCATTTTAACATTACAAACGGGGTTCAAACTAGGTACCTCCTAAGTTCATGCAAAGCCTATGTCGGCGGCACTAAGCTTCGCGTACATGCCCTAATAAGGTCGTGGACTTTAAAGAATGGTAACTGTTCCATGTACTCGTGCAGGTTCTCCTCTGACGTTACAGGAGTAGCGTACACCATTATTTTCATACTACTCCACAGAAAATGGTCCAGTAGTGGCAGATTTCGTACTGGCTAAAGAACTGGTTCCCTTCTACCAATCCATTAAATGGGGTATGTAACGTTGACGTGGTTCAGCACATTTTTTCTCAAAGTGTGCTGGAGCTCCGTCGTGTTGCAGTCACATTTCCTGTCGAGTGTGTAGTGGGACTTTTTCTAATAAGGTAGGCAAAATACTCGTGTATCTTAAAAAACGCCAAGTAGATTGGTCCTATTAGTCTGTTTGCGAGTATATAAGGACCAATAATATGGTCCCCAATTTTCCCAGCCCATAGGTTGATACAATACATGTGTTGGTGACTTCGAACGACCTGCGCACGTGGATTTTCGTGCGCTCAAGCATGCACTTAGGACACCAGTTCTCTAACGTTGACGTTCTACATCATCCAGACCGTACGTTTCGAGACATGGGATCCTTCTTAAAAAGTAATTAATGCGCTGCCCTGTGCAACATACTAGGCGTTGCCATTGTTTCTTTCCCTTTTTTTTAACTGATCGTATGTATTATAACTTCTGCTGTATCAACACTTTGCGGTTTAATGATAGTGAGAAGTGTACATTGCGTAAGTGGCTCAAATGATTTTCGCAAAGCTTCCTTGCGACGACCGCTAAGTATGTTCAAGCGCTACGGATTTTCTACTATCAATCACGGTAAAATACTTCTGTTAAGTTGTAGGACACAAAATAAACTAATTATTTTGAGTATATGCCCTTTTATAGCCTGAATTTCCCGCTACATCATATTTTCCAACGAATTCCTACGTTACGCTACCAAGCGTTTCATTCATCCCAACAAACAGCACTGTTACTCAATGACTTCCTCAGTTCTAAGAATTTAATTCATTTATAATTTTCAGAAACGTGTGTGCGTGTAACCTACACGCAAATTGTATGTAAATTATACAATTATAACTGAGTTTCAAGAGCGCCTTAAGTTAATGAATTTCTTGTTAAGCCTGAATTCACTGCAACCCTAATTGCTTTAGCTAAGGAATTGTCTCCTCAATACACAATTCTTCTGGCTAATGTCATATTTGCTGATAAATTGCAAATCGTGCTTCTTAATTGGTAATATGCAGTTTAATTCAGTGTAATTATTTACCTATCTTCCCATCTTCTATTTATAAAAGTATTGCTTTCATCGGACAGTAATTCCGGTATAAACATTTATCGATAAATGATTTTGTTTAAGTTCATTAGCTCCATGCACTTTAAAGGCTCCAAGTAGATACAACGAATAAAAGTTTGTTGTACCGAAAAGCTTTGCTTATTCCCTGTCTAGTACGTCGAATACCCAATCTGCACAATAGATACAATACAATAGAAGAGATTACCAATATTGTACTAACTGAAGGAGGTTGGCGAGATTTTCCCCTTTGTTTGCGGAAAACAACAATAGAGGTGTTGGAATCGATTCTCTGGGGATGGCTGCAGGATAGAGAGAATCAGGCGGTTTATAGGGTTTGGCTGTTCTCCAGCCCTTAGAGGGTATTTTCCTTTAGGCTCCTGCAATGCCCAAGAATAGTGCCTTCCTGCACTCGCGCTTTCCTGGTTAATCGGTAACGACTCTACACTTACGAGATAACGTTTCAACTTCCCAGTTCATGTGGAAGGCGCCTACAATCCAACTAAATATTGTGAATATAGATAAGCCTTTCTAACACAACTACAGCTTCTAACCTTCCTTAATGAAGCAGAGTACATCGTGCTTTTGTACGTAAAACTGCATTTCCATATTTAATGTATACTTTTCTCTTAATTGTTATGGATATCCAATACTAAATGAATCGCTTTTAAAATTAGGGCTGTATATGATATTTCCTTGCTGGTCATTTAAATTCATAGGCGTGACTCTTAAATGAGTGTAAATGTACTTTATGGTAATTCTTTTTTTCCTTCAATCATACACCATTTTAATATTTAAAGTCATATCGGTGGCTTTTCCCCTCCGAACAATAATTGCTCATCACTAATAATGTTAATTTGTTTACTATTTTGTTAATCTTTACAGCTGTTAACGTGAGATTTCTTAAAACAATTCGCTTTAATAAATTTACACTAACTTATACTTCCATGCTCTAAGAACGATAGGTAATCCAGACTAAAGTCAAATCCTCAATCTCCAGCCAGGAATACAACACGGAACCTGTGTATTACTACTATATCTATGTATTCGCCATATCATTGTTACACTTCTTTTATGTCTTCCAGTAAGTAAGCCTTCCTCGAAGTTTGATGTGCATATGCCTTTATTAAATACTAAGTAAATTATTTTTAGAGGTTTAACAATTTCATATATGAATAACTTTTAGAAAATATAAAACGTTATATACATTTATTAATTCTCCCTAGAATAAAAAATAATGACGCACAACATTTAATCTTCGTCAGTAACTATTTTCAAAGAATGATATACAGATAAAAGCATTTCAGTTCTTCTCCATGGCGATATTTGAAACGATATTCGATTTTCATTTTTGATAGTTATTTTCTTCAAACTGTGGTACATACTACCATGGAAACTAATTTTCTGTTATAATCATGCTAAAGTAGTCTATTCTTAATTTCAGATAAGCTGCTTGATATTTATAGATATTTGCAATTTATAGTACAGAGTAGTGTTATTGAAATTGTTTGCTAATGTTAATAAATGTTCATGGAAGAAAGAGAGGCCTCGTAGATAAGCAATTGCAATACATAACTGCTGCATGTTAAAATAAATGCGTAACTTGCAATATTTTGTCAGTAGAATAAATTCTTAGGAATCATACGTGATAAGGAAAATTAAATTGTTGTAGGTCAGTAGCTAATGCAATTAGGGTTACAATGAAATAGCTTAACAATAAATTCATTAGCCTATAGGGTTATTTATGTTCAGAAGCCAAATTGGCATAAAAATACACACATAGCCCCAGTTCCTTAAGATTTGGCAGCATACTTGGGACATTTGTTGGGGTTAATGGTCATATAAGCGGGCCATAAGATGATAAAACAGCATTTCAGTGAGTCGTGGCAATTATACTTCTCTCTGTTAATACCAAAGTTTATTTCAGGTCGTATAGCACTGATACGTTTTAGTTCAGCACACAGAATACTTCGGTAGTTATAATTTCTACTTATAATTTGTATAATATTTGAACAACTGTTTAATTCTGCATACTCAAATAGTCGGTAACTGTTCCACGGGTCATTGTTAGCTCTTTTAAATTTATCAGTCAACTTAACCGGTGCTGTATATCCTCACACCCATCCATGCATATCCTGAGAAAAAGATCCCATTGTTCGCAACTGTAGGAGCTTTCAGCACACTAATTCAAGACCAAGGTATTGGAGATGGCATATAGAGTTTCGGACTCAAGAAATACCGTTATTAATAGGCTAAGATACAAAATTCCATGAGTGTAAAGATATACTTTCATTCCCTGAAATGCATTAAAAGTAATGTGAAAGTATAAGTTTTATGAATAATTGCTTCCAATACTCCTAAAGATTCTGCACTGAATTCCACTCAGTCACCCATTTCACTAAATCTATTGTGTGTATAGGCGTGTGTGCGTGAGTGTGTTTTGATACAGAAATTATGGATCGGTCGAATAAATTAATACTTATAACAGCATTAAATATGAATAGTTTGCGCATTTGTGTTAAATGTTAAGGAGTTTTAGTTTTGGCAGTTAATTATGAGTATAGTTTGGCTTGGGGCAAGATGTAATTAAATAAGGTAATTAGCGAGGGATGGTTGTCAAATGAATTTCGGAGTAGTTTCTTTTTTTTCTTCAATTTTACGTCCTCCAGCATTAAGTCATATCGGACGGTGAATGAAATGGGTGACATGATGCTCAAATGTGTCCAGGGTCCATGGAGCTTAGAGCTACCCGAAATTCGTCTTTAAGGATAAGGGAAAACCCCGGATAAAGCTTATCCAGGTATCTCACCCTGACCGAGATTCGAACTCGGGATCTCTTGAACGTGAGGCAGTCATGCTACCATCTACGCTACCGAGACGGGCTCGAAGAAGTAGTTAGGTAGGTTACATTAGTGAGGTCAAAGTTACTATCCAAATTTGCCAAATTCTGTATGGCAGGCTAGCTTGGACAATTTGAGTATGAATTGTAGGTTAAAAGATCTCAAACAAAAATGGAAGGAACATGTTGAAAGAATGCCAGATAATAGACGTACAAAACAAATATTACAGTATCATCCTAAAGGTAGGAGATCGGTGGACAGACCCAGGAAACGATGGCTGGAGGACTTCGAAGGCGGAACAGGCAATTGATTGCCTATGCCATGAAGTGAAGAAGAAGAAGAAGAAGAAGAAGAAGAAGAAGAAGAAGAAGAAGAAGAAGAAGAAGAAGAAGAAGAAGAAGAAGAAGAAGAAGAAGAAGAAGAAGAAGAAGAAGAAGAAGAAGAAGAAGAAGAAGAAGAAGAAGAAGAAGAAGAAGAAGAAGAAGAAGAAGAAGAAGAAGAAGAAGAAGAAGAAGAAGAAGAAGAAGAAGAAGAAGAAGAAGAAGGATAGGTTGGAATTGGTGGAATTTGTGGGAGCATTTCTTAGAAATTTATAGAGATACTTTAGGATGGAAAGCAGAAAATTTCAGTAATGTGAAAATGAAGTGGGAATATCGCATTAGAAGCTAGTCGAGGGAGTCCTGGGCTCTTGGAGCTAATCTTGGATTCATTAGCAAAAGTAAAGGTTTTTGGGGGAATTTTGGTAGGTGAGTAGGACGTTCTGGACAGAATCTTGGACATTTCTGGACTGGTCGCCGATGCGGCAAGACAGCTGAATAAAGCGTCATTTCTTGCCTCAATGATAGAATGACGTGTTATCGCGTAGTATAAGATGCATACGTGGATGTACATATTTCGGCAACATCTGGATTTAGGTGAATACTTAACGTTTCAAACTTAAATTTCAGTGTACAGACCCACGCATACCCTGAGATAGGACTCAGCTTCGGATTGAAGCAGCCGCCTTTAGCTACAAAATTGTCGGGTTATCGTGAGGCAGAGTGAACTGCTTCACTGTGATGAGTATAACTTAAAAACGAAATGTAGGTTAATCAGTAATATCGGTAATAAATTTATTATAGCAAACGTTTTGAACACACAAACATGGACTTCGTTTTCTAGTCGTGTTGGGATTAATTATTGTATGGTTAATAAATAAGTGGATGATTAAGAAAAATATTGTATATCTCGTAATAACGCCTATTTTGAATTCGTTGTTTGTAACCATCGTTTTTAAACAAAGATATATAATTTTTTTTAACAGCTATCTCCGAATTTTAAATCGTAATGTCGGGATATGTCAGAAGTAAGCAGAAGAATGGTTTAATCCTCCACAGGAAACCGTGACCGACGACCATCAACAGCGTCAGTTTATGTGGGTAGAGCTTAACGTCCGCTCACGCATATATGTACTAAAATAAAGATCTAATTATCATTTGTGTAGCTGATAACAGATAGGAGATGGCATCAAGTGACGCATGCACGCCACTTCGATATAATAAACACCTATACTAAGGATTTGAACTCACGTTGTTCTACTTACGAAACATTTTTTTTTCAGGCACACAACCAAGCTGATATAATCTTCCATTTTCATCTCATAACCTTGAAATGAGCGTAGGATGGTATTAAATCATACATTGTGAAGGCGGTGAGAGCATGTGCACACAAAGTTTTTCAAATCATAATCTCTCTTTGGCCGTTGCCAATGTATTCTTTATATATACGTTCATTCAAAGGGATTGAAATTTCAAATTTCAATTATCAAAGTCAGGACTAAAGCCCAGTAAAATTCAACTATGAAACGGTACATACATTATAATAATCATATTATTGTGATAATAAGAGGAATAATGGAAAACAACTGTCATTCTTAATGACAGAAGAAACGAGGAGCAAGACACCGTAAGGGTTGTTTTCGTCGAAACTTGACCGCGCAACGAACAAAAGCCTTAGTAGATAAGGTAGTCAATAACTTCAGAAGGGGAAAGGATTTACAGCTAATGAAGGCTCCAATGCAATTTCCTTTAAAAAAAATAGTAGATGCCTCTAGAATAAAGTATTCATAGCAGAGGAACAGCGTTTCGCACAGTTAACCGTTTCGGAAATTAGCTTAGCAATTTTCAGTCATATAATAGTGCGAGATGTAATACTGCAACCGCTGATATGATGCTTTGTCAATTGATGACTGAACGGTCAAAAACTGCGAATAAACCAGAAACTGGTGCTATCCATAAATATAGGTAATGAGGAATGGGAATGCATCTTTCTGATACTTCGATATTTGATAGTCGAAATATTACAGCAATGAGAGCAAGAGTAGATTATCTAAGTAAAGTTTTCATTTTATCTAGACGCTCTTTAATTACTATGTTTCCCAACGTACCATTCCATATTAGATGAGCAAGACCGATTACTATTACTCGGAGGCTTATTCTCGGAAGCCTTGAGATCCTATCACATGCCGTTAATCTACCATATGGGATCATGGGCTTTACTTTCCTTTCAGAGGAAGACATGCAAAGGATTTTTATGCCCATCACTCTCCGCCGGTTTTGAAACCGCGGCCTCAACAACCACAGGCCTGCGTGTCACCGGTGATTAGTGTTCAATAATGCTGGTCGAGAAATAACTAGGGAACGGATTTTTTGATAAATACATATTTTTATTTAACTAAATATTTTGCACAATTTAGCTATTACGTACTTTATACATTTTACAATATTTTAGGCATTATTTTATACATTTTGTGTGTAGCAAACAACTACTTTTATGCGAAGAGAAGAGTTCTGCTTATCCTGTAACCTTAGATTAGCTTACATGTTGTCAACAAATCGTTAAAATATAAACATATACACGAAACTCGTAGGAAAGGGATTTCGATATCTTAGAATTCCACAATGTACTTGAACTTAACACGATTATACTCCGTCTCACGCTAGTTTAATCATGCTGTAAACAACAAGGCGGAACTGACTCAACTCCCCACGTGTTAGACGCTACAAGCGCGCACATTAAGCTTTGCAACACTAGAAGTATATACAGCAGCGCTAACTTCTAGACAATCAACAGAATAGGGTTACACATTAATAGAATCATGCAGCTACATAATGGTTACCTTTAATGGAATTCCTACGAAAACTTTTGATTTGGCGCAGATATTTAGGTCTCCACATCACAATATCTTTTCTGTTCACTATAACTGATTTCCGCCCTCGCTTTTGAAATTTCCATCGAATATCTATCAACAACAAATGGAGAGTACTTCGTGAAAAATTTGGCAAGTCTATGTAAGAATTTACCTTATTTAGAATCGGTGGTTCATTTCTGAAAAAAAAAATAATCATGAACTTTGCTGCTCATAGCAGTTTTCGTAAAATCGTCGTATTTCTCCACACGTTGTTTGCATTCACGTGGTTTCCCGTTGTTTTTAGAGTTCCAAATGCTTGCCGTTCCATTCCAACACTATGCACAGTACTTGCGGAAACACCAAGGAGAACTCCAGCTTCTTTCTCAATGTTTTTATAGACGGTTCCGGTTTTTTTTTTCTTTAAGCACCGCGAAACAATGTGCGATTAGTCTCTTCTAGCCACTTTTTAAAGGTTTGTCTCGATTGTGTTTCATTTCGGCTGAAGCACCGGTCTACTACATGATGAAAAGCTTACTGATTTTAAATTGCATATACATAAGTGTCATTGGGCATGTGAGATACGCGAGATGTACAGGAAATACAGTGTGAAATGTCAGAAACAACTCCACACTACAAACAATAAAATCTTAAGCAGCATTCAACTCGATGCAGACCTCGTTGTGAGAGAGCTGCCTGGTATAGGAATGCAAAAATATTATATAATAGCAGTGTCCTTTAGTAATAGTTAAATAAAATGCAGCTTAATTTAACATAATGAGTTAAAGTTGTGAATAATTTCACTTGTCTTCTGTCTAATCTTTATATAGCATGCGATTATGTGCATATATGTTGTAAATATTCCTTTCAGGACTCACGAGCCCAGAACACATATTTATGGTATCTGAAGCACAAATATAAAATGGGAGGCTATTAGGTTATAAGAATCGAAACATTTGCATATTTTTCTCTCTTCCAAATTACCTCGCGCAGAGTAGCGATCAGAAAACGACTTACAGTACTGTACTTAAAGGAGGGGTTTATCGTACGCATGTAAATAAAGGGAAACGCACATTATCTTCGCCAAGCCAATCAGCAGCTTATCAGCTTTCTTTCCCAATATCTCTGTCTCATTTTTCTTCCCACCCAGATGTTTACAGCAGGATTAAGCTAGGATGAGACAGATTATAGTACAGATTGCGCGTTAGTGCTTGAGGAATGACCTTTAGCGGAAGTCCAGTGAACTGGTCTACTCAATAAACAGGTCAGCAAATAATTTATGTTACGATAACAAATAGCTCTTCTTTCCTCTGTACCTGTTCGAGTTATTTCTGTTCCTTCAGTTCAAGTCAGAATTGCCGGGTAATGCTTAATATATGTGTTGAGTGATTCGTGCAGGTAACAATTTCCAACATTTGATTGTGTCATCAAAAACCCATCAGCCCTCCTCGGTAGCGTAGATGGTAGCGTGTCTGCCTCACGTTCAAGAAGTCCCGAGTTCGAATCTCGGTCAGGGTGAGTTGCATGGATAGGGTTGTTTCCGGAGTTTTCCCTTATCCTAAAAGACGAATATCAGGTAACTCTAAGCTCTATGAACTCCGGGCTCATTTGATCATCATTTCACCCATTTCATTCATCGTCCGATATGACAACGCTGGAGGACGTAAATTACAACAACAAAAATCCATCCCTGCTGCGTTATCAAAACAGTTATTTTTATTACAAGTTTGTTTACTATATAAAATTAAAACAATATTTTTTGGTAAATATTTTGAACTTTTTAACAGATATTTTCTTCTCTTTAAATGCATAGAGAATAAAGAAATTTAACTATTTCAGCACCAAAAATTCTGTTCCGTAGAGATAACTGAACTTTCTGTGTAGGTAAAAGTGAACCAAAAATGCAAGTTAACATAGGGAGAAAGAGTGTTCTTCGCATATATATTGACAGTAAACGAACAGGATAAAGTGGTGCACTTTATAGTGGAAGATAATTTGTTTAAAAAGGTAATCCGGTGAGTATAGTAGCAACGTAAATGAACGAAACCGAGGAAAACGGATGTTATAATGTCCTCGAGCAATATAGTTTAACGATAGGATAGAACTTGCAACCCGTTGCGCATATATATGATAATACTGCCCTGAAAATACGATAAATGGAAAACTGATCAACTATGAACGGAAAGGAATGCCTTTAAGGTTGTTTCTTGCGGTGATCATCGCGTATTGTTGCAAATAATGAGGTGCTGTAATGTTTATGAATACGAGATGGATATCTAGGATATGGAGCTTGAAAGGTATATAAATGTGGAAGTATTCCTACTGACTTGCGGGAACGTGTCGACAGGAAATAGGGAAAATGTTAGTCTAGGGTATAATTTAAATGTCAAACTCAGCTTATGGGAATTTCCTGTGTATGGTGAAAAAGAAGAATGAGAAAGCTGGCCCCGTAGCTCAGTCGGTAGAGCACCTGCATGCCGTGCGAAGGATCCCGGATTTGATTCCCGTGCGTGGGGGTGAGGATTTTTCTCTGACCAAGATAATTCCTCATATTTCCCAGGGTATGGAAGTATGAATGAGAGTGAAAATATATGCGTGATCTTATGATTAAAACTCAACAAATACGAGTTATCACCTTCGATATGTTCTAAAGAGAACGGCCGCCGATATGACCATTGGTGTTAAAGGCGGGGTATACATGAAACAAATAAAAAGAAAAGAATGAGAAGGTACAAAATCGCCTTAATGACACTCTAAAGAAATTAAAGAGTCAGGTATATATGTTTATATTGTAATGGAGTAAACGCTGTGACAAATTTTCCGCTATATCGGAACGGAAGATAATAGTACCGACAAAAACAGAAGATTCATTATCGAAATATTGTAGTCCAGTAAACCGGTGATGATTGACAATGGTGGTTAAAATTGTTATGTACATAAATTTGTATATAGATTAATTTATGAAATGCACCATTATTGGTGTTCAAAACCGTAAAAATATTTAAATTGCATATGCTAGAATAAGTTAATGTTTAATTTAATATAAAGTGTAATTTAACTGCAAAAAATAGGGGAAATTTTTAAGCTTTTTTATATCTAACAGTTAAAAATTCACAATTGGCGTTCGCAATTAGCAGGGGTAATTAGTATTTTGTAGAAAGCTGTGTTAAAATGGCGCTGCGGAATTTTCGTAACACGTTTGTTCGTCCCAAGAGCTACATCTGAGCTAAATCTAACTAGCAATATATGGATACTGTATATGGCCGAGTTTAGCAAAATAGTTTGTAAATAGGTTCTTAATGCCAAAGTGGATGTACGAGCTCCTTTGCTTCATGGGCAAACATCAGCAAGTAATGCTCTACCACCATAATATTCTAAAATGAGGGGAAATCTTAGATACTGTTTAAGCTGATAAAAGCATAAGAAAGGTATTTCACTAAATGATTGAAATAAATTGTTACATCACAGATGGGGAGAAATCATCGTGTAATCTTTCGGAGTATCAGTGAAATGTAATATGACGAATCATAGATTTCTTAGGGAAACTCTCCGGAATTGTGTTCACACGACCTTACGTTTATAACACATTTTCTAATTAAATTGCCATCGCAAATATGTTATTCACAACAGTAGCGCATGATTTACTTCTGTGGAGAGTATATTCTGATATCTCTGATTGGCATATAGATAGGAATCGTTTCCCACCGGAAGGAAACGGAATAGGAACGAACTCTACTCCAGCCAATGAAGGATACGACCACAGTGCCTCTACGATTTCCAGTTTTGAATCTCCTCGACATTGTATAGTAAATACAGTTAACTATCTTCCGCCCTGCAGGATTACACAACCCACTTAGGCTCTCTGAAATGGGAAATCGACATGCTGGGAGATGCAGATTTCCAGAGAGTATCACTTTCCCTGCCATGCAACGTCAAGGCACCCGCCGACACTTCAAACACCTGCAACCTTCAAACCATCAAGCAAATGAATAGTAGAGTAAAATGAGAAGTGACGTAAAATGGATGAACAGGAAATTCGGGAAATATAATGTAATTAACCTGCTAAATACCCATACATCAGAAGACTCCCCAAAAAGTCTGTGGATTAGGAAGTTAGTCGTAGTAATTCAACCTCCAGAATTCGAGTTGTCGTCGGTTACCTCATTGGAATACTTACATAAATTCTGCTATAAATCCTCCTAATTGGAGAAAAATGAAGAGAAAATGTCTTAGGCTTTGCTAGCAGATATCACGGTGAAAAGAGACTATTATTCCCTCAGAATCAATCAACTACAGGAAGGAAGCACAACATATCTGCTTCCTGTTCATTGTGCGCCTACGCTTATAGTACGATGTTTGCAATGCGGGCTTCAATGACACAAATCTTTATTGTGACTTCCGTCCAAAATGGCGTACTCTAGCCGCACGCACATTATTATTTATAGCATATACATTGGGAACACTGACAAAGTTTTGCGTGAAATCACAGCTCGGCCGGATAAAAGTGAACTGAACAGTCGAACTTGTTAGTGATTATATGACAATTTGCATGCCTCTAGAAATACTTTATCGTCAACTGTGGTTCTAAGTCTCTGGAATTAATATGCCTACTTCAATGATACCATAAACATATCATATACCATATATTAAGAGCAAACCATTTGACAGGTTTTAACTACCCTGCCCTAGAGGAGTAAATGTTAATCCCTATTTCGACGATTAAATCTCAGACAAGCTACAGGTCTGCTGTTGACTTCCCAAACTCTCTTCTATTATCATCTGCTATTTAAGGGTAGATAGCTAAACTCTGGTCCACATTTTCAGAAAATTCAAACTTTTGTCTTTATATCCAGTGCCTCCTTGGCTTCAAAAAGAGGCAATTTAAAT
>CM060950.1:112604633-112829596 GCA_030765055.1 Mantis religiosa
TCTTCGAGTGTAGGAACTTTTGGGGTTTCGTGCGTCTCTATGGCCTGTTTGCCTGTGGTCTGTAGCGTCCGTGGTTGCGTCGCTTCATACCTTCCTCCTCCGCATATTACTGCAATAAATTACATGTAGATTGCAGGGGGCGAGGTGTCCCCATTCGTTGCAAAACTTATATCCTGTATGATAGCTTTATGATATTAAAGCAGGAAATTGTGTGTGTGTGTGTGTGTGTGTGTGTGTGTGTGTGTGTGTGTGTGTGTGTGTGTGTGTGTGTGTGTGTGTGTGTGTGTGTGTGTGTGTGTGTGTGTGTGTGTGATATTGAAAACATAATTATATGAGGAGTGACCGGAGGATTGACCAAGGTTGCGTTGGTTGTTCACGAAACTATTTTGTGGTGTAACTTCTATTATTCATTAACCACTACTTGCCGTAAAGGAAAACGTTAAGTATAATTCACATTCTTTACGCAAACGTTGAAATTCCCAATTATCGCATAACTGAAGTAGATTTACATAAATTCTAGTGGTTTAGAAATATTTTAATTTAATATTTAAATATAACATTTTCCTTTCAATCATAGTTATCTTCAGTTACCCATGACTACAACTTCTTTTGTCATTGTTATGAATTAACAAAAGGTTTTCTTCCGTAAAGCATAGTAGTCAGTGAAAAATACTCTCCTTCGTCCTTTATTCTTTTCAGAACGTCTCCGCGCATAATATACGATATTTCTTACTTTTGTGCAATGTTTAGCATTCTCCTTCGACTCTCTTTTCTTTCACTAAAGTGCATTTCTGCGTGTTTAAGCAGGCAGTTTCCTCACAGTGAATTTCCTTTACTAATGTTGCACCGAGGTGCTTCTTTAGCACAATATTTACAAATCAGATTGATAATTTATTTTGTCTAATTATTTTCGTCCTGCGCCGTGGTGTAGTGAGCTAGAGCGCTGTGTTTTGGTCCCCTGCGTCCGGGATCGATCCCACTCCTAGAGGGTGTAGATTTTAGGTCCTGAGTATACGATTCGTGAGGAAATTGAGGAGCTAAGCTAAGTAGCGAACATTGGACTAGAAAGCCAACTTTCCGTCTAGGGATGCCGGGATGCTGACCACGTCTCTTCGTATCGTTTGGATCATCACCCACCTCTGCCTTACCTATGTGGGCGCGAGGGCGACTGTCGGTTAGGAAGGCTCAGGTCCAATTTGGGCTGTTACGCCATGGGTTACGTTTATGTCTCATTTTCATTTTCTCCATATCTACAATAAAACCATATCATAAAGTTTTCCTTTATTGAAACTTGCAAGACTTTGTACTATGCAGTGCCATAATACTCATGAAGGCACCACTTAACATATTCGTTAGTGCTTTTCCTTATGATTCTATTGAACATGATCGTGCTTAGCATTTGTAGCAACTTAGTTGGTGGCGCAGGGTAGGAGCAATGAGGGTACTCTCAGGGTATGCGTGGATATGTATGAGTAAGGATACTTCTAATGACACTGGAGTGCCCGTTTCAAACTGATTTAATGACTGATTCTTTTTATCATCACATCAAACTCGAAGTTGCCGACCAAGGGTTACCGATATATAAATGTTCAGAGTTACCGTATGTAGACTGCTTAGTACTCGATAATACTTAAGTGGTTACGTACGAACCGCCAGGTATCTTTTCTCATCGCTTCTGCTCTGCCCTCGACCAAGATAGAACCAGAGGACTGCCTTAATCGGCTGCCAGCCGCGGACTGCCTTCCCACACTATGCACAGCTGCGTGTGTGTGTCAGTTTCACTTCTTGAAACCCTTTATTCATCCAAAACTCCTTTGAGACTATTTTGTCCATTGTGATTACTAGGCTCAGTCATGCAATTATTAAGGGTCCGAACAATACCTATTCAAGCGGAGTTAAGTGCTACCCATTCAGGATTATCACTTAGAAAATCCCCTTTCTGCCGTGTCTTTTGTTAAACTAAATCACTTGCTTCTGCACGTGTTGTAACGAAGATACTGTGTCTTCCGATAATTAGGTGACAATACACTATTTATTTGAAATCCATTACGAGTCTTTACTTATTGCATCCTTTAATTTCGGTATCACATTGTAAGGCATCTTTGCTTATGACATCCCTTGTTCGACAGCCTTCGAAATATTGATAGGAAATTCCTTAATCTATATGCTTAGGCCTGCAAGCCCGGGAAAAATATTCTATTGAAATTTCTTAATATACAAACACTAACATATGAATTCATTAAGCAGGAATTATTTTGAACTTACAAACATGTTTCAACCCACATTTAAATATTCCACTGCTATGTTCACTGAACGCGTGATCGGTGGTGCTGCCAAGAAAGGGGAAAATTTGTCATTTTTGTAAAAGATATAACAATCACAGATCAAAACACTGACTAATCCTAATAACCGTTACAAAACAGCAATGAAGCGTTTTCATGAGTCCTTTGTTGTTTACTTGAAACGGCAACATATATAGTTTAGACCAGTATTATTCGTCCCAGCATCCTACGCCGTGGCGTAGCGGGCTGAGGCAGCAGGCCTTGGCTCCTGCTTACAGAAAGTGGCCTGGGTTCGATCCCATCCATGGGTTGCGGATTTTATGTCCCGGGTATAGGACCGGTGCCCACTCAGCATCGTGAGGAAAGTGAGGAGCTTACGCTAGGTAAGCGGCCCTGGACACGAAAATCAACGTTCCGGTTGGAGGATGCTGTGTTGCTGACCACATCTCCTCCCCGTATCAGTTGGTTGATCACCCACATCTCCTTTGGGTAAGTGGGCGTGAGACTGGCAGTCGGGTTGGTAGGCCTTGGTTCTCTAATAGGGCTGTCGCGCCAGGGTTTATTATTACTCGACCGAGATGGATGTTTTTAGCAAGTCGTGACTCATTTAGCTAGTCGTCACTCATCGTCCTATTATGAATATGTCAAGCGCCAACCAATGTGTTCTCCTTTCGAGTGTAAGGTGTACGACACATCCAATATACACGTAGTCACTCACAAATCCATAGCGCATACCGGTTAAGTCCAAGTCCATGTCCAAGTCCAAGTAGATATAATTACCTTTTATTAAGAAAAAAGGTGTCATCTAACTTAAGTCATATAGGAGGATGAAAGAAATGGGTGAAATGAAGCTCAAATGAGCCCACGGTCCATAGAGCTTAGATTTTCTGGACATTAATGTTTCAGGATAAAAGGAAACACCGGAAAACTCCGTATCCATATTAACTCATCCTGACCGGAATTTGAACTCGGAACCTCTTGAACACGAGGCAGACAAGCTACCGCCTACGTTACAGAGACGGGTCACTTAATTCCTGCTTACTTAATTCACGTTAAAGAAATTCACTTCCATCAGCATTGCAACAACTGTCTGTTATCAGTTTTTATTACGTAATGTTCTAAAATGACAACACTATTAAGCTTCCTTCGCATGTGCATCGCAAGAGCTTAATAGTAAAATTAAATAACATTGCCAGGGAGATTTCTACTGAGCATCGCTCTGAATTGGAAGTAGGAATAGTTCCAAGATTCACTTCCTAATAGTACATACAAACTGATATGTAGTAATAGAACCCTTCTCTAGACAGTTGCTTTTAGATTTGGTTTTTAACAAAGCTGGAATGACGCTGAACTGGACTGTTGCTGGATTATTATTTTGGTACCGTATACCTAGACTCTCCCTCACTCTCCCCCTCCCCCTCTTTCTCTCCTCTCCCTGGCCTCCCCCTCCCTTCAGCCCTCTCTCTCACTTTCTCTTTCTCTCTTTCTCTCACTTACTTTCTCTCACTTTCTCTCACTCTCTCTCACTTACTTTTTCCCTCTTTACCCCTTTCCCTCTTCTCTCCCTCTTTCCCTCTTCTCTCCCTCTCCCTCTCTCCCCCTCCCTCCCTCCCCATCCCTCTCTCCCTCTCTCCCTCTCTCTCTTTCTTTACTTTAGGCCACTCATTTTCCAACTACGATGCTGACTCGGCTGTGCCGACATTATTCGCTAAATTTGGAGATCAGTACCTGCGATTTTTTAGACCACTAGCTTACATTATTTTCTGTTTTACAAAAAGCGTACTAATTGCCATAAATATTGACAAAAGTTTTGTTTTTCTGTGAATATATGCCCTATTTGTTCCATTATACTTTCACAAACAGCCCATATATACGATGTAAAAATTCAATAGCGATGTTTCATTTATCGGCCAATTAATTGACACTCATATATAAAAGAGACTTTTACTTAACTTTGTGAATAGTGAAATCCAAAATTATATGTGTATTTTTAAAAATCGTCAAAATCGGTAGTAGAAATCATTTATAAGGCAAGAAATAGGCGGCGAAAAGTATGCCATCTCGAAAGGAACAAATTAAAACCATGAAAATGAAACACTAATTTGCAATTAAAACTCAACAAAATTACAAAATTCTAATTTTGACTTAAACTTTGAGAGCACACACTTCTAATGTCGTTTCTTATTATGACACAAAACCTTGCCAGCCACACTTGCGGAGAAGTATGAAGTTTGAATTAAGAGAAACTTTGTAACTTCACATTGCCTATATATCGCATATGAAATTAATTTCAGCATCGCCGGTAGCGTAAACCTGTCGCACAGCTGAATTGTTTGGCAAGTTGCAAATATTATTGCATTATACCAGACGGTTTGAGTTGTGGGATGAAATGAACGGTGGCGCGCTTCACGACATAAGTGGAGATAATATGAGACATGAATGTAAATGAATGTGGCATATGCACCTCTGTAATTACTGAGGGTGTGCAGTTCAGAAATTCTCCAAGAGACAGGATTTGAATTTCATTAACCAGGCAACTTCACAGATGTGGATGAGCAAACATTCAAGTTATTTAGATGAGGAAAACCTCTTATAGGAGTTGTGTCAAAGTTACTGCAGTTACAGCGGAATCGAAACACAAAATGTGGAGGTCACTTTGGTTAAGCATATAAATGCAGCAACTCAATTCTATCCTTGATTTTTAATGAATCCTGTGTTTAAATATACTACATTGTCAATATCAGTAGCTACCGCACATATCAACTTTAAGTTCCCCCTCCAAAAGTGCGTGAACTTTAGCAGAGTTAAGGTTTAATTACAGAATATTAATGTTGGTTGTGGACCAGTGATATCCTAATTGAAGCTGTTAGCTCCAGAATTCTGAAAAATTATATCAAAACCTAATATATAATTATGGGTCACTACTCACTAATAATCACCATACGGTTCTATGAGGATAATCGCGGAAATAATGACCGTTTGAGCATTCCCACAGCGCAGATCGCAATTAAGCTTCTATACAAAGGAAAATGGTTACCCTCGGTAGCGTAGATGGTAGCGTGTCTACCTCACGTTCAAGAGGTCCCGAGTTCGAATCTCGGTCAGGGCCAGCTACCTGGATAACGCTTTTTCCAGAGTTTTCCCTTATCCTTCAAGATAAATGTCGGCTAACTCTAAGGTCCATTTGAGCATCATTTAACCCATTTCATTCATCGTCCGATATGGCAACGTTGGAGGACGCAAATTACATTAAAAAGAAAAAAGCAAATGGTAACCTAGAGATTTTTTCTCGGTGTGTCTGAATGCTAGTTGAAAAGTGTTTTTTTCCCTGAATTTTAACTGTTCAAGGTACACTATAAGCTGCAAAGTCCCGCCGATTGTGTAGTGAGACCTGTTTTCTATTTATGAATCATCTGAAGTTTAAATCTGCAAAAATTTACTATCAAATAAAGGGAGTGGACTATAATAACTAGAAACAGAACAATAGAAAAGCAATGTGAAATTTTCAAATATGAGCAAAAGAATATGCTTAAAGAGCTTGGCCCGGATGACCGAAACTTGGTAGACAGTTCCGCAAATCAAATGAAAACTAAAGTCAGGCAGGCATTCCGGAGACCCGGGTTCGATTCCCGTGGCCGACCTACCTGACCCATGGTTCTTTTGGGATTTTCCCGGGTCGCTAGGTGAAGGCTTTATAGGTTAATTACATTCCCGAATTTCCTGTCCCTAAATTTCATCTCCATTATCATTTCATATCATCTCACATCTGGTGGTATCCTTCAAGGTAGAAGTGTCGGCGGGAGTCTCGACGGTGCATGGCAGAATGATATGTCTGAGTGAACCACTTCCTCCTCCGGTAGGTCGGTTGCCGGCCTCAGGGCCGACTTTTGGGACCGTCGTCGAAACACAGTAGGAGGGAATATCCGTTGTCTTGGCCTGCCGGGGTAGGTTTCCATCTAAGTAAAATGTAGGGACTCTGCCCTCTGCATTGTTGTGGCTCCTTGTGACGGCCACCCTCTGTCTCATCTCACCTCATCATTCCTCCCGGGGATGTTCTATTTGGTGGCATAAGGTACAATAGACGGTCCAAATTCCCTCCGAAGAAGAAAAGAAAGAGGATTGTCGGGCAGCACAGATGTAATCCTAGAGGACTTAAAAATTTCTTTCATGAACTTTTCGTGTTCTTATTCTGTAAAATCGTGTCCGAAGATCTTGAATAAATAAAGTAAGCCCGAATATTGTAAAGGACATGAGCTATTTTTAATAAAATAGCTCTTGTAGTCTATTAAAGCTAAACTATAGACAATGTTAGACGACGGGAAAACAGCAGTTCGCACTTTAATTCCAGTTTAAGAGTTTATGCTATTTTCTTTCCTTTTATTGTAGTGATATTAGCAGATACTTCAGTAGATTGTAGAAGGATTATCTCTAGCTAATTGATGTGTATTGTCTATTAACTTCGTTACAAAATTATAAATATTGAATTGGATTTTAGTCCACCAGTTAATTCAATCAAATAAACAAAATATGATTTTACTTAAAATCAAGAGTGGTGAGCAATTTGCAGTAAAACTACACCATGTATTTCACTTCTTTGTACCATTCCTGTTGTGAAGTCAAAGCGATTAAATCCATAGCCGGGATTTGAACCATGGATGGACGCCTACGGCATTGAATTTTTCAGTCTGGCACTACTCATCAAAACCTTAGCCTACACATGGCTAGTGTGGAAGAAATGATTATTTCCAAAACGATTATATGTTTGCTTAATATCAATAACATTTTGGATATGTTTTCATTACTTTATTTAGAGAGATTACTTAAAAAGTATTACATTTTTATAAATCCGTAATTTGTCACAGTAGTATGAAGCATGCTGTGTTTATAACATAAGTTATACATAATGCATGCATAAATTCGTAAATACACTTCTTTGAAATATCTGAACGGGTCATCTTTCTGCGAAGTAAATATTTTCACGTGAAATAACTTCCACAACGTGAAATCAGGACGTCCATTACCCAAGATAAATATTTTCAGGATAATTCTCAAATATAACCTTTGAGAATACTTTTTTATTTATATTGGAAATTCAGCACAATCAAAAGAAGGCTGAACAACTGAACAATCAGAAAGATATACCAAAACAATATATGTACGAAATGTATTATAATTATTTTTAAAATTAAATTTTATATAAACATGTTTCTGAAAATGATGTGAAATATATTAGAGATTTATTTTGTTATTTCATCCTAGGTTCTTAATAACAAAACTAGGACGTATCTTCCAAATTCATCACCAATTATTTCTTTGTACATAGTCAATTACAGTCTTTACTGTACGGACTAAAGGCTAACCTAAATAGCTAACTAAACAGCAAAAGTGTAGCATGTACATTCGCTACTATTTCCAGTGAAAACCAGTAGTGCTTTTACCCACCCACCCGCTTATTTATTTTATTATCATCATCATCATCATCGTCATCATCATCATCCATCATCCATCATCATCAGCATCATCAGCATCATCATCATCAGCATCATCACCATCCATCATCATCAGGCCTCAGAATCTAATGACATTTCATTTCAGTCATTTTTTGTCACTTTTCTCTATTTTAACGTTTTATGTCACTTTCTAATATTTCAGGGCATTTTACGGTAACTTTGGGACATAAATAATGTCTAAATTGCACTATTTCTTGCAATGATGCGAGTTTTTATCACGTGGGCTCCGTTTGGGTTGACTTTGGCGTAGGGGATTTCCCTTTCTCATTGCCATGCACTGCTTGGAGCTGCAGCTGTGTTACTGGGTCAGTGAACTAGCAAATTTGTAACAGTGTGTTTGTACGTTGGTTATCTACGTGTTCCATACAATTAGCCGAAAGTGAAGCCAAGTATTGCCACAAGATAAAAGAATATTGTAAACGAGTTAGGGGAGAACATGTTTCTACAGATGGCTCAAATTGGTTTCTAAGCTTTGTGAATAAACAGCTGAGAAGTTTTTCACATTGCAATAACATGTCGGGCATGACAAACATAAGCGAGCTGTGGAATATTCTAAGAAGCGTAATAATGCGCAAATGCTACTTTCTGAGAGTGTAGAGGTAAATGTTGCTAGAGGTGCCGTATTTTTAACGAGTTATGTTACGTGCTTGTGTCTGTAAATATTCCTCCAAAGAAAGCTGAATGACCCTAAGTTAAAAAAAAAAAAAAAAACTTTGAAGAACATCACACAGGTCGCTGTCTACCGCACGAGTCAACGTTAAGAATTGTATGCCATTATGCTAAGAAGAAACTATGCATAATATAAGAAAGTACGTCACAGGAAAGAGAATGTTTCCATTAATGAAAGCACAGACAGTGAAGGTCGGTATGTACCCAATAGTAGAGCTGGATGATACTCTAGAGCTGGATGGACCAGGTAAAATATTTTTGCTAACCCCTGAATTGTTACAGAAAGTAAATCATTCAAGTATGTGTATTCTGTTCGCCAATTCCATGTCATTGCATTGTCCTAATGGTATGAGGAGGTGCTGCTTTTTGTTACTGATTCCGCCCCGTATACGGTTAAAATGTCAAAGTCGATCTATGACTTTTATCCACGAATGATAAGATAGGTTTTATGGAGGAATTTGGCGTTCACCAGGCCGATCCTTTGTACCTATGCCCCAATTGGGGCATCTCCAGGATGAAGAATGAGAAGAAAGAAGACAGAAGTGCGGCCGATTTCAAGGAGTCACGACAATGCAGAGAGTGGGCCCCTACACTTTACCAGTTGGAAACTCCCCGGAAGTCCAGGACAACCGAAATCCCTCCTACCGCTACTCGAAACAGTCCGAGACCAGGCTCGGATACCAGAGGCATCTTAAGAGCTGGGAATACTTCAGGCACAACCGACATCCCTACTGAAGCGGCCCACTAGACCGGCACGCAGACTGGAGTCCGTCCCGCCGGAGTCGAAAGTGTTTGCCCAGAGCGTATTATTCCGCCATCAGCGCCGAGACTCCTGCCGACACTTCTACCCTGAAAGAGACCACCAGGTGAGAGATGATATGAAATGATAATGGAGGTGAAATAGAGGGACAACAAATTCCGGGGATGTAATTAACCTACCTGCCAGGCATTCACCTAGCGACCCGCGAAAACCCCCGAAA
Organism: Mantis religiosa; assembly: GCA_030765055.1. Taxonomy (NCBI): domain Eukaryota; kingdom Metazoa; phylum Arthropoda; class Insecta; order Mantodea; family Mantidae; genus Mantis; species Mantis religiosa. The sequence continues at coordinate 112,614,075 of CM060950.1, forward strand.
GGGAACTTATGGGCCAGATGGGTCTGCCACGGGCACCGAACACCGATCTTCCGAATGCGGGCGACAGACGAAAGAGCCTGAGCCATTTGGCTCGGTATCCGCGAACGATACACGCAACCTATTTGGCATATGGTTTACAGAGAGTGGTGGAAGAAGTGAGTTCCGCGTGTAGCTGAACTTCTTTCAAATACTAAAAGGATATTCGTAAAATCCCGCGCACGCAGAGAAAATCTCAAATCCCATTCACCTGGTGTTCAATTGCGATGGGGCTCATAGCTAGAACCTTGTACTTATTTTTGTGCACATTTTGAAACACTGAAGTCCTTTGTAAATTCTCTTGAAGCGGAAGATACCAGAACGATTGAGGTAGTCCAACAGGTCCATATCAAATTAAAATTTCGTTTTTTACCATCTAAGACACAAATCATCAAGAAAGGGGCACTGCACTAGATAAGGCTATAGATCTGGTTAAGAAAGTTGAAAATACATTTAATATCGGGACTGGTGAAATTGGCAACAAGAGTTTAAGGATAGTCACAACTGTATTAGAAAAAATCCAGGATAAAAATTTTGCCTGATAATTAAATTACTTTCAGGGAAAAGCTTTAAAACTGTGTAGATAGTATAGGAATTGACACCTAGTAACTTACAAATTAGATTTGTACTTCTCATAATATTGAACAAAACTGTCCTCCTTTCTTTAACATTTCGTCGGTCGCGGTACATCCAGAAAACGCCAGCCGACTGTTTTTCTCTCGCCGTTTTTAGATTGTTTGCTTTTAAACGTCACCACACTCATTACTTTCTTGGCTGGCAATGTATTCCTGGTCTTTAATAAGCCATTATAATTGGAGCTACACGTGCTGAAAATTACGGCATTTGCATCCCCTAGAGGCTACACGATCGAACCCATCCGTTCTTACTACGATGTCTAGAACGCGCAAGATAGATGGTCTAAACAACCAAAATGACTTAGAATTAGCTGTCCATTTACTACAGAACGACAATGTCGATGTAGGGAAATTGAATGAACAAGTGAAGAAGACTTGATACAGATGCTGTCGATGTTTTACCTGAGAGAAGAGAAGCAAATTCTGCCACAGAGGAACGGAAAGTGAACCTATTCTTTAACGTGCGTTATTCTAGTTAGAAAGGGAGGGAAATAAAAAGTTGTGGAAGTATCGTGAAGCCAGAGTTACACGTAGAACAAGTTCACAAAAATCCTATAGGAAGTGTAAAAACTATGTTTGCTTGGAACACGGCTTTGCGAATTTGGAGTTGGAAAAACAGTATAGTGCAAAATAGGAAAACAGAGGGAAAAGGAGAAAATATATAACTATCATATGTCATAAGCAAATATGGTTTATGCGACCTATTTTCATGTAATAAGTTGTTTTATACTTTCACATTATATTTTAACATCTGCTGTCTTTATGTTTATACTACACTATCGTTTGTGTTAATCTACCATTAATAATATTAAAATTAAACATTGTAATAAAATAATTGAATGAATCTTTTTAAAATTATATACATTAAAAAATCGATAACAGTAGTTAAAACGTTATTGACGCCTAATGGATACCGCATAACCGACCGTATCAAAATTAAGGCGCAACCGACGTAGGGTTAATTTTCTTTTAGAAAGCACTAGAACGGAGCAAAAGGAGAGGTAATCCGGTACTTTAAAGCACGCTATAGCTCCATATCTAAACTTAAATTAAAATTAATTTATGTGTGAAATAGAACCTTAAGACTGGCCGGATTACATTTCTTCATTGTCTGATGGCAACGGAGCTTATGCAAAAGACCACTCCGAGTGAGAGCCAATAATGAAACCACTCGGACTCCGACAAACTGTTCCTTGCCCCTCTCTACTCTTTGCCTATTTCGTAACCCTCCTTGCTTGTCTCCTCTCCAAAGGTACCAAACTCGATAAGTTTCGCAAAATATCTTCCTTTATGAGATGTTCATAAATCATTCTTCACCGTTCAATTTCTCAAATAGATACACCTTTGCGGTTTTTAGGGACTTTCTAATCGGGGATGGTTGCCCACTCACGGAGTTGCAGTAATAACTGACATAATCAGTAGAAAATGGCTGTAAGTCAGTAGACAGTACTAAGTAGCATTTTATTCCTCTTATGTACCCTGGCCTCCTCGGAAGCAGCATCGGGTCTAACAAAACTCCTCACCCAAAGCAATATAAATGTAGTGTTATCATAGATATGCCGAGATTTATTTGTAATTGCCTAGTATCTATAACCTGCATTATTCTTTTTCCTGTTAAAATTACTGCTTAGGCTTCTAAAATTCTGTGCGAAGGCATTGCATCTGGCTTCTGTATTCGACTACACAGCACGTTAAAACAATTGGAGAGACATGTAATCTATGTACAGTTCGCAAATGTTCTATTCCATAATTTCCTCAGGTCGTTAACATTACTTCATAAAGGTATTATAGTGTCACAATAGGATCCTAGGTTTACTAAGGAGAGAAGTCGAGTCGGGCAATTGAGCCGTCATTGTTCTTGCCAATGGAAGTGGACGGCCTTCGATGTGAAGGCGACTAGCGAGTTACGAAGCCAGAATCGAGTCGCATTGTTACTGCGCAGATACTGTTTGAAACCTTCTAAAATGTAATTCGAGAGCATTCGATTACTAGAGCAATCTGCCGTACGGCAAGACTATATACCGGTGGTTACGAGGCTAACTATAGAGTGCAATGTTCAGTGTTTTAGAGTTTTTGTGGTTGGAGCTTCGAATTGAAAAGAAGAGTGCGGCTCCGTGGAGAGGAATCGGCGCTGTAATGCATTTCACAAGTCAGTAAGTGCAGCTCCAAGGAAGAGGCACTTGCTGTTTTTCTTTTTATCAATGTTCTCGAATATTGTCATATCGGACGATATATGCAATTAATCATTAATTAATGCTCAAATGAGCCTGAGATAAATAGAGTAACCCGAATTCGTCTTTCAGAATATAACTCACCCTGTACGGGATTCAAATTCGGAACCTCTTGAATGTGAGGCAGAGGTTACAGAGGCGGGCGCCCGTGTAAGAGCTGAACCAGTGTGTATTATACCTCAGAGGGAGTACCAGCAGTACAAATTAGTACCTGTAACAAGACATGAAGAAATACTAAAGATATGTGTTGAAGCTCTTCTGTTGTTTGTGTAAAAGACGAAGTGATTCTACGTTACCATTAGGCTAACAATTTTAGAGGAAATAAAGAAGTTTCAAGCGAAGCTTCGTTTTTGTGTTTTGTCGGAATATGAACATTTCCAGATTTAATAGTGGAGATAAAGAAGTGAATAAAACCGTATGTTTTTAAAGGAAACAAAAAATAAAGTCTTTGGCTGACCGTAAAAATCTCTCCTGTCCTGAGCAATCTACTACGTAAGTAAAACCATAAAGAAAATGCATGAATGTTGGACTAAACCAACTTTCTACAGCATGCGGTTCCTATAGAATGTCAGTAACAAGTTATGCTTCTCCTGAAGAAAGTTTAATATGTTAAAAGCAACCTGATGCATCATCTTAGACAATTAAAATATGAAGAATTGAACCTCAGTTGTCTGCATTGACATATTTAGCTACATTGAACAAGAGCGAGTACATATTGGTTGGACGAAAATAATTTATTCTTTTCACACAGAAGGGAATGAAAATAAAAATAATATATTTATTATTGCCTTTACCAATGTGTAAGCACTAGCGTTTATGACCCATAATACGTATATTTTATATTAGGTATTTAAAACTTATACATATTTTCTATCAACACCAAAGAATACTTATATGTCAGTGTTCATGTTATAAGTAAACATTGTGAACATAAATGAGTTAACTTGCATGCCTGGAAAAACAATAAATAAACTATTCCACATGCACCATCACGTGCTTCCTAGTTTAACTATGTTTCGCAGATGCAAGTGACCGTTTGTAAAATGGCATACATGTGCATGTGTAGGTAGCAGCAAGTTCTTACCTCGTTTGTTACTTACATTCTTATTCCGAAAAAGAAATTACAAAATATAGCTACTGTTTAGCTCTGACATTTCTGCCTTCTCTGCTAATCGGAAGCACTATATTCAATCCAAAAATTCAGTAGAGAGATTTTCCTTGATTTAAGGTCCACTAACCCCGAAAAAGTTAACCTCTACAGACAAATAATTTCGGCGGTCTCTATGTTAAAACGCTCGCCTCTGATTAGCACCACTCAAAAATAAGTTCTTTAAATTAAGCAATAATTCAGGGTGCATAAAAAAAATTATTAAAAGTTAATAATTAAGGAGAAGCTTAATTAAGTGCCGTAATATTGGCCCTAGGTGAATAAGAATTATATTGCTAGAAACTCATGGAAAAAGTTAAAATTGTTTTAATTTTGAAAATGAAACTTAATAAATAACACATAAAAAGTACTGAGATGTTTGCAAAGTTCAGTCACAAAATAAACTTGTAGGAAGTTTGGTTACCGATCATATATTTGAACGCGAGGGAACCATATCCACATGAATGTTTTGTCTTCTTAAGAGTAAACCCCAGTTCATTGTGTTTCCTTGAGTCAATCCCAGAATATCTGGTGGGCTTTCAGTTGTGAAGCAGAACTATTCAACTCAAAGATATCGCTAGCTGAAGGGAAGCAGCAATTCAGGTGATATTTGCTTTTAATTAAGGTCATCAAACGTAAGTCACATCGGGTCGATGAATGAAATGGGCGAAATATTGCTCAACTGATCATGATCCATAAAGTTTGAAGTTACCCAACATTAATCTATTAGGAAAATGAAAAACTCTGGAGAATGGAAGCCCTTTTCCAGATATCTCACTCTGACTGAGATACAAACTCAGAACCTATTTAATCTGAGATAGACGTGCTACCATTACGCTACAGTGACGGTTTCTGTGGTGATTTCACCCTCAATCAATGGTCAAAATTCAAGAAGAATACTAGCAAATTATATATGCAGTGATTTGAGGATAGAAACAGATGAATAAACTAAGTCGCTGGGATCGCATCCTGTCCGCCGGTGTAAAATGTTGCGCCAACTATGGTTAATAGCGAATAGCGTTTAACACCGCGACGATAGCTTTGCAAGTGACTAAACCGTGAAACTTGATTAAAATATTAATTTGAATAGTTAAAATAAATTACGACTATATTGAAAGGTCCTAGGTTCAGCTAATCACATGAGTGGTAAGTGCGGAAGTAAGGTGCATTATTTGCAGTCTTGCAGGAAGCTCCATGCCCCTAATGTTGTGGTGAAATGTAATTACTGTGTCTTACTCAGTGAATCGTACGAATGTTTCCTTCCCACTTACCAATGCCTAGAATTCATTCTTACCAACAATTTCAGCAAGCTACTTTCAATTTCATATATGGACCCCAAGTTTAGTACACAACCAGATTCACGTCAAACGGGATACCGAAAGTAAAATTTCCTCTTCGATGTCGGCCAGATCGGTGCAGACTATCCCAACCTCGACTACAACTTTGCAGACGAACAGGTAATGTTATCATTTCACATTATGCCCCTATGTGAGCTAGTGATTGCAGAAACAGTTAAAAATAATATATATATATTACATTTTTAACTCCATAGCATCCATGAAATCCTGTAGGTGAATACTCTGTAGTATACATATTTAGTGCTTGCCTCTAGGTACCCACTTACTACTGAACTCTCTGTTCTGAAGTAGTACACGCGCAAGTACGAAGGAGGCAGCGAGTCCTTCGCCACTGATGGAGATCTGGGTGGTTTAATCAAGTTCGCTGTGCTATCACACCTATTCGGTCTGCTGATGTAAACAGTCACGATCCTTGATAGCAGCGAAACGATTTTTGAGTGTACAGTTTACTCAAGTTACAGCGCACATTTTCTCCAGCATTACGCAAAATTCTTTGCTGAGCTCTGCATCCATAATTTTCCCTATTAGTGCTCCCATCCACAAAACATAGGTAGACATTTTTCAAAACTAAAGCCGATACACACATGTAACACATCTTACTTTGTAAATCCGCAAAAGAGGAATACAGAAACAGATACAGATGGAGATAGCTTAGCACTATCAATATAATATCTAGACATGGAATTTTCAAGCATTAAAGCCAAGGAAAGAAAGATTAAAGTTATTACCACACTTCAGGAGTGACGTCGCAGATAATATACCCGCTCAGCTGAAGTACACTGGCGTGTGCATATCAACCACGAGAGCACATTCTACCTTCTCTCGGTGACTCATCGCTATCGTGTAGGTTCTGTGTACTGTGATAGTTTGAGTTTAGGTAACTTGAAACAATCTGCTTGAGAATTCCTATGTTTGATCATAAAAATAACGGCACCTTAGTTATATATTTCTCACCGGTGAGAACCGGAAAAGTTAAAGTTCCTATATTTCTCGAGTATAGGTGTACTCGTAGGCTATACAACAAAGGATGTGTGTGTGTGTGTGTGTGTGTGTGTGTGTGTGTGTGTGTGTGTGTGTGTGTGTGTGTGTGTGTGTAGTGTTTAACGCCCGCTTTCACCACATACGGCCCCGCAGGCGGTGACACTGATGGTACATGAGATGAAGATGGAGCACCGGTGGAATGAGATGACGGGGGCAACCGGAGATCCCGGAGAAAACCCGCCTCAGTGCCGTGTTGTCCACCACAAACCTCACTTTGCGGTCGTCTGGGATCGAACCCGGGCCGCCGTGGTGAGAGCCAAGCGGTCTAACCACTGAGCCACGGCACCGCCTACAACAAAGGATGACACCATCAGTTTCATAGATACGTTGTGGCTAAAATTCCCTAGGAGAAAGGGATGAAGGAGGATAACTGTCGTAAGCTACATACCTCAGCACAAACAGACCTCACAGACCAGTGGTTCCCTCTAATATTCCAGGCTCGAAAACCCGCCCGCTGCTGAAGTGGTCTAGAAAAGGTCTATGAACTACTGTCGATCAAGCAGCCTTCTGGTACTTTTTTATTTGAGATCCACCTAGCACCGTTATAAGCCACGAAACCTACAAGCCCAGCTGAAAGATAAGAAGGAACGTAATGAAAGGGAATATCTACCATATAATTCGCCTACCACTAGTGGGGAAAGAAAACAAATATCCATCCAGATTGGATAGTCGGCAGGACTCAACTAGGTACCTCCCGAATGAGAGCCGAATAAGTTGTCAAGTCGCACGATTATTTGTAAATAAGCACGAAATTCATAGCTCTAGATGTGACTCCTCGGTGAGTGCTCTCCTGTATAAATTCATTTTCTCCAGTTTACTTGGTTAATTATGTGATGTTCATTAACACAGAGTTCCTATGGACATATCTTTTCCAAAATATAATCAGATATTAGTTGATTATATTCTACCTCGCTTGTTTCCGCTTTTTCATTTTCTTTTCTTTCAAATATATATAAGACCTTAACTCGGTAACGTTAAGTACCAGTAATGTATTATCAATGAATTGTGTGCCAAATATGTAACATATATACAAATACATATACACAAGGCGTAGCATTAACGAATATGTGTTTCCTATTTTAAATGCCTAATGTCCTACATGACAACTATGCTGTCGAGGCAAATTAATTATTATTTCCATAAAAGAAAATGAGCCCAAAATAGTTTTTACCTTTCAATACCAAAGGACATTTTCCCAATCCAGTAATACTTAATACAGTAATTAACACTCAAAGGTGCTTAAACTAACAGTTTCTGAAATAAATATGTATTATATATTGGTATTTAAAGTTATTTATTAGAGGGTATTGTACCACATCTTGTTTTCCGGTTATGATAATTTCCGAACCGCTTTAATCTGCACTATCCTATAGGTTCAAAGGAAGCACAAATCTAGCTTATTGTTTGGTGAGCTAAAAGCAATAATTATAAGCCTTGATGCTTTCAGGGCAGGCGTTATTGATTATGGCTTTACGAGTGATCAGCCGTGTCAAATTTATAAAACTCGAGCACTGGGCCGTTCCGAACTCCGTGGCTTTCATCAAGAACTGAATGAACAAACAGGGTTTCTGCCCTAACATATATCAGTGTTTGTACGTCGGAGAGGTCGGTCGTGCTTTACCTGTCCGTCTGCTACCGTGTCGCCTTCACATAGCACCGAGCGTGTTTGTTATTTGTGATACATTTTCAGTCAAATAGTGCAGCTTTGCGAGTGAATATCTTACGTATTTCTACTCATTAGTTATTTCACCACCTGTCATGGCCTATGCGGCACATGATGCTGGCCAGTTAGTTCGCATATCTTTAAATGTGGTTAACCATATGGACATTACCTCAGAATATCAACATTACAGTCATCGTCGTCAGAACAGTTGGAGAGCTCAGGTCCACACTAGAAATTACGTCATCGTATTCTCCACAACATCCACAGACTTTGTTTCCACTACATCAAGCTACATCACCTACGACCTCTGTTATAACTACTGATCTCAATGTAAGCAAATCAACTCTTCGGCCACCTCAGCTTCAGCTGACACAGTCTGCTCACTCACTCGATACCAGTGTACCGCCTGATGCTACCATGGACATTGACATAGTCAAATTGGGCAGCAGCAACAGTCGAGATCAGCGCTCGCCGCTTTTTCACTGCGAAAATCAAGATAAACGCCTTTGTATACCACCATCTTCTGAGCAGTCAAATACCTCCCGTTATGCTTACGCTATTCCAACATCAAACCGATTTTATGCTTTATCTGAAAACTCTGACCAGACAGATTCAGCTCCTAATACCGCACCCAAGGAGAAAGTTCCACCCATTTGTGTGCGCAGTGCTCAGAGTTACCAACAGTTCCTTCAAGATATCAAAAACTGTGTACTCTCATATTTTCATACTGAGCTCCGAGGAGCTCTTATAAAAGTGGTTTGCCTCTACTTCAACTGACTTCCGCCGTCTTACATCCTACTTTACTTCAATAGATCAAGAGTTTTAAATATCAGGAACCCAGCTGACAAACTTTTTTCAGCTATTATTCGCAATCTGCTTTGTTCCCTCAGCGATAAGGAAATTTATGATGAACTCATCGCCCTTAACTTTCCTGTCAAAAAGGTTACACCACTGCTAGGAAGAAACAAACAACCTATTGCGATATGTGCAACTGAGCTGGAAAATACCGATGGAGGTAGGGAAATACTTAACCTCACACGTTTGACGTACATTGTTTTGTCAGTTGAACACAGATATCGAAACATCAACTTGCCGCAGTGCACTCGATGTCAGCTGTATGGTCATACCAAAAAATACTGTCAATTGACTCCTCGCTGTGTACGATTTAGAGGTGATCACCATACCTCTAAGTGCAGCAAGTTACCCACTACGCCTGCGCCGTGTGTCAACTGAATTGAAACAATGCATCTCCCAGCGACCTCAGGGACAAGATGCTTTCCGTCTAGCAGCAGCTTCACAGATAGGAACAGGTCAGCAACCTCAACCAGTACACCCGCAGCAGTCATCACAACACTCCCAACCCCGGCAACCTCGCTCCCATCAATCTCCGCAACAAGAATTAGCTCCTATCTCGGAACAGCGTTCTTATTCCCAGGCAGTGAAGTCCTCTGCTGCTGCTTCTTCTTCCCCTCCTCGCCATCAACCTTGTTCTTCGTCTTCTCCCCCTTCACAAAATCAGGAATCTAGCGCATCGTCTTCCTTCTGGTCGTTTCTCAGTGACCTCTTTAGCAAATTTTGTTCGCTATTCCGCGTTTTTGTTACCCCCTTTCTGCCACAGTTAACGCAGTACCTTGCTCACTCTTCTTCTGTCAAGTAGTTCGTGATGGCAACCCGTAATCTGCTAACTCTTAGAAGGCTCACGCTCCTAAATTAGAATTCTAATGGACTACGCGCTAAACGTGCTTCTTTCATTCTTTTTCTTACGATGCACAACACTGGCATCGCCTCTATCAGTGAGACTCACTTACTTCCTAACGTTAACTTTACTGTTCCTGGATACACAGTCCATTGACAGGATCGGAATGCTCCAACAGTATCTGGAGGTATAGCTGTTGTGATCCGACGTAACACTACTCATCACTCTATAGTTTTACCTGGCGTTCCCGACCTTGAAGTGGTGGGAATTAAACTTCCTATAACGGATGGTAATGATCTCACTATTATCAGCACCTATAAGTCTTCTAACCAGAAACTAAATACTGTTTATTTCTCCTTGTTGTTTTCTGCCGACAGCAGCACCCTTGTTCTCGGAGACCTAAACTGCGAACACTCGTCGTGGAGCTGTCACTCTACTAATCCCAATGGCCGACGACTTTACCACATATTGAACACCTGCGGCTTATCCGTCTTGGCACCTATAGATCCAACGTATTACCCTACCAATCCTCTTAATACTCCTGACATTCTTGACATTGGCATTCACAAGAATCTCCTTCTTCCAACATATATGCCCACACCAGGCGAACTTGACTCTGACCACTGCGCGGTCTTAATTACCTTTCAGCTCGCAACAAACATATTTCTCTCAGCACCCTGACTTATTAATGGCTATGGCCAATGGGATAAGTTACATGCTCAGGTGGATTCAACGCTCCATACTTACTCTCTTAGCTCTGAATCTGACATAGATGCTGTTATTAAGTAATTTTCAGACGCTATATGCCACTGTGTGCGAACTTCAACTACCTTTTCCAATCGGACTCATGTTGATTCTTCCTTACCTGAGCAAATTCTTCAGCTTATCCAGGAAAAACACAGGATTCGACGTCAGTGGCAAAGGGAACGACGACCTTGGCTGCGTAGGAAGCTTAATGGATTGAACCGGCTTGTAAAAGTCGAATTGGACAGTCATCGCCTACAAACGACAACTGGCGAAAATCTCTCCATATGGCCACACGCTCTGGGATGCCACTCGATGCCTTCTGCGAGAGCCAACTATTATACCAGCTCTGCGTACCACTGACACTCTTGTTACGGAGGTCGCAGCTAAATGTGAAGTTCTTTCAGTACACTTTGAAGGCACGTTCACACAAAACGCACCTCATGCTACCACCCCGAGTATAGAAAAGGCGCTTGACGCTTTTCGACACCAACCAACTGTTCCCTGCAGAATCTCCTTCACTAGTCTTGCTGAACTTAGGAATTTAATTCGCTCTCTTTCTCTTAATAAATAACCGGGGTACAACTTGATTCCCAATATTGTGTTGAGAAACCTGACAAAAAAGGCCCTATCACATTTTTCTTCAATCTTGAACGCTTGTCTTCGACTTTACTTTTCTCCCACACATCTGGAAGTTGGCTCAAATAATTGTGTTTCACAAAACTAATAAATCTAAAAATCTCATTGACAGCTAAGCTTTCTGCCCACCTTATCCAAACTGAAAAGATTCTCTTTTACCGTCTCCATAAATATACCTCTGAAAACAGTATCATTCCATCCATGCAATTTGGATTTCCTGCTAGACATTCTCCCACACACCAATTACTACATTTAACACTAACACTAATTCATGGCTTTGAGCAACGAGAGCAAACAAACGCCCTGTTCCTTGACGTAGCACAAGCCTTTAATAAAGTTTGGCATGAGGGCTTAACCGCCAAACTATATAGCATTGGCTTTCCGCAGTATCTGCTCACTACCATTTGCAGTTTTCTATCAGATCGTACATTTACTGTTCGCATTGGTGGTACGTGGTCCTCTCAGCGCCATATTAGAGCAAGAGTTCCTCAGGGATCCATATTGGCCCGAATCTTATTTATTATCTATACCTATAATCTTCCTGACTTGGCCCCTAACTTAGGCCCCTACCATAATCTTACACGTTGATCATACTGTTTTATATCATTCCGGCACAGATCTCCCTGCAGCTATTCATACGCTACAAACCTCTCTTGACTGCCTCGTTGAATGGTTTGATATTTGGCGCTTACGTCTTAAAACTCAAGAGTACGCAGCTAAGTTTTTTAGCCTACGTCGTATCTCCAATTCTCCAGAACTGCACAATAAGCATGAGTCAATTCCCTGGCTATCTACTAACCACCTCCATCAAATACCTTGGAGTAATGCTGGAAACCAAACTTATTGGCCAGCCCAAATTGATCGACTTATCTCGTTGGCATTAGGATAACTTTCAAAACTCGGTCCGCTACTTCACAGACACACTCCTCTTGGAATTGAATGCTCTCTGCTTGTCTACATATCTCTTGTCCAACCACTTATCATATATGCTTCCCAGGTATGGGGTACTGCTAGCAACACTCATCTCTGTAGGCTATAGGTCCTGCAAAATCGATTTCTGCGCATCGCCCGGATGCTCCCTTGTACGTAAGAAATCAACAGCTGCATAAAGAACTTGGTCTCCTTCCTCTTAACCATTGCATACATCAGTTCGCCTCTCGCTTCTTCTCCAACCTGCCCGATGTTCCAGGAGCTGTGATGTATGACATCGGCGTACGAACCCACCAGCCCATACGTCTGAAGAGACGACACCCACAGAATCTCCCCCTTAGTGACTCTGACTGAAAAGCTATGAATATTGTTTCACAATGAATATTGTTCTTCTTATCTCTTTGATTACTTGTTTTTTACCAGTTTCTTTCCATTCTTGTGTGTCATCCTTGTTTCACACTGGTTAGTAGATAATAGGAGCCAACTTGGTTTTCCTTATATGTCCTTATATAGTTCATAAAGATTTAGTTAGTTAACAAGGATCTGTAAAGCATGTAATGCTGATCGATCATTGAATAAAATAAAAAATCTATCATTACCAGTTGGCTGTGAACGGGGAAACTCAAAAATTAAAAGTGAACTAAATACTAAACTGTGCATTTATTTGAGCACATATCAATAATGTGACACGAAGATTTTCAATAGAACGCCCTATTCTAAACGTACTTTTACATGGAAATTTTTTCAGGTGGTTTGATTTTCCCAGAAATCACAAATTTTGATTAAACCAACATATACGTATTTAATATGTTTTTATAAGAAATGAAGTGTATAATTCATTTTTATCACAGCAGCAGCGTCTGAACACCCCTTCATTCTGGATAATATTTCAATAGGAGGGTGGTTCAATAAGTAGCCGTTAGCAGTGAAGACACCATTTTTTCAAACACAACTTATTCATTTCTCAATATGGTTCCCTTCAGGGATCTACACTTCTCACTGATGTAATTTTTAAATCCAACGATAAGAAATGTCAAGCTCTGCAAAATACGTTACTGGCTTCATGGTCACCTCCTTATTGGATATAAATGTTGTTCCTGTGAGCCATTTTTCACTATTGGAAGCAGGAGAGTATGGGGGATGCGGCAGAAATTCAATGCGCAATTCATGCAGTTAGCGGTGGCTACTCTGAATGAATGTGCTCTGGCTTTATTGTGGTGAAGCAGAAGTTACTTTTTCGCCATAGGGGCGTATATCCTTAAACGTCTCGTCGAATTGGGGTAATAACTCATTGTAGTACGCTCCAGTAATCGTTTCTCCTTTTTCCAAGATGTCAATTAGTATGACAACCTTCGCAATCCCAAAAATGATCCTCATCTTTTTTCGGCCAATGGGACCGTCTTTACCTCTTTGGAGCAGATTATCCGGAAGTAATCAGTTGTTTTGATTGTTGTTTGGTTTCCGGGATATAATCATGAATCCAGATCTCATCGACAGTGACAAGTCGACGCAAAAGGTCTTCCAGATTTCGCCTAAACAGCTCCAAACACAGCTTCAAAGTTGAAACCCGCGCCCGCTTTTATCCATTGTGAGCAAACACAGCACCCATCGGGCCGACATCTTTCCCATCTTCACCTTATCGTGAAAAATAGGGATTGCCGTTCCCGTCGATGCACCTATGGGCTGCGCTACTTCACGAACTTTCGTTCGACGGCCAGCGAGGGTCTTATTGCGGACATTATCGACGACTTCCTCGGTCACCACATCTGCAGGGCGACCTGGGCGCTCCTCGTCAAAAACGGATATTCGACCATGTTCAGATTCCTTATAGTACTAATATCTAAATGTTGTTAGAAAGATCTCCAAAAATAGCATTCAATTTCGTTTTTATCCCCTTGCAGGTTTTCCCATCCAGAAGTAAAAGGCAAATCACTGAACGATACTGCACCTTTTGAATTTTAGCAAAAACACGTTGAACAGCTCATTATAATGTCTGTCAAATCAAAGCTAACCTATGAGTGAGCATCAAAATTATTTTAAAAAGGTATAAAAATGACAGTATATCATCATAACACAAACTTCCCTTACCAACACCATATATTTTGAAACAAGGGCACCTATTTAACCGCCCTAGTAAGTGGTAAACCGTAGGAGAAAAACAAGGTTCTAGTACACAAAAATGGCAATTTAAGTGTAATTCTCGTTAAATAAATGTATTTGCCAAATGCATTTTATGGAGGTAACCGTTTCTAGTCATTCACTCCTTGTTGTTAGCATATTTTCTTCAGCCTATAGCACCTATCGGAAACTTTTATGTTCATCAGAAGTAAATTGACGCTTTTACTCATAGCTATGAGAATGAGTTGACAAACAGATGTGGGTTCACACATAAAATTTATATAGAACGTATCTCTTCACATGTTGTACAGTTTTTCTTATACTTCATAGTTAGCACAGAAGTTCTTTCAGCAGCTAGTGTCGCAGGACATACAAGGCAATTGACCAAGTTGTGCTGACAAGGGAAGTATCACTATACTCATACCGCTACGCAATGAAAATTTGACGGTACAATGCCTGCTGTATATAAACCATGTTTCAAAAAAATCTGCTGCGGAGTAGAACCAGAACGTCCAAAACAGGAAGTGCCGCATGCGGCCACTTGCAAATAGGTGCGTGCAGCACTTCCCACGACAGCTCAGTGTCCGATATGGGGAACGCTACCCCTTACGTATGCCATGTGTATACCGATGCCTGCAGGGCTAAACAATCCCTCCCATAAAATGCTGCGTTATTATGCCTATATGTTACTACGTATTCTGGACTCGTTTTCGGGTACTTCCAGCTATACTAAGCAAATAACTTCTGGCACACAAGCCCCACACAGAGCAGAAATGTCATCAATAGGGCCCGGATTTTGATGAAAAGCCATCTTTCTTCTGAGTAGTCACAGAAGATGCTTATTGGATATAAGTGCATGTTGGAACAAATATTTTATATATATGGTTTTTATAGGTCATTAAAATGCTTTTTTCCACATTTTTATAATAAAGTAATTTTTAACATTTACAGATAAGTCGCTGCAGACAAACGGTTCACCGCACAACATGTTGAGCACCAAAAACATTTGCGAGCTCTATAAAATGTGAAAAAAAGACAAGCGTCTCAGTTACTGTTAAAAGAAACGGCTTCGATGTCAGGTAACAAGTCATCTTAATTTTATAAAGAATTATGTGAACTGTTTGTTAGTGCAAATATTCAGCTAGGAAAATTAAGTAATTCCAAATAACTGGATTTTCTTTGAAAGTCACACCAGTCAACCAATTCCAGATGAATCAACTTTTCGTAAAAGTTACGTACAAAAATGTTATTAAGACACGTTAAAACGAATACGCGAATATGTGAATGGGGAAAAAATGTATATATCAATTGATGAGACAACCGATTCAGAGGGTCGTTATGTAGCCAATGTAGTAACAGGTACGCTAGAAACTACTAGTGCCGGACAAATGTTTCTTCTGACCTCAGAGATCATGGAAGCTGTTAACTACTGTCCGATATGCAAACTGTTCGATAAATCCATATGTTTATTGTGGCCTAGTGGAATACAGCATGACAAGGTGCTCCTCTTCCTAACAGACGCGGCGCCTTGCATGTTAAAGGCGGAAAAATCGATCCAATCATCTTACAATAAGATGGTGCATGTTTACGTGTTT
The DNA here is from genome assembly GCA_030765055.1 of Mantis religiosa. NCBI lineage: Eukaryota > Metazoa > Arthropoda > Insecta > Mantodea > Mantidae > Mantis > Mantis religiosa. The sequence goes on from CM060950.1 coordinate 112,629,908, forward strand.
GGCCCATACTTTTCATCGAATTGCGGAACAGGTCAGATCAGCACTAATTTCCACAGTAAAGAAAATATTTCTGAAAGCACCTACCAAAACTATGTATTTCAAAGAAAAAGCACCTAATATAGCTTTGCCCTAGGCACCAATTTTAACACGTTGGGGTACATGGTTAACTGCATGTATATACCACTGTGACAATTTTTAAATAGTGAGAGAAGTAGTGAATAGTTTTGATAGGGTAGATTCTAAGGCAATTGAGAGTGCACAAGATCTGTTTTCTGACACTCAAATCCAAGGTAAATTAGCCTTCATTAAATAAAAATTTCCATTTTTGACGGACACCGTAACCCGCCTTGAAGAACGTGACATGGTATTGGATAAGTCGATTGAGTTAGTGAGGATTTCGGAAGAGAGGATACAAAATGTAAAAGGTGAGATTGGGGACAAAATTAGACACGAAAATCTGTGTTGGACAAAAATAAGGAATACTAAATAGTCAGATTGCCGATATCTTGTCAGGAGAAGACTTCAGAACTGATACTTTTGAACGGAATTTAACAGGCAGTGACATAGTGTTTTTAAAATATGCACCTATAACATCTGTGGAAGTGGAGAGAAGTTTCTCAAAGTTTAAAACGGTTTTAACTGACCATCGCCGTTCCTTTGCTTTTGATAACTTGAAGGGGATCGTGGTGGTCTACTGCAACGCAAAGCTTTGGCTAATGGGTACAGTAACTTATTTTCTCATATTTTATAAAATTAAAAAATGACCTGATGAATTTTGAAGTTATTTACTATTTAGTAAAAATAATTGCATGAATTACTAAGAAAGCTAATTTAAAAATTGGGTTATTCGAACTATATATTCATTATTTGTCTGTGACAGTTATTAATTTATTATTATGAAAGAAGTTGCTAATTTTTGTTAGGTTTTTTTTTACATTTTATGTGCATTTTTTATATTTTAAGGGCATTTTATAGCTCATTTTAGAGAATGTTTAGGTCAACAACTTCCGGGCCCTAGTCATCAAACTCTCAAGGGTGTATAAGGGGTGTACAGTGAGAGTTCCCTTGCGAGGACAACAGTTCAAACAGCTAGTTAAGGAAGCGAACATTAAATGAATAATTGCATTATTTATACATCTTTCAGCACCCAAAATATGTTTTAGTATCAACAAAATGAATACAAATGAACGAAATTGTTTGAAAACCCAAAACATGCGAAAAATACCTCATGTCTCATCCTATGGATTGAAACTGGCACAGGTTTCTCTTTCTGGTGAACATCAATGATAGAAATGAAAAGGAGGTTTAGGATAAGTAAGAAGAAAGATTTTGGTTAAGAAGTGAAGAAATCGTTTAGAGTGAAAAACTCTGACAAAATGACAAGACGAAGTTACACCAAAATCCTTATTTGCCACTAGAATAGTTAGCTCAATGCTAACTTACAGTCGGTTTCACTTTCTACAAATAGGTAGAGTAAGCATTTTAGTCTAATGTGCCTTTATGTCTCCGTTGTACGCACCAACTTGCACTACTCCAAACTTCTCGACGTCCATTGCTCGCAGACCAATATTCACTTTTTACGCCGCTCTCATTGTTCAACAGCTCCGACATCCACTGGTCATTATATAACTAGTAAATGAACTAAAACTGAACTCCGGCTAGCTTTTGCGCTCCTCTTCTTTAGCCTGCCGGTCACAGAAGGAACTTTCGGGAAACCGACCTCTCGAAACCTAGGAATGGAAGAACACCGTCGAAGAGGAATGTTCCACATTTGCCGAAACTCAACAGTGTGTAAAACTTCACCGCGGTACAACCGGCTCACACTTCCGCCTTTAAGACTTCAGCTAGTGGCTTTAGCTGAATGTTCCATTTTTTCATCTGCTGTCGGCAAAATAAAGAAATGGAGTCGCCCCGACCCACATTGAATCCTTTTCCCATAGGCATCTGCTGCCTCCGTAAAAATAGGTTTTCGCAGTTAACATTTAGAAATTAAATTAAAATAAATGTTTTCCTCTGATCTTATGTCACTATTTCACTAAAAATTGCTTTGTTAAACTTCTCTTCATATATTCCAAAATGGTTCCAACATATTTGGGGAGTGTCTACTTCCAAAAATTTTTCACAGATCAGCATCATACAGAAATAAAACAGCATTCACGTAAAAGGACCCGCAATTCCAAAGCTTATGAGATAATAAAAAATTGTATAATTAATATGGTATGTGTATACCCTTTCCGTTTCAAAGCAGTACAGCCGGGTTATTGTCAAAATGAGGGTTCTAATCGGTCCTAAATGATCGGCAAAATATCCAGTTCACGTTCTCTCCTGTTACAAATGGGGTATTGAATTAGTAACTAAAAACAACGTGTTTTCCAACAATAACCTAAATTAAAGTTTTAAAGGGTAAAAACACCATCAGAAGTTTCAGGTACAGCCCCATTACAACCATACACGTTTAGAAGGGAGCTACGGAAATGGGAACCTCTCCCCTTAAAAAGATGTCAGGCTGTATTCAAAAGCAGATGTTTTAGGAGGTTTCTAGAAGAACGTAACTCTGAAGCTGTTTGATTTGACTTAGTAAAAATAAACGGGAATTACTTTTAGCGTGCATTTCCCCACATGCCGCAGGAAACTTTATATTTCAAATGCCCTGTTGCGTTAGTACAATTAATGCTATCCCGCAAATGAAGGGCTGACAACTTGGAAAGCTCACATTTGTATTTGCCTGTTTAAATAGAATTCTAAATATACTTACAATATTTAAACAACCTTAAGGAATAAAAAACCAGCAGACTGTTCAAGGAAAACTGCTTTTGACACACACGTCGGTTACACAATGGTATCTATAACTAAAAGTTCACCTTTCGGATTTCAACTAGTAGGTTGTTAAAGACTTTGGTTCATTTTAAAGCACCAGGAATGTCAGGATAATCCGCAGGCATTTATCATCTTCATTATCCTAATTAATGTTCTTGTTCACAACCAAACTCACATTAATCACCAGTTCCCGCCTTACTGCCTCTGCCTTTCCGGCATTTCCACAGCAATAACCAGCTCACACCTGCAGCTGCCTTCCATTCGTTAGCAGTGATTGCTTCGTGCATTCCTCTGCTAATGTAATCCCACTTTCTAGCACAAATGTTTCCTTAAAAGTAATAGTAGTTATGGGTTAACGGTATGATTTTATAAACAAAGCAAGGAATCATCATATCCAATTCTAAATGCTGCAAGAGAAGAGATGTGGAGTAAAGCCATATTTAAGAACCATCTGTAGTTTTATGACGATAAATGCGCATTACTTTTTAAGCCGACTCTAAACTCATTTTCGGAAGAATCTGCTGCAAGGTGCTCCAGTGTTAAACTATATTTGTCTTGGCTAGCTCGAGGATAGATAGAACGAACAAAACCAGTTAAGTTAGCTAATACTTACAATGGGGACTAATAATCATCCGTTTCATGTTGCTGATCGCTTGATTTTCTAACAATGAAACCGTTTCTGAATCGTACATCCTCAAATTGTAGCTAATATTTACAAACTTCTATCGTATCACTACCTATTTGAAAATAACTATTCCTGTAACAATAAAGTTGCTGCGTGTGTGTAGTGTTTAACGCCCGCTTTTACCACATGCGGCACCGCAGGCGGTGACACTGATGATACATGAGATGAAGATGGAGCACCGGTGGAATGAGATGGCGGGGGAAACCGGAGGTCCCGGAGAAAACCCGCCCCAACGCCGTGTTGTCCACCACAAATCTCACTTTGCGGTCGCCTGGGATCGAACCCGGGCCGCCTTGGTGAGAGCCAAGCGGTCTAACCACTGAGCCACGGCATGGCCAAAGTTGCTGCGAGTGGCATTAATTTCAAAGTGTAATGATCCCTCACATTGACTGGTAAAGCTATACGATTCGAGCACCGTCTTGGGGCATTACTAGCTCTCGATAATCTATCAGAGTTCGCACTTCTGTACTACTGTAAAATATGAGTAGAAATACAAATTTTAAAAATATTAACGCAATTAACTTAAATCCCACCTAGAAAACATCACTCGCCACTTGTGTCCCTACACGTATTGCTACCTGCTACATAGTCCCTATCTAAAAGACGACTACTACTATGAGAAATCTATCCCACGTGCCTTGGTGATAACCTGACTTTTTAACATAACTAACTTCCCGAGTACCTTGAGCTAATTGTTTTCTCTATACGTCCTTAAAAGAAATTCATAAATATAAGTGAACCTCACTAATAAGCTCGACAAAATGTTACATTGCCCGAGTAATGACTAACTCGTTCTTACACGATAATGATTTGATTTAACGAACAATTTATTTGTCGCAAATGTTTAGTATCTAACTACCCTTTCTTTATGCACAAAATAATATATCATGCTAGTTATGGTTCATATTTCATCCAAATTGAAGCGAAAATCCCACACTATAAATGAACATATAAAATTTAAGGTGGAACAGTAATACTATATTTCGCATCTTCCCTCACTCCTGAAATCATCTTAAGGCATGCTGTATGAGCCTTTGATCCACCAAATAGACGCATTGCACTGGACTACCCTACTGGATTCGGCACGGAGGTCCAAACTTGGTCTATTGTACCTATGCCTCCAAGTGGGGCACCCCGAAATGAAGGATGAGGTAAGTAGAGAAAACCAGGCGGCCGTCCCGAAGAGGACGGGACAGGACAGGATCCCTACTATTGACCAGATGGAAACACCTCGGCAGAGCAGTACAACGGGCATTCCCCCCTACTGTGGTCTGAAAACGGTCCCACCAGACCTGGTTCGTAGACCAGAGACCGTCCTACCGGAGGAAGAAGTTTTACCAAGAGCATATCATCCTGCCATGCACTTCTACCCTGAAAGAGATTACCAGATGAGAGATGATTTGAAATGATAATGGAGATGTAATTAACCAACCCAACATTCACCTGGCGACCCGGAAACACCCGAAAAAAAGCTTTGGGTCAGTTAGGAATCGAAATCGGACCTCCCAAATGCGAGTCACAGCCGAAACCACCTAAAATATCCCGCTCGGTAACTAGAAGCACGACTTCCTTGCATTTTAAATGAAGGCTTTTGCGTACGATTTTAGTCTCGCAATTAATGTTTGGTTGCAGTATGCGATACCTCCTTCACCATCGTATGATCGCTATAGTATAATATATAATATTCATAAAGCAGTGTCTATACGTAATGTGGTCACTGCATAGTTCTAGGTTAGATTCTGTGCTTCTGTTCTCACAATTTCTTTTTATTTTTTGGTCTTCCGAACGAAACACGCCGTCATTTTACTGTCGAGTGCGAAGGAAGATTTCACATCATTCCTGCATCTAGTGACATTTAATTTCCGCTTGAGTAAATCCCACTTTTCTTAGGAATGTTATTCCTCTGGCAATAAAATATCAACTTTATGAAATTTCACACAGAATATGGCTCGTAAACCGTCTGCAAGGGAGAGATGCACAAGAGGTCTTTGAACATACAGGGAGGCCTTTTTACGGAACTATGCAAGGCTCACATTCGGGGACCTCGGGTTTGACTCCCAGCGACCACCCACTCTAATGGTGCTTTTTGCTTTTTGCAGTATCTCCGAATCGGTTAGCCAGTGCTAGAGCGTTACCTCTTTTATCAAATGAGAAGTGCATCAAATAAGGAGGTAAGACGTGTTGTCATCCATCATATTGAAATGCAGTTACAGTAGATTTTATTGGTAAGCACTAATGCAATGTAACTGCAAACGTGATAACATGGAAAATAAATAACTTAGTCGTTATTTTTAATCATTAACGCATTGGAACAACGAAAGTACACAAAAAGCTTACTACCCACTTCAAAACTGTCATACAAATTTAGTGCATCTAATACAAGAGGAATAAATATAGGCATTACATTATATATATCTTATTACTTAACGTGTCATGTGAACAATTACTTTCCAGCAGCAAATCCTGGATACAATTCATAATGCTATGAAAATATATTGAGCTGAATATTCATCCTTTCTTGGTCATAAGTAAACCACGAATCAAAGCACCAAAGCATCTACTGCTTATAAGGGAAGAAAATCGCTAAACACCTGAAACATCAAATGTTGAAAATAACCGGCAAGATTTATTGTTGAAAAACTGAAATACAAGTATTTTCGATAGTCTAATTTTATAATATTAATCTTACTGTATTTACGCAACTTTACTTCTAACACGTAACTAATCTGGCAGTGAAAGTGAACGGACGTATGATGAGGTTGCTTCCGAAAGTTTGAGCGAAAAGGGTATAAGAAAATTAGAGAGAATTAAAGGAACTTGGAAGTATACTGGAAATAAGGTATTGGCATAGGCAACGTGCATAAGGTCGTCGTCATAAGTAGTCAATAAATTATTAGAAATTATGAGATAGGTCCTCTCCATTAAAAAAGCGGAGTAAGAAGAGAAGATACAGCTTGGTGATTAGATTACAGGAATTTAAGAGAATGTAGAAAGCGATGCGAGAAGGAAGTACAAGAGCTCTTAGAAGCAAAACTAGGAGTTGAGGTAAGAGGATTGAGGTACGTGTCGCTTTCCGTCTTGAGAGGAGAGATGGGAAACAAACATTTTAGCGAAGCTCGCCGGTACACAATTAGTATTCGAAGTAATAAACCAGGCAAAGAAACTAAAAGATACTGATTTTTGCGTTAACAGATATTTGACCTGCCAGTAAATATAATAATGAAAATGGCTATTAGAAAGCAGAAGAGTCCAACATAGACCAGGGAAGGTGGCATATACACGAAATTTTAAATTATAGATAGATGGTAAGTTGGTAGAAGAAAAGAATTAAAATGAGGAAAACTTACGTGCAGTAACCAATAAAGCAGAGAAAGACAGTTGCGAGAGTTGTGACGTATTTCAGCCGGAAGCGACGCCTGCAGTGTAGGCAAGAGCCGTGTAGTGCCAAGTTGCCTATATAAATGGCGCTGTGAGTACAGAATCTAAGGGTACAGTGAGATGTAGTGCACTCGATGACAACAATGCAGCAACCTTGTACCAAATGGAACAGTTGAATTTACAATGTGACGATTTATTGAAGGACAAATATACACAAAGAAAGACTTGACTGATTTTTACAAGAACGTCCTCCAAACCATATTTCCGAGGTTGTATTCACTTTCCGCAAGGACATTGTGTGTTTGGCTTGGCAAATTTGTGCGAAATTTTTTTTCAGCTATAAAATTAGCTAAGTACCAACCCTGAAGTACCTTGTCGTATCACAATCTAACATCCAGCCTTCGATTACAAATTTACCAGATATTACGTTCTGAAATGATAAACAAGTTAAAGAAAAACGAAACAGAAAGTGTCGGAAAATGTCCACGTATTTTTTTTCTGAATGGGTCTCATCTAATATGCAGAGAAGATTACTTTGTTTGATTTTATTTACTTTATAACATCCCTGACTTTCAGATAAACTGAAGTTGAAATTTTATTGTGCCGTTTGTTTTCTCCCCGGCACATTTTTGATGCCCTTCCGGTTCGAGGGCGCTGCCGTCTTGTTGTTTTGGGCTTTCCGCCGTTTCTCTCTGGGGGCGCTGCGGTGCCCGAGGATTCTTGGGTGGCTCCTTCGAACCGGGAGAGCAGTGTGTGTGCCTGGTTGGTGTCGCGTGGGCGTTTCTGAGGGTGAGTGCTCCAATTCGGGTTTCCCGATTTTTCTCTTAGGTTTTTTTAACATTTGGTCTTTTGGTGAGCCGTGTGTTTTATGGGGCTCTTTCTCCCAGATTCGGGACCAGAAGTATATAGTTACCTTTATCTGTCTGGCTGGTCTATGCAAAGTATAGCAAAAGAACAAACGAGAAAATAAATCCATGTTAAGGTTCTGATAAAGGCGTATGATTTCAATTTAATCCCATGACCCTGGGTTGGCCCGCACAAATTGGTAGCAGAGCGTGGTTCATTTGACGCTTGGCTCTCAGCTTGGTTTCCGCGCGTTCGTGTTTGTTGCTTTTGACTTTCTTTGTGCCTACTACTGTATCCTTTGGCAGTGAGGAATGGCGACTTCCTTAGCAAACGTTGACCGCTTGCGTAAAGGTGAGCTGATTTTTGAGTTGTTAATTCGTGGTGGGCAGGTCTCTCCTGCGGCCGACTGGTCGGCCATATTAGACGCATTGCGTCTTGTCAAGGACAAACCGTTCATTGCTTTACCTGATAAGCATGATTTAGTTGCCAATTCCCCTCAAGTGTGTTCTGAAGCGCTTTTAGAGTTGGGTAAGGTTATCCAAGATTTGGAGCGTGAGGGGACCCCTTCAAGAGAACAGCAGGTTCGTTTATTGGCGCGCATCCAGCATTATATCAACAGGTTAGATTATCTCATTACCTATTTTCCGCGTTCCGAGGTTTTACCTCGTGTTAAGACACTCAAACAAAATTTTGAGGCGCTCCTCGAGAAATTTAACGCCATGGCTCGTCAAGGGGGAGAAGACGCTAAGCTGTATTTTCCGGAGACCTCGTCTTCCTCGGCTGTGAGTCCCGTAGCTTCTCTTTCGACGCCATTTCGTGCCTTAAAAATCATACACCCTTTACAACAGCTGGTGGAGGCAGTGGATATGTTCGAGGTGTCGGATGTGCTGTCGGCTTTCACGTTTTTGAAATTCCTAGTAAAGCTTAACAAGGTAGCCATGGTGCACTCGGTTTCTTCCGATTTAACCATGCAGGCAGTTGCGACCAAGGTCAAAGGTGTAGTTTTGAATCTTTTGCTTAGAGCAAGGCAATCAGCTGACCCTTTAAGTACTTTTCATGCTTTGGTTTTGGAATTCTTTATCCCGCGTCGTGAATCGTTAAAATTATTGAAAGACCATTATTTACGGCCTCAAGGTCTGGCCGAACCGTTTGTCCAGTATATGGAACGGGTCAGAGACGTGGCCTTGGCCTTACGTCTCCCAGATACGGAGCAGGCAGTTTGTGACGTCATCATTTCGGGTTTGAATCCCGAAGCTCGCTCCAGTCTTGTTTTCGCGACACGCCCTAAAACGTTCATGGCATTGGAATCTTTAGTGCCCCTGCTTAATGAGTGTTCTTCTGTAGATGGATCTCGCTTAGGTGAAGTGTTGAATTCACCTCCCCCACCACGAGCGAATTGTGGAGATGGTTTAACACCCGGCGTCCGACCTGGGTCATCAACTCACGGGCCCCGGGTAAGATGCTACCGTTGTCAGGAGGTAGGACATATGGTTAAGAACTGTAGTTTTCCTCGCCCAACGGGCATGGACCCTTCGAAATCTGGACGTGATAGTCAGTTCCGGCAGCGTCCCATTCGACGCCAGAAGTTGCCTGCCATGAGTGCGAGTTTGGCTTCATCACGGCGCATTTTGGCTCACCCCATTCTATTAAACCTCTTGTGCAGGTTGTTGTCGGTAAGGTGAGCGTTTTAGCCCTCCTTGATTCCGGTAGCTCATTTTCTCTCATTAATCAAGTATATTTTCGCAATACATTGGCGCCTTCGTGTCCCAAGGAGGTGAGCTGTCAGGTGCTATGTTTGGCAGTTAATGGTCAGTCCTTTAACGTGTCTAGCAAGGTTAGGTGTACTATCCGCTTTCCTAAGTTCACTTGGAAACATGAGTGCTATTTGGTCCCTGATCTACCCTATTCTGTAATCTTGGGGGCCGATTTTATGTCACGCTCCCGTTTGTGTTTAGATTTTGCGAAGAAACAAGCCACTTTCGGGTTCGCGACTGGAAGTAGTGTACCTTTTCAGGAGAAACTATACGACGTTCCACCTCGTCCTCGTCTAGGTAACGTCACGCTATTAGACGAGCGTGAGGCAGATATTTCCTTGTCTCATTTGACTCATCAACAAGCCGCAGTGGTGGAAGGTTTGGTTCAGGAATTTTCCTCCTTGTTTTCCGACCGATTGGGTGTTACTCATCTTATTACCTACGATATTCAGCTGACCGACCCGTCCCCTGTTAAGCTTTCTCCGTACCGGCTGACACCACCCAAAATGGCCATTTTGAAGGCTAAAATCAATGATATGTTGGATAAGGGTATCATTAGACCTTCCACTTCGTCCTATAGTAGCCCGGTTTTCTTAGTTCCTAAGGGTGACAATGATTTCCGTCCTGTCGTGGATTATCGCCAACTCAATAAAAAAATACTTGTTGAATCTACTCCCATGCCAGACCTCCATACTGCCGCCCATCACTTTGCTGGTGCACGCGTGTTTACGACTCTGGATTTAAACAGCGCCTATCATCAGATCCCTTTGTCGGATGAATGTAAAGACGTGACTGCTTTTTCATCTCCGTGGAGATTGTATGAGTTTAATAGGATTCCCTTTGGGATTGCTACCGGTGCGCAGGTACTTTCCCGTCTCTTGGACAATTTGTTTTCTGACATTAAATTTAAATTTCTTTACCACTATTTAGACGACCTAGTAGTGTACTCTCCTGATTTTGATTCCCATATCTTACATTTACGTGAGGTGTTTTATCGCTTACAGAAGGCTGGCCTCACGGTTAAAAGGTCTAAAGTGAAGTTTGCTACCTCAGAGATTTCTTTCTTGGGTCATTGGGTGTCGCCCGCCGGCATTACTATTGATTTAGAACGCACCCAAGCCGTGCGCAATTTTCCACCCCCTAAGAACTTACGTGCATTGGCTCGTTTTGTTGGTATGGTGAATTTCTTTTCCAAGTTTATTCCTTCCTTCGCTGCCCGGGTTGAACCGTTGAATCGCCTTCGGCGGAAGGGTATTAAGTACGTCTGGGGTGACGAACAACAGCGGGCGTTCGAAGACCTTAAGTCCGCCATTTCCTCTCCTCCTGTTTTGGCGTTTCCAGATTTCAATAGAACTTTTATTCTCCAGACTGACGCTTCTAGTTATTCCCTGGCGGCGGTTCTTCTCCAGGATTTTCCGGAGGGGCGCCGTCCCATTTGCTATGCTTCGCGAACTCTATCTGAAGCTGAACGCAAGTTTTCCATCTATGAGCTCGAAACCTTGGCAGTTTTGTTTGGTCTCGAGAAGTATAAACCCTACCTGGAACATGTATCTTTCATATTGGAGTGTGATAACCAGGCTCTCACGTGGGCGTTAGGGACACCACGTAAAACCGGTAGGCTCGCCCGTTGGGGCGTGCGGATTGGTGCGTTTAAGTTTACACCGAGGCACATTCGTGGTTCTGATAATGTAGTTGCTGACGCCCTTACACGTATGTTTTCTGAGGAACCGCCCCTGTTACCATCTTCGGGGACGGTTTCTGGCTCTAACGCCTGTCTGTCGTTCCCCGAAATGTTTACCAGCATCGCTGAACATCAGCGCAGGGATGCCTGCATTAATCAGATTATACAGCAGTTTGAGGACGGCCATCCTGTCCCGCCGTATTGCTTACGTGATGGTGTTCTTATGGCGCGTGCTAATTTTGACGGCAAATTTAAGATCGTTTTGCCCGATAGTATCATTCCCATGGTATTTGCTTACTTTCATCTTTCACCCTTTGGTGGGCACCTTGGTGTAAACAAGACTCGCGATAAAATACGTGAGCGCTTTATATGGAAAGGCATGGATCGCGATATTGCGACCCGTGTTAAAGCTTGTAATATTTGTTCCATGGCTAAGCCGGCGCAGCGAACCACGTGGGGTGGTCTCGCGTCTGAAGTGGCATCTAAGCCGATGGAAAAATTATTTGTAGATTTTATAGGCCCATTTCCCCGGTCGATTCAAGGTAATACTTATGCTCTTGTGGTTGTTGACGCCTTTTCTAAGTTCGTGTGGATTTCGGCCGTGCCACGTGCCACGGCTCGTACTGCTACGAAGGTCCTGAATAACATCTTGGCTGCTTTTGGTGCTCCACGTTACGTTGTGTCTGACAATGGCTCGCAGTTCACTTCCAATTGGTTCAAACAATTCTGTTTTCAGTGGGGGGTAAGACATATCACAACCACCCCATATTACCCTAATCCTTCCCAAGCCGAGAGGGTTAATAGAAATTTGAAATCCGCTTTGATTGCTTTCCATCATGAGCACCACAATCAGTGGGATACTAACTTGGGAAAACTGCAGTTTGCTTTTAACTCTGCTCGTCATGAAGCTCACCAAACCAACCCATGAATTTAATGTTTGCTTTTGTACCCAGTTCCCCTTTGGCGAATATGTGGTCCTTAAATGGTCTACTTCCTCAGACCTTTTCTCCTGAAACTATTAGACAGAACTGGAGGAGAGCCTTTAATAATTTAAAACGTGCGCATGAGCTCACCAAAAGGCGTTATGAAGAAAATAGAAAACCCTCTCCTTTCGCGGTCGGTCAACTGGTTATGTGTAAATCTTTCCCTATAAGTTCGCGTAAGGACGCTTTTGCTGCTAAATTAGCTCTGCGTTACTCTGGCCCCTATAAGACCATTAACATTTTTAAGGGCGTGTCCGTTACTCTGGAGCACTGCAAAACCCATGAATTGCGTCGGGCTCACACCACTCAGCTAAAACCGTGCCCTGACGCTATGATTTGATGTCTGTTTTGGCTTTACTCTGTTTGTTTTGGCATTCCAGTGTCTGTTTACGTTGCCGTGTTTGTTTTGCTTCCGCGCCCTTGACCTCGGGGCACGGTTGTGTGTGTTGTGTGGCGCTCGCGCGGCATGCTGCCAAGGCATGTACTCACTTTCTCCTTCCTCTCTCTCTCTCTATGCCGGCATATCTCTCTCTCTTTCTCTTTCTTTCTCTGTGTGTGTTTTCTCATGTGTGAGTGTTATTTAAAAAAGGTTGTTGGGTACCCATGATTGTGTGTTATTTACTTGTTTATATATGTATGGGTGTATGTGTATATATACAATGTGTCCAATTATGTTGATGTGCTCAATATTGTCTAAAGGTATTTTTTTCTTTATGGTTAAAATTTGGATTATTGTTTTGCTGAAAATATTTATTACTTGGAAAGTGTTTATTAGTATTGGTCACTTCAATGGTATTTATCCTTATTGTATTTATTTAAAGAGATGTATTGCTGTTACTGGTTTCAAAATATTTATTACTTGTCCTTCAAAGATATTTCTGCCCCTTATGACCTAAAAATATTTTACAAATTTGGCTGGTTAATTTTCTTAGGTTACCACTTCTGCTTCTGGTTCCGTTTCTGGCTTTGTTTTATGTTTCAGCCTCCTCATCTCCTTCCGTGATACTTGCCTGTTCTGCCATCCTTGATTTTTCCGCCTCGTGCCAGCCCCACCCGGAGGATCCGGTGTGACAGTGACCTTCACGTTTGCCACGCTTTTTCTCAACCTCGGGAGAGTCGCCACGTGGGAGCTAGCTTCGCCTCTACTTCTTCGACTTCAAGCCACGTCATCCGTCTTTGCTTTGGTCACCCTTCCGTGACCTTCCTGGCTGTTGTATGGCGTTCAGAGGACTAACCTGCTGCCCTTTGGTAACGTTTTGCCTCTGTTCACTTCTGCTCCTGAAAGACTTGCCGGCAGTGTTCTGCTCTCTACGTCACGACTGTGTGTGCAAAAAAAGAGACAGTGTTCTCCGTGTAAGAGTGACGTATGGTATGTCACGGTTGTGAGGGTGAAAAAAAAGGAAACTCAGTTTCACACCTGCTCTCTACGTCACGACTGTGTGTGCAAAATAGAGACAGTGTTCTCCGTGTAAGTGTGACGTATGGTATGTCACAGCTGTGAAGGTGGAAAGACTCAACAAGTGTACGCAATACTCATACTCATTGCTACCCAGGGCAGACTTTCTATGATGTTTGGTGCTCGTCCGACTCTCCTAGGGTTTCCTTCTTCGGGCTTCATCATTCCGGGGCCTGGAATGGCCTTCTTCCTTTCCTTGGTTTCTTTCAGCCTTTCCTTCCTTTCCGTTTGGCTTCTCCACCCTGGGTTTCCGATGGGGAGGGGGTGTTTGTGCCGTTTGTTTTCTCCCCGGCACATTTTTGATGCCCTTCCGGTTCGAGGGCGCTGCCGTCTTGTTGTTTTGGGCTTTCCGCCGTTTCTCTCTGGGGGCGCTGCGGTGCCCGAGGCTTCTTGGGTAGCTCCTTCGAACCGGGAGAGCAGTGTGTGTGCCTGGTTGGTGTCGCGTGGGCGTTTCTTAGGGTGAGTGCTCCAATTCGGGTTTCCCGATTTTTCTCTTAGGTTTTTTTAATATTTGGTCTTTTGGTGAGCCGTGTGTTTTATGGGGCTCTTTCTCCCAGATTCGGGACCAGAAGTATATAGTTACCTTTATCTGTCTGGTTGGTCTATGCAAAGTGTAGTAAAAGAACAAACGAGAAAATAAATCCATGTTAAGGTTCTGATAAAGGCGTATGATTTCAATTTAATCCCATGACCCTGGGTTGGCCCGCACATTATATATTTTCTCACAGCGCAGAGCTAAAATGTAATTGTTTATAAGCTGTGACCAATTGTGTAATTAGTCAGAATTAATATTACAACACCCAAGATGTAAGTTGTACATGTTATTAACACCCGATACGTTTGCTGTATTTCCTACTCTGTCGGAACCCCAAAACATCAAACTGTTTCCTTCCTCTTGGGCAGCAGAAATCAGCGTGGTGACGTAACACGCTAACCTGCCTTTCGTTCGGGAGTATATTTGACTGTTGTAACTGACGGAGCTGATATCACACCACCACTACCTGTCTTCCTCTACAATAAAGCGTAAACCTGATAACGAATGTAGAAACCCAGGACATCACACTGATTCAAGAATTACTGGATCAGCGAATGCAGGGTCAGCAGAATTAAACGGCAATGATACATAAGAAATGACGTCAGAAGACAGTGAAACAGAAGTTACGGGAGAAGAAGAAAAAAGAGGAATTCTGACAGAAGATAGCGAAAGAAAGAAGGGATGATACCAGCATCAATTCAACCCGAGGTGAAAGTTAAGCGATAAGGTAGATAATAAAAATTCTAGGAATAAAGATAGATACGAAGATCTGACATACAAACAGTTCGAATGAGTACAAAAGATAACGAGGGAGAAATACACTTGATGAGCCGGGAAGGAAACAACTAAGAAGAATAAGAAATTTAGGTCATGGAGCAGTGAAAATGGTGAATGGCGAAAAGAAGTGGGATGCGAGTTTAGATTTTATAAGGAACTCAAAGAAATCTGAAAGAACACGGTGTGTGACTTGACGAAACAATGGAGGTAAGAGGATGTGGCAAAAATGCAAAGGTCAAGCCCGGGATAATAAATCGAAGTGTACAGATGAAATGAATAATTGTTTCAAAAATTTTCCTAAATTTTCCTAAATAGAGAAAAACGGATGTAAGCTAAATCAAGTTAGAAGATATAGTTAGAAGTGAGGCTATAATGAAATGATGAAATCAAGCTAGAG
This sequence comes from Mantis religiosa, assembly GCA_030765055.1. Classification (NCBI taxonomy): domain Eukaryota; kingdom Metazoa; phylum Arthropoda; class Insecta; order Mantodea; family Mantidae; genus Mantis; species Mantis religiosa. The sequence goes on from CM060950.1 coordinate 112,645,217, forward strand.
AAGATTACAAAAGTGGACAATGAGAATTCAGTAATAAGAGCGAAGCGATAGAGATAAATTTAGAATAGGAGAAGGTTAACAAAGAGGGGAAGGAAAATTTATGTCAGAGGGAAGAGTTGAAGCAGGCTAATTAAGAGAGAAGATAAATAAACCGCCCAAATGGAAGCCGGAGAGTGGATGCCCCACCATATGCAATATAAAAGTATGTTTAATTTTATTTTAGCTATAGACGCTCTTTAACTGTTGTGTTCTCAGTATTCAAATTGTATGTTCGGCGTGAATGACCGCTTAATTTTACTCAAAGGCATCTTTATTACACTTGAGGTGATTTTCAAAATCAAATCAACAGCTACAGTCCTAGCGGACCAAGGTCTGCCGACCTGACAGCCAGCCTTATATACAATCTATAGGTGGGTGATCCTCCAACCAATACGGGAAGGGGATGTGGTCAGCATTTCGGCACCCCTAGCAGGAAAATTTGCTTACGCAACCAGGGCCGCTACCTAGCGTAGTTCCTCACTTTCTTTATGATGCTGAGTGGGCACCGGTCCTATACCCGGGACTTAAAATCTGCACCCCAGGATTGGGATCGATCCCAGGCGTTTTCCGTGGCAGGGAACCAAAGCAGGACGCATCAACCCATTACGGCATAGAGCAGGAATGAGGTTTTTCTATGTGCTGTATATACATGACACGGGAACATCGGCTTAGTTTCCCTTCCGAAAGAAACTATTCCAAGAATATTTACGCCCGAAAAATCCATCACTATCCGCCGAGTTTGAACCCGGATCTCGGAAATCAGAGGCTTGCATTTACCCGTAGTCCATGAAGAACGACATATAACCATGGTATTCTTCTGTATAGGGGTCCCAAGCTACACTTAAAGTACTCCAATTAAAGGAAAATTGTTATACTACTGTTTCAAAAAAGTACAGGGAATTGATCCTGTAAACATTTCCTATCACATAGGATTCGAAATTATTATTGTTGCTGTGTTGGTACGTTTTTCCTCTATATCCACACGGAGCTTGATTGTCATTTGTCATCTGATTTGTTTACAGGGCGCCATTTTACAATGCATCTCAAATGTGTGTTAAGATGTCACAATTAATTTTCATTTATGTCTTCTATCGACTGAAAACGGTTGCATCCAAGTGGTAAGAGAAAGAAGTCGGCCGAAACCTGATCAAGTGAATGTGCTTATTGTCCGATAAGATTTGTTGAGCTTTTGCTAGAAATTTGTTCATAATGATGATAACCTTGTGAACTGGGGCGTTATCGTGGTGCAGAATTCATGAGTTGTCTTTCCACAAAACTAGCCTTTTTCGCCGTATTTGTTCTCTCAAACGCCGGATAACGCTCAGATAATCCTCTTTATATACTGTCTGTCCTTCTGGCAAGAACTCCGAATGCACAGCACCATGGTACTCGAAAAAACTGTCAACATGACTTTCAGTTTTGAGTGAGTTTTCCGTGCCCTTTTAGGTTTCGGTTCAGTTGGAAAGCACCACTCGGAAACTTGTTGACTGGTTTGCGTGTCAAACTCGCAAGATTCAAAGTCTCTTCACCAGTCACAATGCGTTTCACAAAGTGGGGTCAGAGTTGGCTCGTTCTAGCATGGCCTCAGCGATCCTTACGCGATTGAGTTTTTGTACAAAGTTCACGTCTTTCTGAACTAATCGAGCGGCAACACGTGCCATGCGCAAACAATCGTATAAAATGGTACCAATCGATTCATGAGACAGAGAAAGTTCAGCGGCTATCTCTCTCAGACCTAAATGACGATTTTCAGACACCATTTTCTTCAGTTTAGGAATGTTAGTTCAGTTGAAACTGTTGATGGCCGGCTAGAGAGAGGCAAATCTTACACCACATCTCGACCACTTTTGAATGCACTGTGAATGAGTGAGTGAGTGAGTGAGTGAGTGAGTGAGTGCGTGCGTGCGTGCGTGTGTGAGTGGGTGAGTGAGTGAGTGAGTGAGTGAGTGAGTGAGTGAGTGCGTGCGTGCGTGCGTGCGTGCGTGCGGGTGAGTGAGTGAGTGAGTGAGTGAGTGAGTGAGTGAGTGAGTGAGTGAGTGAGTGAGTGAGTGAGTGAGTGAGTGAGTGAGTGAGTGAGTGAGTGAGTGAGTGAGTGAGTGAGTGAGTGAGTGAGTGAGTGAGTGAGTGAGTGAGTGAGTGAGTGGGTTTCAAGGGCTCGTCAAAAGCTGAGTCATTTAAAGACCCAGAAATAAATTGTATATCGGCTTTTAACTATCCTAATTTCATTATTTTGTTAACGGTGACTCTTTATTAATATTATTCATTAATGTGATGTTAATTTAAGTAGCGCAATTAATATATCGTGCACTGCTCATTTCTACAAGGTGCCTGAGGAAGTTTGCAATAGCGAAATTCTTCCAAAATACAGGCGATTGTACTTTATCCTTTAATATTAAAATAGGGGATACTTAACTCAATAAAATACACGTCAACTACATGGTCGTACAAACATCATTGGTTTACTAAAGGAAATCCACCTTTTTAGCATTCATGCATTGCTTTGTTTAACGCAGAATTTAACTTTGTTTAACGCTCACTTCCCATGTGAGCGAAAATATAATACTAGTATAAAAGGACTATACTTATTTGTTCTAAGAAACTCCAGTACCTATTTCGTAGTAAACAACGTACAGTGTATACAGCATATTTAATTGGTTTTCCGTAAAAAGGGAATAGCTGAAAAAAATAATGAAAAATAGCTAAAAAAAATAATGTTCAAATTTTAAGAGAACGGTAGAACTTAGTAAAAAAGGAATCTGGCATATCACTGTTTGATATAATATGTCTATGTAGCTTTGTAATGTCAAAATGTGTTACAAGAGGTAACTATATTTAATGATTGCTCCAACTTCAGTGCTTATTATGGATACTGCATATATTGGTACCTATTTGCCTAAATATTTTAAATACTATAGTATTTTCAATTTCACCAGTCCGCTCAAAGTTACTTTCTTCCCGCTTGAAATCGTTCCCCCACTTCTCTCAGTGAATGTGAGGGAGGGACAATACAGCATCGGGTAGGGAAACTGCGATAAATACAGCGAGAGTGGGGATATACTGCATGACCATGAGTGAACTGCCTATATTACACTATAGTATAACATCTATTATGCCGAGTTGTAATCATATATGAAATAAAATATTTGATGAAGTAATTGTTGGAATGGAAAGTTCCAGTCCAAATTTAAGGTCTGTCATTTATTTATTGTGAAGAATGAAAAAATCCGCCAAAAACCTCAGCTGGATAGCCCTGGCTGGGTTTGAACCTCGTACCTCTTCAATGTGAACATCATACATATGTTACCGTGGGGTTTATTGACTTGGCGAAATCACCACTCATTACGCAAGGTATAATTTGACGTTAGAGTGCACTATCGTATAACACAAACATTGATGTTATTTCAATTAAATGGCATTTCCATAGGAATTTAATTAATCAAAATACGATATAGTTATTATATAGACTTTTGCATGCATCAACATGATTACAGCTGATACTTGTAATGGTCTCTGAAGAATGAATTTTAAATTCCTTTATATCTGTTTCAGTTCATCTTTAAAGAACATATAGAAATAATATGTGCAGTGTATCGTTGGTGTTTTTCTTACTTTGCCTGGTTACATTTATAGCAAAATCCAGCTTTGAGGAGATTATATATCACTCATTATAAAGCTCACACACCGAGAATCAAGCAGAATATCTAGGAATGTAACAAAGGAAATATGAACTATATTGAAATAAAGATAACAACTAATTTGATTGTAGGAAAAGGTTTGTTTCTCTGAAAGAAACAGAAACTTAGGGTTCAATTATCCCATAAGCTCACCAAATGCGTAATCCTACAAAGTACAGCTTATATATGAGGGTCGCTCAATAACTAATGCAACACATTTTATTTCTTAAGGCCGGTTTGGTTTTGTTCAGGATTCAAATGCAGCATGTTATTCCCCAATGTTTTTACTATAAAACCCTTTTCTCCAACATAATCTCCGTTCAATGCTACGACATTACGTCAGCTTAATGGGAGGGCCAGTATGCGTGCATGGTATCACTCTACTGGTCTATGTGGGAGTCAACGTTCTGCTGCATCAATAACTTCCAAATCATCCATGTAGTGCTTCCCTCGGAGTGCATCCTTCATTGGGCCCAGCTGGTGAAAGTCGGAAGGTGCGAGATCCGTGCTGTAGGGTGGATGAAGGAGAACAGTACACTGAAATTTGATCTCGTATCTGGTGCACAGACTTTTCTAAGGCCTTGCATTATCATGCTAATCATCATTAGCAGTTTTGTGACTACGAACACGCTGAAGTCTTTTCTTCAATTTCCTTGGAATAGCACAAAACACTTCAGAGTTGATCATTTCACCATGAGGGAAACTAGCATCAATGACTTTGAATCTCTTAGATCACCTCGAATATGAGTATACACCTTCCAACATTGCAGGAGTCACAGTTGTATGCGGCCGGTCGGCTCACGGGAGATCAGACGGGTTTGCTCGAAATTTTGATGATGACAGAAGCCTCACCCTATGACTCGCTGTGTTTTTGTCTACTGACAGGTCTCCGTAGACAATCTGCAAGCCCCTATGAATACCTGTGATGCTCTGATTTTCCTCCAAAAAAAAAACCAAATAACTGCTCTCTGTTTGGAACGCCCCTCCGTTACACACGTCATTTTGAAGACTAGTTATAGCGCTACCAGCTACAGGAATTTAATGAAACTATATGAGACCAAGCGGGAATATTTAAGGATGGCCTACACCAAATGTCAACCAAAGTGGCAGAGAAAAAATGTGTCATTACTTATTGAACGTCCCTCCTAACTAAAACGTTTAATTTCAAAAAAGGAATTTTAAGATACGAGATCAAAATATACCTTGAACGTATTAAAAGTATTGTCACTTTTTTAACTTCATAGCCTTTTATGCAAAGAAGAACGCATTATATCGCATTGCTTTGATGATCTAGGGTTATCCCTCATTGAGCATTTCTGTATATTAAAAGTACTATAGATAATACAAATATTAATACTAAAAAATAAAACGATTTAAGTAACTATGCGATTCCCAATTTCAAAAGCATTTACATGTTTAAAACACACCAGTCCAATTAATACTCAGTTAAATTTCACATTTAGGCCCCTAAATGTGCAAGGTCCAAATATAAAACTTTTTAAATACAGGTTATATACATGTAACGCACGCAGGGAAACACCAGGTGCATTAAGATTTACATGTCTCCATTGTGGCTACCGCCCTCTAGGAGAAGGGAGTTAAGTGAATAGACTATATGAGGCTAAAGGTCACAGGCAATCAGGCCACAGAGACACGCGCAACTCTTAACAGTTTCGGTTTTGAGTACTCACAGCTAATCGAAAACTTTTACGGTGGAAAATGCTGCTCCTAATTCAATTGCTGCACACTAAAAATATGCTAGTACTACGACCAAACCTGCAAGTTAAACAAATGGTGTGAAATAAACTTCCAAAGTCCCCCATTAATGCATAGTTTTGCTGTTGAAAGCATACTGGGTATATTATACATTGTGACAAATGACAACAGAAGTCGTCACCGAGTTCACTTTGTTACCAAAACAGCACAACGCTAATGTACTTATTTTTCACTTCTGTAATTACACAGGGCAAACACGTCAGTGCTAATGTTTCTTTTTATACCTCTGTTGCACATTCCAACTTGCCCTGCTCGAAAACTTTCGACGCCCACTACTGGCACACTTTAACCCTCACTTGAACTCTTTGCCAACTCTGACAACTGACACTCTGACCAACCCACTCGCAACTATCAAGCTAAAATGCACTGGCCTGCCTTGGTAGCGTAGATGGTAGCGTGTCTGCCTCACGTTCAAGAGGTCCCGAGTTCGAATCTCGGTCAGGGTGAGTTACCTGGATAAGGCTTTTTCCGGGGTTTTCCCTTATCCTGAAAGACGAATGTCGGGTAACTCTACGCTTCATGGACCCTGGATACATTTGAGTATCATTTCACCCATTTCATTCACCGTCCGATATGACTTAACGTTGGGGGACGTAACATTAAAAAAAATGAACTGCTAGGCTGGCTTTTGCACTCCAAACTGTATCAGCACGTCACGAAAGAAATGTTCTGAAAGCCAAATCCTTTGAATTGGCTGAATGGAAGGTTATGAGATTAGATTCTTCTATATTTCCTAAAATCCAATTGTCTAGAACACCAGCGCGGTAGACCAAAAAGGCAATTATTTCCGGGTCGTGATGTCAGGTGCTGTTTTTGAATGTTCCACTTTATGCTCCTTTCAGTGACATATAACAAAAGTGGTTGAGTGGGGCGACTCACACTTAATCCCTATGTGGTAGGCATTCCCCGCCACCGTTACAATATCTACGTAGACGGCTATACTTCATGTTGGAGCCAATTAATATATAGCCAATTCAGATAACGTTAACATGATTTATTAAATTTGTAAACTATGCATTCATTAAGTTAATTAGTAATGCATATTACTGCATTACCTATTAGCTTACCAATTCCCATTTTTGTCAGACAATAAGTACTGTTTACCCTTATCTACGCTTTTGTTCACCATATTTTCCATTCTAAATTGTAATATTCTCTCTGATTACAAAGTTTTAAATCAAATTGTGTATCTTTATATACGCCATATACTACTAATTTATCATCTGTTGTTATTTTAAATTTGACCTTTCTGTGCATAAAAATGTGTATACCTAATTTAAAATCCTAGACTCATTCCTTTGGATCCCTTCTGGTATCTATCTCACCCCTTAAGGAATTTCGTCAGCATAAATGTCTTTCAAGTGCAGCATTCTAGTAGAGAACCACAATCGTTTATTGTGTAAGCTAACATTTACTAGCATAGTTTTTTTGAAAATTGAACTAGTGAAGCAATTCATTACACAAATAGTAGATGAGTCTTATTTCCGTCTTACCCACCCACTTTCAAGCTCATGTGCATACGCATTTAGACAGCCTAAAGCAGGGGAAGACACGTAGTGGCGGTGTGACGTTAGCTCCGTCAGCTCTAACCGCCAAATATGCTCCCGAACGAAAAGCAGGTTAGCGTGTGACGTCACCGCGCTGATTTCTGCGTGATAACAAACGTATCGGGTATTAATAATATGTACGACTTACATCTTGGGTGTTGTAATATTAATGCTTACTGCTTTAATTAAAAAATTGGTCACAGTTTATAAACAATTACATTTTGGCTCTGTGCTATGAGAAACTATATGAAACTTCAACTCGTAGTTTATCTGAAGTTCAGGCATGTTATAGAGTAAATAAAATAAAACATAAGATAATTTTCTCTGGAAATTAGAGAAGACCCACTCAGAATAGAATTACGTGGACATTTTCCGACACTTTCTGTTTCCTTTTTCTTTAACTAGTTTATCAATATCAGGACGTAATGTCTGGGAAATTTGCAAAGGCTGCATGTTAGATTGTGAACCGACTAGGAATTTCTGGTTTGGGGGACATTCTTGTAAAAATCAGCCAAGTCTTCCTTGTGTGTATATTTGTCCTCCAATAAATCGTCATATTGTAAATTTAGCAGTTCCATTTGGTATGTGGCAGCTACATTGCTTTCATCCAGTGTGCTACACCTGACTGAACCCTCTAATTCTGTACTCACAGCGCCATTTATATAGGCAATTTGGTGCTACACGGCTCATGTCTGACGTCACACGCACTGCAGGCCTCGCTTCCGGCTGAAATACGTTACAACTCTCGAAGCTGTCTTCTTCCTCTGTCCTAAAGCTTTGCACGCAGTCAAAATGTGGTTTAAAAGACTTAAGCTACTCGATATCGAAGTATATCCTAAAAACACCAGAGAGCTTCAAGGGTCTATTTCAACCAATTATGGTAACGCAAGTGGTAAAAATGCGAACCTTTGAGCAATGACTGTTGGATCTGTTTTGAAAATTATTTTGGAGGTTGTTAACATTTTGAAACATGCTTTTCGTTCTATTCTGTGCAAATTAGAACTATGATTTCCATATATTACTTCACTTGTCCCCTGAATTTAGATTCTATATCTGGACGATGTTTGATATTGGATCATATGCTAGCATTGAGCATATAATCCATTTAATGGATTTCCATTGTTGCAGTTGTATTTTAATTGTCATGACTCGCCGAAGTGACCCATGTTTAGACATGCCCCATTCACAAAATGGTGGCGCACAGTGGATGATTTCTGAACTAGCGGCAACTATACACGCCTTATTGCCTAATATAATACCATAGATGTTCATTTCTGTACAATTTCTGCCCTTAACGATGGAGTCACCAATAATAATGCGACAACACTATAATTTTATATTTTTATGAAGGAATCCCGTTGTGTATGGAGCGACTGAAAAGTTTAGCGAAGTTTATGAAGTTGCTCATGTAATTGGTTATTACGGTTAACTCTTTCCAACTTACATTTTTTCAGAGATGTAAGTTTCTCTGTTGATGAAAAGCGATTCAAAGATACGTTTAAATTATTGTTAATTATTGAGATTACCTTAAGTATTTCTTAAAGCTAGCCAAAAATGCAATGGAAAAGATTGACATTTGTTTATCATCTACAAAAACAAACAAATTACAAAATCTTGAAAGTTCGTAATGTAGCTTCATTTCACTTTGTAACCAAGCCAAATTAGAAATTTCTTAACGTTAAATATTTTTGAGAATGTTCAGTTTTTCATTTCTAATTGTTTTCTTTACTCCATAAACGGCACTTTTTACTAATTTCGAGCTTAATCAAATATGCAGGTTCCACTTGACGACAACCACATGGCAAATAGGCAAAACAGGAAAGCAGCTCCTCCTTTCTTTTCTATATTTCATTTGCAAGAGACACATGGAGGGCGTGGTATGTAGGAGGGTTGCTTGAAACAATTAATTCGTAGCAACTCTTACTTGACTTCAAGATTAATTCTTGTGCTTGCAGGAAAAACCTGCGCAGTGTTCGCTGATTTAAAATGCTCTAAACGGGCAAGAATTCTGATGTTGCTATTGCGCTTCAAGACTAAACCACATAAGTAGGATTACAAATGTAGTAATAAATGTATACACCTAAGCATGACTGCGAAGAAGACAATAGATTGTTATAAATAAGGTATGTTGCCTAATTTAACAAATACGGTTTACTGGTAACGTATGGAATCTAAATCCGGTGCTGCATAAACGTGACAAAAACCGGCGATGAAAATATATGTTGTCTCATAAGTAATATGTTATTTTTTTAACTGGGTTTATATCACACATATACCTACACGCAAACACACGTATATGTTTTTATTTTTGTCAAAATCGTTTAGGATCTGCTGTGGTTATTGTTATGTTGACAGGCGGCGGTAAGTAATACAAAATTATAAAATAGAAGCAACAAGTTTGAGGACAAAGTCCTTTTGAAGCACTTATAGAAGCGAGGTTTTAAGGCTGCTGCTGCCGCAACTAGAGGAATATGTGACATCAAAAGCAAAGCTGTCGCTAGTGAACTCGTAACACAGCGATGATCGCAGCAATTCAATCATGAGATACGAAATATTTAAACATTTACAAGCTATGGAAGGCACAGCTATGGAATATTGAGCATACTTGTGGAGTTTAGGCAGAAAATCAACCAACAAGCACTTCAAGGTTTTCTGAGCTTGTGCTTCAAGAGATAGGATACATCACCATATTAAGGCACTTACAAATCTTTTAGAAGCAATAAATTAGGTTGGATTATGCTACGGAGGAGACTCGGCACGGAGTTCCAGACTTAACCTATTGCACCTATACCCAAGTGAGGCACGTCGGAAGAAAGGATGGTGTGAGAGGCGACTGAGAGTGGCAGTCCCAATGAGCTACGACAGCGCAGAGGGCAGGGTCCCTACAATAGACCAGTTGTAAACTTCCCGGTAGGCCAGTACAGGTGGCATAACACCCACAGTGGACCTGAAATGGGCCAGCAGGCCTGCCCGGAGGCTGGAACAATTTTACCAGGAGCATATCATCCTGCCATACTGCGCCGAGACTGTCACCAACACATACCTACTTTTTGTTAAGATGAAACGGAGCGACAGTTATGTGTGCAGAGGTTCTCCTCCCATTAGTCTTGGACCCGTAGGACCTAGGACCCGGGCCTCCTTCTACCCGGGAGCGATGGATACTCCGGAGCTCTTTCCATAGGGCAATACCTGATTTCTTAAAAAGCCCCCCCACCCCGCTGAGCACAACGTCAAGACGGGATGGAAGTGGATACGCCACTTACGCGCGTCAACCCTGCAGGGAAGACCACCAAAAACCTCGGTGGGGCCGCCTGGTGATCTAGCACAGCTCCTACTAGCTCTGCAGGCTAGTACCCGGGAAACTTTAGGCAACCCTCTACCACCTCCGGGCGGCCGTAGCCAATTCCCCGTGGGTGTCGGGAGCCACTGCCCCCTCGAGTCCAACCCAATCCTAACAACTCCCCTACGGGAGGGGCTCTACAGTTCGGCCCGAGGTTCCTCTAGTAACGTCAGAGGTACCACGAGTGCTAAGGGTCCGCAGCGCCCGCACCACGACAGCTGAAGGGGACGGATATCCTCCCCTACGGGAGAAACGGAGCGACAGGAAATTTGGAGGATATAACTAATCTATCCAGCATTCGTCTGGCGACCCGGAAAGAAACCCCGAAGAAACCCATGGGTCAGGTAGGCCGACTACGGGAATTGAACCCGGTCCTCCCGAATGCGGGCCATAGATGAAACTGCCCAGCCAACCCACTCAGTCGAGCGTATTACTGCAAACATGACACCTCGAAACCGTGGCTAGGTACTACCCGTCAATCCTTAAACACCGTCGTTAAAAAGAATAGGTTCGGCCCCTTTTAGACAGTAAAATGTGCATTCGGTCAGCTCCATTGGAGAGTTCCCCCTGAGAACTCCACAATTTGAATTGAATTTATTTAACATCTTAATACTGCAATAAGTATTTAATAAAGATATAATAATTGCAGAAAACCTCAAATATTGTTAAAAATGATATTTGAAGTATTTTACTGCTACCGAAAAATTGCTACACACGTTACAGTTATTTATGAAAATATTAAAATTAGAAAATGAATAAGTTGAGCTGAATTTTTAATTATCGCGTTATTCGTGGGGGGAAAATGGTAACTTAAATTGTTTGCCTTAAAATGCACATAATATACTGTTACTGTGTAAAACATCAAAGCTCAGCATATTAACAGGAACTGATCACTATTTTGCGCTATTTGTAAGAAGGTTTACAAAATTCCATTTATTTGTAACAAAAAGTAGCTATATCATTTGGAAAAATTTCAAAAATTTGCCGACAAGGGTTCTAAGGCCGCCCTTCCCAGCAGAGCAGATGCATGTAACGTCATCCATATGCCGAGAACAGCAATTATAACGTGAAAAGTCCCCACTCGGCAGCACCACACCACCAATAGGCAACAAACACTTCCTACGTGGAGAACACTGGGTTGAAATACAACAGAGGTACGTAAGACGTGAAAAGAAAAGTAACCAGCACAGCATACAAGTGACAAAGGAAAACCACAAAAAAGCTTTGGTAGGATGGATCGGCCACCGAGGATCGAAACTGTGGAGCCAGCTGGCTCGATCAAATTCAGATATTAATATATAATAATATTCCCCTTTGTAAATATTTCAAAACACGTCATTTAATACCTACGACCCCGGATCAGGATTCCTTCTCAGATACCGATACATTTGACTTTTTCATTCATAGCCTTAAGTTTGTAGTATCATATGGTAAACAGAACCACTTTGAGACGTTAATTTTAAATTATCTCTATCGGAAACTATTCATTGATATTTACAGATGATTTGTATCCTAATAGGTTAATTTGTTCGAATTTTAAAGGTTTTATTTTTAGAGTGAAAGGTGTAAGGGTTACGACTAGGACGATCGAAAAAAGTTAGGTCTCTAAGGTGATAAGAGGGATATTCCGAAACAAGCGAAAAAAGAAGTGAATAGATTGTATCAGGAAAATGCGTCTAATATGTTTAAGACGGTGTTAAAAGTTTATTATATGAACGTCAAGTATTTTAAATAAAAAAATTATTAACAATATCTAAAATTATGGAGTATTATTTTTATTAACCATAACGTAAACCATCGATCCTAGACCACGACTTGGGAAGAAATAGTCCACTGTTTGCTGACTGTAGTTAGGTCGAGGAAACAACTAAAAGCAAAATTCCAAAGTATTTTCAAGCGTGTTGCGGCACATATTCCAATCATTCACATGTCTAAATGGAGGATAACTGTAACACAATTGAGAGCTTAAAGTCTGATGGCATTAATCACGTGTCTGAGTCATCTGTGCTGGAGACGTCACTCAGGAGAAGATCTTGGGGCAGTCTGCGCTTCAGGCGAGTTGGCTGGCGAGTGCGACAGCCGAGACGGTAGGTAACAGCTCCAGGGACCTCCTGGAGATTGTAAAAGAATGGACATGCCAGGCGTCGGATGTATTGGTGAACGGGTAGAAGACCAAACTCATGGTGCAGCTGCTGGTTTCGGATGAACCATGGAGCGTTTGTAACTGTGCGAAGCACCCTGTTTTGTAGTACCTGCAGTCGGCGGAGATTAGTCTTACTGGTGCCACCCCAGACTGGAGCTGCATAGGTAAAAATGGGACGGACTAGAGATGTGTAAAGAAGCAGGGAGGATTCATAACCAAGTGAAGTGCGCCTGTTGAGTAGAGGGTACAGTTTTGATAGCCGGGCAAACGCAAGCGTAACAGACCGACAGATGTGGGCGTTCCAAGTAAGTCGAGTGTCCAGTAACACCCCAAGGTATTTCACTGGCACATTGCTTGGTAACCATGAGAGCGGTTCCCCCAGCAGCCGCAGTGAAGGAGGATCCCTATAAGGTCGTAAAGAGAAGATCTTAACCTCTGTCTTGTTAGTATTGAGGGAAATGCGCCAGTGAGAGAACCAATGAGCTAATTGATCTAGGGCAATTTGCAGTTTCTGAATGGCATGAAGAATATTGGCGTGAGAATAATAGAGAGCAGTATCATCTGCGTATAACGCCGTACAAACTGGAGCTATATCAGGAAGATCATAAGTGAATATATTAAAGAGGAGTGGTGCAAGTACTGAACCTTGAGGTACACCTGCTAAAATAGGCCGTCGGGTGGATGTGAAACCAGCAATGCGCACCACAAAGGTTCTATTGGTGAGAAAACTTGCTATGATTTGTATCAGATAGTAAGGGAGACCAATGCGATATGCTTTAAGTAGTAGTCCACTGTGCCACACCTTGTCGAATGCCTGGGCGATATCTAGGAATGCTGCTACGGTGTATTGCCTGTTTTCGAAACCTTGAATAATAGACTGCGTGATTCTGAGCAATTGGTGAGTGGTAGCATGCTTCGGGCGAAAGCCAAACTGAAAAGACGGAATTATCTGATTATGAATCAAAAAATGAGAAATACGTTGATGAATAATCTTTTCAAAAAGCTTAGAAAGTGTAGGTAATAAGCTGATTGGTCTGTAACTTGAGGGAAGATTTTTTGGCTTGTTGGGCTTGTGGAAGACTATAATTTCCGCATGTTTCCATGTAGATGGAAAATGACCAATGCGCAGAGCAGCATTGAAGATTGATGATAAATAAGCTAGGGCTTTGTTTGTCAAATTCTTCAGCACAACGTTAGGGATAAGGTCATGACCGGGAGACTTTTTAACGGGAAGACGATGGATAAAGCGGGACAATTCACGTGGAGTAGTGAACGAAATTCTGTTGTGCGCTGTAGGACGAAGTTGGTACTCAAGGAGTTCCCTGTCCACGGAAGAGGGAATATTAGAGTCAAGACAGGTGTTAGGCGTGAATGTACGCTCGTAGTGAGTAGCTAGAGCGTCACACTTGGCAGCAGAGTCACTCAAAAGGGTCCCATCAACCTGAAGAGGTGGAATCACTGTCGGCTCTCGGAGAATCCTCTTAGTGATGTTCCATAAGGTATGATCTCCGGGACGGATATTGGCTAATTGTCGCTGGTACTCCTGAAATCGGTGTTGCTCTAGTGCGGTCCGTACTTGTCGAATGAGACTATTTAATCTTTGGCGCAGCCAGGGTAGACGCTGACGTTGCCACAGTCGACGGATGCGATGTTTCTCTTGGATGAGTTGAGTAATATGGATAGGCAAGGAGGGGAAATGACGAGGTTGAGGACTGCGGATAGTAGAGGATCGTACACTGGAAGAGAGGGCAGAGGTAAAATGGTGGACGGCAGTGTCTATGGCATCCGCAGTACCCAGTTGATAAGATGTGTGGAGTGCAGCATCCAGGTGTGTGCGAAAGATGTCCCAGTTGACAAAACCATCGATGAGTCGCGCGATTTGTGGCAAAATATCTGGAGTGAGGTTAAATGTGACCAACACTGGACAGTGATCGGAATCGAGCGCTGGCAGTGCAGAAATCGATGCAGGTAATCGTATATTGCGATGTACCCCAATGTCCAAAATGTCAGGAGCTACCTGTGGGTTACCAGAATAGTAAGTTGGTTCTGTGGGAGCCAGTATGTGAAGACCAGTGGCACTAATAGTGTCAAACAGACGTCGTCCATTCGGGTTTGTGACCCTACAGCCCCAAGAAGTGTGCTTCGAGTTCAAATCCCCTAGCAAGAGAGTGCAGCTTTCTGCTGGGAAAAGGAAAGAGAAATAGTGAGTATTAAGCTTACTATTTGGGGGCTTGTAAGCACTCATTAGGACGAGATCGTTGCTATCGCGAAGAGAGAGTTTAACGCCTACTACCTCAAAACCGGGAATCACAGGTAGGAATATGTCAGAGAACGTTTAACTAGCACAGCTACTCCCCCAGAGGCGGTAGGTGCATTCCGATCAAATCTATAAATCTTGTAGCCTGGAACAGAGAAACGTTCATTCGGGAGAAGATGAGTCTCGGTGATACAGGCAGCATCTATACTGTGCAAGCTGAGAAAGGCAGCGAAGGAGGCACGTTTAGTGCGTATGCCATTAACGTTCCAGTTCAGGAGAGTGAGTGATGAAAGAGATGGCCTATTATACGCCACCATTTCGGAAAGTAGTTAGAAGAGCGTTTTGGAAACATTGTGTAAATTGCGGTAAGAGAGGAGTGAGGAACGTGGATAAAGAATTTAGAAGTTGAGTGAACAGGCTAATTAGCAGAGCCGAGAGAGATGAAGAGTCAGAGGGATCTTGTTGTGCAGTAGTACGCCTCGTTGAGGAAGCAGAAGTTACACTAGCATAAGTTGCTGGTGAAGAAGTTGGAGGTACTGGTGATGCAGCTGGGGGTTGTAATGGTTGCTGTGCAGGATTGTCTGATTGTTGTAGGGGACGGGAGCGATGAGAATTCCCAGGCTGTTGCCTTGTGTTGCTATTTTGTGTTCTGAATTTCAGTTCTAAATAATGCCGACAACCTCGGTAGTTAGCTGGATGGTTTTCATGACAATGAACACACTGAGCTGTAGTATCTCTCGGTTTAGTGCACTGTGAGAAGTGATGATTCTCTAGACAGCGAACACACCTCGGGGTCAGCTGACAATAGTTCTTTGTGTGAACGTAATTCTGACAGCGGGTGCATTGCGGTATGTCAGTGTTACGACGGCGATGTTCCACCTTAACAACACTGAAGAACAGGCGAGTTAGGTTAAGTATAGCTTTACCATCATCGCTATTTAACAATTCCACCGCACAGAGAGGAATGGGTTGTTTCGACCGATTCATAAGTCGAGTGACCTTCCGCACTGGGTAGTTCTGTAAGCACAGTTCGTCATAGATTTCCTTATCAGTGAGCGAAGGAGGGATGTCTCGGATAATTACCGAGAAAAGCTTATCTGTCGGATTTCTGTAAGTGTAGTATTCCTGTTGTATGGAGCTGAAGTATGTAGTAAGTTTACGGAAATCGTCAGAAGTAGAGGGATGAACCTTAAGGATAGACCCGCGAAGCTCTGTGTGAAATTCAGAGGTAACATTATTTTTTAGATCTTGTAATAGAAGTTGATAGTTATCAATGTTGCGCAAGCAAATTGGTGGAACTTTTTCCTTAGGTGTCTCGGAGTTGCTTGTCTCGTCCATGGCTGTGTTGTCTTCTAGTAGTGCGAAGCGGTTGTGCGTGGAAACAGTGTAAGCATAGCGCGAGGCACTTGTTTGTTCTGATGGGGCAGCTGTACAGCGACGTTTATTTGGGCCAGCTGTGGCAGCAGCATGTGTAGCAGCGCGACTAGAGCTGGTTGCAGGTGAACTGTTAGATGGGGCAGTCTCATGCATGATAACGTCACTCGTAGTTTTAGCGGTAACTATAGCAGCAGTTGACGTGGTAAGATGTAATTGTGACGGGCGTAAGGGTGATTGACGTACTGGTGAATTAGGATTAAAAGTATTGGTGCGAGAAACCTGGGTTGGCTGCGTAGACACTGGTTGAGCTTGCTGTAGAGGCACTGGTAACTGTGGAAATTCACTAGTGGTATTATAAACCATATCGATAGCTGAGCGTACTAGATGGCCGGTAGTTTCCGGCGTGAGAGACATAATAGGTGAGGAAAGAAAAGAAAAAAAATAGAGAAAGAGAAAGAAACACACCTGTACCCAAAGGGCACTAGTACACGTTAGTTGAAGAACACTGCTTGCACTGATTGTGAAAATACAATTCACTAGAAGATATCGTATTCCACAGTTAAACACAGTTACACTGTAACACTCACGGAAGCAGCGCGCACGAAACACGTCTGTCTGCCGCGACTGTCGGTACACGACTCCCCCATTCACATGTCATGTTCAGAGAACTGTGTTTACAAAATATCGCAATGTTAGTTTTTCTGACATTTCGAATCTCCAGTCTTACTTAAGGTAATCCTCAAAACATTCAGTAAATAACGTAAAATAAAATCATAGCATCAATAGAAAAAAATGAGTTAGTGATCTGTCAGGTGATTCATCCTCTCAAGGAAATATAGGTACTGGTGTTGCTGTAGCTTCTGAATGATCACGGATTACCAAAAGAGAAAAAATTGTTAATGTGCTGCTTGGGATAGAATTAGCTTAGAATTATCGGCAGTGTAAGGTACATATGCATTAGGAAGTTAATCATAGGAAATCTTGGCTAAAGCAGTGTGATTAAGGTCAACTGTTTTCTTTGCAAATGAATTCTCGCTATCACTTTGGCATTCAAATATTTGTTACTTTCCTGTGTTTCAACGGTGAGTCTGCATAATAAATGGGGTCACTGGTGCGAGAAATGAGAAATCAATATCTGGAATCCTCCATTTCTAAGCTAAACTTGTAGTTTTAACCTTGAAGGGCGTTAATCTGAAGGGTAGCCAACCTCCCTTCATTAGCATCGAAATTAAAGGTGCAGACTGTAATCGATAAACGTTCAGTGATCCACGCCGAAAAAGAATTAGATGAACTTTATTATAAATATATAGGAGGTACCCCAGGTATATACATGTCCTGAAAGGACGGGAGAGCAGAGGCCCCGCTTCACTACGTCGGATAATCTCTTCCCAAAATGAGTTGGGAAATACCAAATCCGACTCTATAAATTCGTCTGACTTTTTCACTTAAAGGTAAATATGTTACAAAATAAAGGTAAATGAAGTGAGGAAATGAAACTCATGCGAATACCAGCACTTTGATACACATTATATTCAATTAAACTATAAGAACACATATGTATAAGATTTTACTGGTAGTAGTTTGTTTCTGGTCCATCAGTTTGAGAACAGGAACAAATACTCTGCGAACTCAAGTTATGTTTATTCAAAGTAATTCGGGATTGGCAGCAATTAAGAATCAGGATCAAAATATTATAATACTCTTCTAAACAAGGTATACGGCCCGTTGCGGATTTATTAGTAACTAAACCTGCCGTTTAATTTTCAATATAATCA
Source organism: Mantis religiosa (assembly GCA_030765055.1). Taxonomy (NCBI): domain Eukaryota; kingdom Metazoa; phylum Arthropoda; class Insecta; order Mantodea; family Mantidae; genus Mantis; species Mantis religiosa. The sequence continues at coordinate 112,663,145 of CM060950.1, forward strand.
TATCTAAATGTTACCGTTACTAAAACAGCTGGAAATTTGGATTTAAATATGTGGCTGCACAACTCTTCAATAGACAGTGGAGAACGAGTAAACAAGTCAAGGAAAGATTTAATAGCTATGTTGTGGCCTAATGGTGGGGACTTGCCCTATGTTTGAATTATTTTCGTTAGTCACCTGTTCATCGGATTTTTTTAAAATAAGTTACGTCCTCCAACGTTAAATCATATCGGACGATGAATGAAATGGGTGAAATGGCGCTCAAATGAGTCCGGCGTCCATGGAGCTTAGAGTTACCTGACATTCGTCTATCAGGATAAGGGAAAACCCCGGAGAAACCTTATCCAGGTAACTCACCCTAACCGAGATTTGAACTCGGGACCTCTTAAACGCTGCCATCTACCTACCGAGACGGGCTTCATCGGCTTAAGTGTGTGAAATATACACAGATAGGTTGACAAGTAATGTACATGTGTTTTCACGTTAAATTACAGTTTATGAATAACACAAGGTTAATCAAGGCACAGTAAGTAATAACGTTCTTTTTTTTTTTTTTCAATTTACGTCCGCCCCAACGTTAAGTTATATCGGACAGTGAATGAATTGGGTGAAATGATGCTCAAATGAGCTTAGAGTTACCCGACATTCGTCTTAAAGGATAAGGCAAAACCCCGGAAAAAGCCTTATCTAGGTAACTCACCCTGACCGAGATTTAAACTCGGGACCTCTTGAACGTGAGGCAGACATGCTACCATCTACGCTACCGAGGCGGGCTAAGTAATAACGGTTGTATTTACTTTTCGTATTATATAACGGTATTTACACTAACATGACTTCAAAGCTGATTGTGTCCACCAAACTCAAACTCGCTAATTAAACTGAAGATAACTGACTGCCAGGTCATTTGACCCCTTAACTTAGACTATATTATCACAGTAGAGATATTAAATTGATGATTTAAGATTGCTACGCGAGTCGATTTTAACACTGTTGTACTAATTGTAAAACTGCCCATAGTGATAAGTTGTCCAAAACACAGTATCAATACGTTTCCGAAAGAGATACAGTTCGATCATTCCCCTTGGACCATGCGAGAAACAATTAGGCTCCTAATAGGTACATAGGATGTGTATTAGCACAGACCAAACAATGCGAGCTTCCGTCTTCACGGATAACAAATATATTTCTTCCTATTAAGGATTGAAAGTTGGAGTAGCACGTCCTACACTCATTGTGGATGACACAATATGCTGTGTGCATCCTTCCCACCACTTGTCCACACACGCACTCCAAATGTAAGGACTTAAGCGATCGATGCTCAGTGCCTGCCAATTTCGCAAGCCTTTTGGCCGAACTTTTAGGCCACCGGCTGTGAACTAGGATCAAATGGTGCAATAATGTTAGAATCTGGAAGGGGGACAGTTGATTTCCTTTCTTTATCTTTCCCATCATGTAAACAAGTTTATATTCAGCTCTTAGTACGAAGTAGGGGTCACAAGATAGCACTTCTGCTGCGTCTTCTCACATTTAAGAATGGAAGTTGCAGCCCGACACTGGCTAGCAGTTTTCGGCTGATGATACTCAGTCGAAGTAAATAACGACAATTTGAATGTGTACAGTTAACAACGTGGAACAATTCAATTTATCTGTGAATCGATCAATAACGCAAAGTACTTAACTCTTCTAAAGAGGCGCTGAGAATTTGGAAGCATGACACATACATCCATATTATAGCCATCAGTAGTAGACCATGATAACCGCCCCCCCCCCCGACGAAACACTGCCACCGCCACCACATGGTATGTTCATTTCTTGCTCAAGTCATAGGTTACTGCTCTATTCTCCACTGTATCCATTTCCTATTTTCCCTCTGCAACGTTGAACCATCTAAACACACGGCAAACTTAAGAAAATGACGTTTTTCTGAATTCGCTAATATCCACCTGGTGTAGCGCAAACATGGATTTACAACGACTGCATTCCCATCCAACTACTTTTCATCAACGTTTGCAAGGAAGTAGTTATATGGTGCCAATTAAAGCAGAAAGCAATACAAGGCATAATTACCACACTTCGGAGTTCGAAGGAAACGTACTGCGTACATTGGATGAACAAGCAGCCGTATTCCACTTACAAGAGTGCCCTAGGTGTTGCACGAGAAGTATTTATAATTCTTCCTTCCATCTGCAAATAGTGCATGTCTTAACACCGAAGGATTTTAATTTATCCTGCTATTTTTTGTGAATTTGCCTTAAGTCAGCCTACGGAATTGTTTTTATTAAGTTATTTACCAATAGGACCACGCTTACCATAGATGAGATCTGTCAAACTACAAAACGAATTGCATATGGGGAAACGAAAAATCTCATTCTAACAAAAGCAGTCTCTTTGGGGTCACCATATGGGTTGGCACTGTTTGGCGCCACGTTATTGGGCCGTGGGAATTTTCTCCCTATTGTATTGTAATATTAACACTAAGACAACTTATTTTTGTAGTAGTTTAGTTACAATTAGATCTTTCACATTTTTACAATTTATACCTCGGTTAGTCATAATTTTTTAGACTTGTGCTAGTAAATTTAATATTATTGTATGTATTTAGTTAGCGGTGCACTACTTAAGTCAGAAAAAGTAAATAGCAAAAGAATTGTAAATTAAAAGTTGAAAATCAGTGAAGTTGAAAATAATGTTTCCTTCAAATCAAATTATGCTAAGTGAGTACTTGGTAGAAAGGAAGGAGGGCAAGAGGGTGGGAGGGAGGAGAGAAGGAAGGAATGCGACCATTAAAATTCCTATCCAAAATTCAAGTCAGATTTCATCTTCGACATTCTGGAAGTTTTTAAAAATAATTTCATTTATTGACCCATTTATTTAACAGCTGTGGTTCTCAGTTTTACTTTCTATATTGGGCCTGAAAGATTGCTTAATTTTCCTCAGCGGACTCATTATCAGGTTCGAGGTTCTTTCACGTGCCTTAGATCTACGAAACAGGACCATCAGCTTTACTTCCACGCTGGAGATTTTACACCCCAAAAAAATCAATTTCCGTACTATGAATTTGAACCCACAACCTCAGGAACTGGAGCCTAACATGCCCGCTTTAAGCCACGGATGACGATCCTTTCTGGAGAAACATCCGCAGCGCCAAATACACACTCTCTAGTTTTCATACCTTACAGTTGAAGTAAAAGTGAGTAAATGAATGTAAACTCCCTACCAGCGTTTAAGAATTGCCAGTAATTTGCTTTAAAGGACATAGCTTCCCTGTCTGAAACTAACTGCATATGAGCCATCTGTTATCAGTAAATGTCGTAACATGTTATTTCTTCACAACGGCAGCATTAAAAATGTAAAGGGTAATCAAAACAATGGCGGAAACAAGAATATTAAATCGAAAACTGGTAGACAGCATTTTGGCAGTTAGTAAATTTCGCTACTGATATTATCCACAGAGGAATGTATGAATGAGAAAGCAGTAATGTGTGAAACCAGTGCGGCCATTCTCATGATTCCCTAATCACTGAAAAGCACTGCTCATCTGAACGAAGACGATAGGCTATGAAATACTTCAAAATCTTCAATTAAGGATAATTAGATTTTCACACACGTTTCACCTAACTGTAATCTAGGTTCTTTGAGTGTGAATGTAGTATGTTGCTTTCAGCACCCCATTGCTAATGTTGGTAATTTCACTTAAATGGGGAGCCCCAAAAACTTTTCAAATTGAGGTATGAATGTTGAGGAGCTTTATATTGGGATTATACCATCAAATTTTCCCCGTGATGGTAAATATTTTTACATAGTTATGTTGACACTGTTTGGCAGAAACTGTACTGTTGGGTTTCAGAAAATGTTAAATTGTTTAGCTGTCGTTGATGTAGAGTCATTCACCTCATAGGAAATATTAAAAACGCCATGAAGCAACTAAAGTTAAAAAAAGAAAAATGAATGAAGAGGAAGAACACTTAATTATGTAACGACCAAATCGCGCTATGTTAAGCAAGCAAGTAGGAAATTGAATAAATATAAACACGCGAAAAATTGTCATTAATATTAAAGCATAATGAAAAGTATAATCTTAAGTATCGTGTGTGTTGTGGAAAATACTGCGTGGGGTGTGTCAGGTAGTTTCATCTGTGGCCCGCATTCCGAAGGTCGAGGTCCGATTGCCGCGGCCAACCACCGTGGGCCATGGGTATTTTCGGGAATTTTCCTGGTTCACCAGGCGCATGCTGGGTAGGTTAATTACATCCCCCGAATTTCCTGTCCCTTTCTATGATTTCACATCATCTTTCATCTGGTGGTCTCTTTCAGGGTAGAAGTCTCGGCGGATGTCGCGGTGGTACATGGGAGGATGATATGCTCTGAGTAAACTTCCGTCTTCGGTAGGACGGCTGCCTGTCTCCGAAACCGATCTCGTGGTAGTGCTGTTTCCGAACCACAAAAGGATGGGATTTTGTTGTCCTAGCCAGCAGGAGAATTTCTATCTAGAAAAATGTAGGAACTCAGCCCTCTAAACTACCGTGGATCCTTGGGAGGCCGCCCTTTGTCTCCTCTCGCCTCATCCTTCCTCCTGGGGGTGGCACTACAGTAGTTGATTTGTGGGGATTCAAAAACACCTGCGTTAGCTGTTTTTGAAACCCCCTGGTTAAAACTCGACGCGAAATCCGCCTGTCCAAATATCGAAGAGGTTGTGTGTTGGTTGTGTTAGAATCCCCATGTTAAAATATCGAAGGGTTGGTTGTGTAGTAACACGTGTGTCACGTGTTAATGAAATCCGAGCCTTGAAAGTCGAGTAGAAATCTGTGTTTAAAAAAAAAATATATATTGGTGTGCTGGCGTTCGTGTGCCACCCCCCCCCCTCCAGGAGCTTGGCGACGACGACGACGACAACGACGACGACGACGCATCTCTCCCAAGCCTGCAAGGGCAATCGTGTCATTTTGTTGTATGTATGTGAAATGTAATTAACTGATGAATGTAATTACTGAAAAAAAAATGTGAATAGATTTCAGTATTCACACACACACACACACACACACACACACAAACACACACACACACACACACACACCGCTCCGTCCCCCCCGGCACTCCTGCAATAGGGGTGATGCATGTTATTTATATGTGAATGCTGTAAGACTGAATTGTCAATCGCCTTCACCTTTGTCGACATTTGCAAAAAGGAACGCGTCGAGTGTAGTTATTTAAATCAGTAAGTATTGATTTTATTATCGGGAGCCGTAGGAATCAAACACTCTATGGATCCTCCCCTCCTACACGACGCAATAAGGAATGCAAACCGATTCCGTGAGCAGATGAATCCGTAGCAGTGCACCAATGTACTGCAGGGAGGGTGCGCGATCGATCACTTCCATCTGTCAGTTGTCATCTAACACTCAGCAAGATGAGCAGCGAAACAAGTAGAGTGGAGAGCGATATCAACTTCTGGGAACATCTGCAAGATTACGAGAGCATGCAGCAACACTGGATGGATCATCACGAGGAAATGTGTGATGGAAAGACTCATCAAACCGTCTGCAAGAATCCTGCACATCATGACAAAGTCACTTCATACGGCAAGTGTGGGATGCAGTGCAAGGTATATCTCAGGTAAGTGGAAAGAAAAAGCACTGGAAATTAGTGAGTTATAGTGTTTTGTGTACGGGTAAGAAAGATTTCTCTCATTGTGTAATTACAGAAGCTTGGAAGGTGAAGACATAACACCTCCAATCCGTGACGAGAAACAAGCCGGCCCGTCCAAAGAAGTAGATAAAGAAAAGTGAGTAAAAAGAAAACGTCACACTTAATATAAAAGCGTGTAATAATTCGTATCCTCATAGCCGTGCATGTTCGCAGGTCCGACAAGAAAGCAGAGAAGAAGAGCTGTAAGCCGAGGGTGCTCAAGAAGAAGAGGATCTTCGACAAGGACAGCTTTATAATAATGATGTTCGAACCCATGGCCCCCGCTCCTGAAGAGGTGACAAAGAGTGATGGCGAATAGTGTGTTCATGGTAGACGACATCCCCATCAACTCCGGGCACCGTGTGAACATAGGCTTATACCATGAACTCCCATCCCTCTATATCAGAGCTACAGATGAAACTTTTGTATACATCACAAAGAAAGACTGGCTAATAATAAAGCAAAATATGGATGCGTTGGAAACTTACTTGAAAGATGGTAAGCATCCAAAAGTGTCATACAGTGAGAATATAATATATGCGTACAATATATTACTGTGCATGAATAAAGTGAATGAAGTAACGTTTGTGAATACGTGCTTAAACTTAAACAGCATAAATCTAAATAGCATTGCCATAAGAGGACTTAAGAGACTAATCCCATATATTGAAAGAAAATTATTTCAATTACATGACATATATAAATCAATGTGTTCATACGATGCAAAAAGTAGGAGTGACAGGGAAAAGGTTAAGGAAATGTATGTTAAAATCAATAAAAAGATAACATAAATTTGAGTTTCGTTTTCTTTTTTATTTCCACAAAATTACATCCTTATATGATAGATTGAACAACATGCGTTAGTGGTTTATAGGTGAACAATTTATCATGAATAATCAGGCAATATAATGATGTATGTGCAGGAAAGTTAGATGAGGCTTGAACTTCCAGTCTCACATTCACGGCCCCGGTCACGGTCTCCTCAGGCTGATGCGAGCAGTCGATGACAAAGAGCGGTGCATAATTCAGAAAGTCACTTCTCTTCAAAAGTGGGTAATTTTCTTTTCCATAATAGGATGATTGAAATTTCGAATACTGATCATACAGAGATGCAAATTTAGAGTTTCCAAAATCCAAGTTCATATCGTGATAAGGATAACACTCGCTGTTGAGATAAAGCTTCAGATTGGTGATGTTGCAGTGATCAAAGAGTGAGCAATCCTTACTAAGCTTATTCAGTCTGTCGGTTTGTGCACCGACTATGACGAAGCGAGGTTTCTCAAGTTTCGTTGTAGTTGCAATGTTCCAGGTGAAGGCCTTAGTTTGCGGTACCGCAGGTTGAGTGTGAAGGTCCAAGGTTCGAAAGGCTACGTGCAGTGGCTTATCGGATTTGACGAGTTTAAGCTTTTCGACTCGCTCTCCATCTGAAAGTCGAAGAACGGGCATCCTCCATTCGAGTCTAGTTAGTTGAATAATAGCTGGTTCGTTGCCCGATATACAATTATTAGAATCTTTAGATCTAATGAGAACCAGTTCAAATTTGCTATTGAGAATGACTTCCTTGTGATCGTCTGCAAAGCCCAGCAGCATCGAAAGAGGAACTACAGCATTGAAGACACCATTCTTTGAATTCACGATGTCGACGTCAACTCCCGGATAGGTCCATCCGGCATTCTGCATTCGATCGGATTCCAGTGCATTCAGAGATGCATAGTTGCGCATCGTTGAAGAAATGCCCGGATTCCTGGTTCTGTCTATAGTAATGCCGTTCATATCTAGACGAATTTCGTCAAACAGAAATGCCATGGCATTGTTGGTCAGCTTTGAGGAGGAGGGTCCGCCACTTGTTTTGGTGAGAGAGCCCTCTATGTAGAGATAACTTCTACTAGGAAGAGTGTACAAATCTTCTGCTTGACACGGTATTCTAATTTCATCGTTCGCGTCAAGAGCCGATGTATTGTATGGCAGGAAGACGTGCTCCTCCTCTTTACTAATCTTATCATCAAAGGTCGGTACTCCTGTTACATCGAGGACATCCATTATAGCACTTTGAATCCCAAAGCCTCGAGGAACCTTCGATTAGACGACGTGATCGGACGCCCTGTCAATGAGCGAGTATAGCCCAATCTCGAAAGAGGCTTCTTAATATAGGAACGATGCTTAAAATTTATTCCCATTGCGACGTATGTGTAATCGTACGGTTATGGTTTCGTTCCTGAAGTCGAGCACGTCACCGTTCTGATCTACCACTCTAATGTCGAGATGATCAATGAGATTCGTATCGATGATTGGTAGATATATAGGGCTAGATGGTTCTTGCGAAATGTGGTAACCGGGAGGAACCGACGGGAAAAACTCGTACAGAGAATGACCGTGTTTACCGTCAATGAAGGATCCCGTGGCTAGGCTGCACTCGATGCGTATGATGCTAACTTTGAAGATGTTCACCAAATCATCACACTCAGTCATCACGTTCGGTTGAATCAAACGCTGTGCTTTGAATCCGAGAAGAGAGCCAATTGATCTGTCTTGAGTAAAGTCGATAGTATATGGGCATTTTATCTCAGACTTCATGGTATTATTATTAGCACGTAAGATAAACCCGTCTTCGACGTCGAGGGCTCCCTTGAGAAAATGCGCGATATCATCTAATTCGTAAGTTCCAGGAGGAATCTCGATACTCTCGTTCTTGTCATTACGAGCGAAATGGAATAAGTTGTTGCTCTCATCCACATTAGGAATGGAATAAAAGGTTTCGAAATTCAATAGAGCTATTTCGTAAAGTCCATTCGGATCCAGATGAAGAGGCGGGTTGAGAAAGCTAGAGAAGCTGGCATTCGAACCGCTCACGGTGATTGTGTAACTCATTTTGTTCAAACATTCAAGTCGGTAAATCCGTTTTATAAGAGAAACTGCAGGCACAGATGACCGCAAATCACAGATCCAAAATTCTGAAACCTCTTGGTGTTGTACATGAGTTTAACACCCTCGAGGTAGGACTCAATCTGTTTCGGTGGTCTTAGATTACCGAAGCTATCAAAGTAGAATGCAACATCTCCATCCTTGCGTATCGCAACCCAGTGTGTTCCCGGGTTACGCGAGATATCCAAATTTACGATAATCCTTTCTACATGTCGAGGACGTGAAGGTAAGTTGTCTATCATGTACACACCTCTAAAATGAGGAATGCGCAGTCGTCGTGCATAGGCATCGATCTCTGCAGCACTTCGGGCTTTTTCCGGGATAAATACAGGCCTCGCCCCGAGTTTTTTGCACGAAGATGCAATCCTTTGCCCTTGCGCTTCTTACGTCGAATGCCTTTACCCCTAGCTAAACCCTCCATGCTCTGATTGTGACGACTCAACTCTGCAAGCTGTCTTTCCGCGGAACGTTTCTTATTCACAGCCGTGGCGATCTGAGCAGCGCCACCGGCTAGGCTACCTGCAGCGCCCAAAGCCGCCAAAAGCGGGATCAGAGGTAAAAAACCGCCTCGAGGGCTCGGTATGATCCTCTTGCGTCGCTTACGCATTCCAGCGCCCATGGCAACTTTCCCCTTCATGATGGCTGTTACAAGTCGGGCTGCAAGTCGCTCGCCGAAAGATGCGTCAGCAGACTTTACTCGACTCCAAGCCTTTTCAACGAGTTCCTTATCGGCCAAACGTCGCGAATCTGCGTCCTGATGAGTGGCGTAAGCGAGATCGTGAGCGAGGCAGGCTGAGTCCAAAGCGTTTCTGGGAGAATCCCCTCTCTGCAGACGCTTATGTAGTTTCGTTCCAGGTCCACAGAATCGGTACCCTGGTAAATGAGCCTCAAACGGAAGCGAATTAATTAGCGAATTACGGATTCCGGATCCCTTCTTTACGCCTGCAGAGTTCATGGCTTACTATGAAATAAAAAAGCAAACGTTATGATTTATATGTTTAGTTGCGATATGGAAGTAGTGAAGCAAACGTGCAAGTTGCCTATACAGGTGCTCGATTTCGACAACGACATACGCAAAGGACGACACGGCGCGCTCTTCCCGTGCAACGTCAGAGCACTCCTCTTGGGTAGTTCGAATGCTGGAAAGACGAACGTTCTACTGAACTTGCTCATCCATGAAAATGGTCTTAGGTTCGAGAATCTCTACATATATTCAAAATCGTTGCACCAACCGAAATACCAGTATTTGCTCAAGGTGCTAAAAACCATACCCGATATTGGAGTTTTCACGTTCGAGGATGGCGAGAAAGTGGTTCAACCATCCGAAGCCCGAGGAAACTCCATATTCGTATTCGATGATGTCATAAATGAGAAGCATGGAAAAATAGCGTCATATTACAGCATGGGTAGACATCGCAATGTCGATGCCGTATACTTAGCACAGTCATATGCGAAGGTGCCTAAACATTTAATTAGAGATAATGCAAATATGATCGTGCTCTTCAGACAGGATAACCTCAACTTAAAGCATATATATGATGATTACGTAAACACAGATATGACGTATGCGGAATTTAAGGACATGTGTAAACAAGTTTGGGAGAGTAATGACGGATCGAACTCGCGACCTTTCGTTGTCATAGTACCCGAGTTCCCTTTGAACGAAGGACGCTACCGTCACGGTTTCGACATCTTTATCAGAGTGAATAAATAACGCGCATCCTTCATTGTAGTCATGAGTATCGATAGGTTCGGATCTCGGAGAGTCATACCCTCCCGGGGCGTGATTAACCGGTATACCATAAGTAGAGATGGATCGGGAAACTATCAATTCAAGGGAAAGCGATTGCGCAACGTTCACGATCCTGAGGAAAGTGATGACGCATCAACTAAGAGCTATGTGGACGCGTGTACGAGTGATGTCGAGAGTCGAATGCAGATCTTCAGCGAACAGGCTTCATATCAACGCATGGGCCAGTTTGAAGCTATGATTAGGAATCACATACAAAAATCCCTCGACCTCCAATATGAACATCTAATGGAATACTTAACAAAATATGCATTTAAACGTGATTCGGATAACAATGTCATTCTGGATGCTATAAGGATGAAAGTTCTATTGGATCCCTTTGACGATCACGATGTTATCAATAAAAAGTATATAGATGCCAGAATGCCAATTCTAGAGTCTGATGCTAATCTATCATTTCGAATGAAACGATTAAAGGATATAGCCGATCCTGCACAGGATAACGATGCTGCAACCATGAAATATGTTAATCGGTTCTATATACAGAAACAGAATGAACTGCAAACCGGTTTAACTAGAACGATAACAACCGTTGCCGAAACTATATCTACAGCGGTGGAAAAGGCCGTGAAAGATATAACCGAGCGACAGACGGAACTGGATAAGAATCTAACCAGTGCAGTGAACGATATTGACAACATGAAAATACAGACGAGACATATCGTAAACGGCATGTTACAACAACTGAAAGGTCAGCTCATCATTTCACTGCATACACGACCCTTTAGAGGTCCCTCGTTAAGGTATACGTTATCCTCGGGTCTCGAATTCTACAAGTCTCCAGGAAATGGGAATGTAATTTCTTGTTCTATGCTTTCATCAATACACCCTCATACGGCGCATGACACAATGTTTGCAATAAACGATAAATTAGTTGAAAGGTATCCTGTCCCTATTCGAACTGGTGATTTACTCACTTTCACAGCACCAGTGGAACGTGCTAAGGATGGTCACATGTTAAGTATAGAAATTATAATTTCATATAAAATATCTGCAGTAGGTTAATTATACATTCAGTACAATATGGATGCCGAAGGTATAAGTCTCAAACAATCAATCGCTCGTCACAGTAGGGCAATACGAGAAAAGTTACGCTCCCTGAAAGGTCTCAAGTTCGAAACTCACCGCGTCATGTCCGAGGTTCTCCAGCCTGTAACCGAGCCCTTGAAGGTTATAGCCGACAGGGATCGTGACAAGTCAAAACCAGTCGTTAACGATGCAGAAGAGGATGGGGATGAGGAGGAGGATGATCTACTTGCAGAGTGCCTGAAGAAGGTTCGAACCGCTAGCTCCAGCGACATGGATGCCACCTACGGCATGCGGTATGAAGATGGAGAATATAAACTAGGGAATAAAGCTATCGATTTCACCGATGACGGTATTCAGATAGGGCAAGAGAGCTACGATGCAAGTCCTGGATTGTACGAATTGCTCTTCAAGCGATCGCCGCTCAATTCATCATATACCGAAGAGGATCTGGACGCCTATTCGCAGATATTGCAGAATACTCAGGTTTACAGGTAGGGATACGCTAGGAGCGGGCGTATAAGAGCAAGCCGCGGTTACAAGTATCGCAATATTATTCGAGATCTTGTTTCCAGTCGCACGGGCTCGGCTCTCTACTGGAAGGAGCACGTACCCGGCAGAAAACTGGATTACATCTATTGGACCGATCCCAACGTTCTAATAGACAGATTGAGATTACTCATTGCATCGAGGGATGCGGGTAACTTTAACCATTCAGCAGAGATTCAGGAAATAATCACAGAATTAAAAAACTCGAAAATCATAGCATGATTAAACGTGTCATAGCAAGCGAATTACACTCGCCGGCAAGAAGGCGCTTCTTACGCCGTAAAATAATAAGTAAAGGTCTTAATGATCTACTACAAATAGATCTTATTGAAATGATACCTTATGCAAAAGAAAATAGAAATTATAAGTATATTCTTATTGATATTAATTTCTATTCTAAAATGGCTTATGCACGAGCATTGAAAGATAAAAGTGGCATTAGCGTGACAAGAGCTATGCACGGTATCCTATCAGAGTTGAATTCACCTCCTAAGAACGTTCAAAGTGATAATGGGAAGGAGTTTTACAATCGCCATTTCAGGCAATTAATGCTTAGGAATGGAATCAATCATTACAGTACTTTCAGTAGCATCAAGGCTGCAGCAGTGGAAAGGTTGATTAGAACAATTAAAATGAACATGCATAGAGAATTCCTGATTCAGGGTTCGCATCAGTGGTTACAAATGCTACCTAGAATCATCGATTCATACAACAATACCTACCATACGACGATTCGCACGAAGCCCCGTGACGTCAGCAACAACGATCTGCTCCTTAGTGTATATCGTTATGGCGGGCGTGAACGTCGAGAGAAAAGGAATGCAAGGAGTTTTCATGTCGGTGATCGTGTAAGGATTTCCAGGTACAAGGGACTACTTGAGAAAGGTTACACGGCCAATTGGAGTACGGAGATCTTTCGGATTGTTCGTGCAAGGAATACTAACCCAGTTGTCTATTTTCTGGAGGATGCAGAAGGAAATGAAATACAGGGCGGTTTTTATGGTCACGAACTACTAAAAACACGCCATCCTAATGTATACCTTGTTGAGAGAGTGATACGCCGACGTGGTAATCGTGCGTACGTTAAGTGGCTGGGTTTTCCTACAAAGGAATGGATCGATGTTAAGGATATTGTGTAAAAAGGAATGTATGTTTTATTGATAAATAAATAAATAAATACACAAGATATTTTCCCAAAAATTTAGTGTTTTTATTTTATAATTCCTTTCCAGCTAAATCCTCTAAACATAATGGTTATATTTTTTAAATAGTTTCAGTATACGTGGCTACATAAACAGAAATTTTTCAGTAGAACATCACAACTAAATCCTCTAAAAATAATGCTTACACTATGTTTTAAACAGCTTCAATACATGTGCATATAAATAAAAGTAAAGTGTTTTACATGTTAAATTCTTTTAATATTAGTGCAAATTAATGTTTAATCTTCAAAAGAATTTCAATATACCTACAAACATAATCAGAAATGCAGTCCCCCCAAAATTATATGTTTACCCCAACTAAATCCTCTATATATAATACATCGACAACAGGTTAAAACTCCTTACACCTAAGTTCAAAGTTCATAGTGAATAATGTATATATTTTCTTAAAACATACATATATAAGCAGAATTGTAACCCATCCCAAGAAACCATACTTTTATTCTAAATAAATCCTGTAGAGATAATGCATCCACAACAGGTTAAAACCCCCTAAATTAACTTCAATTTAATAGAGAATAATGCTCACATTCTTTATAAAATGAGCTTCAGTACACATGCATACATAAACACATTAGGTATTTTCACATGTTAAAACTCCTTACATCCAAGTTCAAATAGATGCTTACATTTTAAAGATGCGTACTAGCGAAAATGTAGTCCCCAGCACCGTAATTATAATATTATCCAATCAATATCCGGTAAAGTTAATGGTTAATGATGCTTACATTTTAAAAAGTTTCAATGTGCGTGCATACATAAACACAAATTGAGTGTCTTACACTTGAAAAATCCTTAAATCTAAGTTCAAATTAATGGTTACTTTTTTAAAAAAAAAAGAAATTAACGACGCATCAATAGAATAGTAAACACCTGTCCAAATTATAGCTTTATCCCAATATGCATGTATACATAAAACAAATTAAGTATTATGCACGTTAAAGTCCTTAAACATAAGTTTAAAATTAATTGTTACCTCTTTTAAGGAATTGAGAGATGCAATAATCTCATATTATATATCATATTATATCCCCATACATAAGCGGGATTATAGTCCTCCAAAGGTATTTATACATACCATCAGCAACTCAAAGCAATGAATGAGCACCAAAACTTGACAACGTATTTCAAGACTTGCTTAAAATGACATCATGACTCATGTACATAAGTTTTATAAAGTGTAAAGATTTATCTCAAATCACAAAAAGCATTACTTCAATCACGCTTGCACTGCTGCATGTACACATGTTGAAAAATTAAATATTTGTGTCAAATCATTAAAAAGCAAATTATTTCACATGTTTTTGCTAGCTTTAAAATACATTGTCAACTTTTTTACAAGATTTTTTCACATATTTTTTATACGATTACTTATCCAATGGTACAGAATGATGACCCCAGGCCAAGGTTTCATGTGAATTTTTCTGTATAAATCGCTTCGTGTCGAATCCTCTAAGAGCAACTTTATTACTCTCGATGGTTCGAACAACGTGCTTATAACTTCTAAAGCACGTCTGTTTAGCATGACGTACGGCTGACATATCATTTACACAGGATAGATAATCCTCAAACGTTATGCACCGCATGCCATCACTCGTAACGCCTTTAGATTTCTTGACCGTTTTGCCATCGTATCGATATGAATACAATTTTGAACGTAAACCTACGTATTCTGTCATAACTTTACCCGATAATTCATCTTTAAATAGACCAGCGACTTTTTTATTCATCAACGGAATACCGTACACATTATCGATCGGGTAATTAGATGTATCGAAGAGATGTATATTAGATTTAATAAATTCATAAATGTCACTACTGGTTTCAAACAGAAATGCATCGGTATCCGTATAATTCAACATAACATCTTTTAACTGTTTCTTCAAAATATTATAATAAAAATTATACATCAAGTGTTTTGAAAGATCTAGAATGGCCTGTCCTATATAAATCGGTTTCGTCATCTTAATTTCTTCCCTTACCAGTTCGAGTCCTATAAGGTTCTCGTCAAAAATTACGTATCGTATGAATGTCTGTCGTGATATTAACTTTCTTGCCTGTTTCCAATTTCTCGCTAGGTGAAAGGAATTGTAACGTCTGACGTTCTCAATAAATTTACCATATACGCAATTATTCATTTTCTTCCATAAATTTTGACCGAATTTTGTTTTATCTTCAATACGTTTAGCAGCATTTAAATCAATGTACGTCTTAAGCCAAAAGGATTGTTTGTAGGATACCGCTCGATGTATACGCTTCATTTTCAAACCGAGCTCTACACACTGCTGCAAGTTTCTGTAATGTAATATATATTTTTCCTTATGATTCAACGTTGCAAGTAACTTTTTGTAATTATCACCCGGAGCTATCTCACTCTGCGGACATAATGGCAAGTCGTTATGCAACTCGTGAAGGTTCTCCGGATATTCCAGGTCTACTTCTAAAACATAACCTGTATCTGAATCATGTCTGATGCTCAAAAAATCTATAGAATTAATTTCGTTATCGTTTAACCATCTCAATTGAGCATACGGTAGAGCGTTCCCAGTCATAATGTGTGAATAAAGTCCGTTGCAATCCAAGTATGATAGGTATTTAATCGATTCCGCTTCATTGTAAGCAGATATGTATTTATTATTTGCTTTGGAATAACGTTTTGATACAGTGCAGATACCGCCTCTAATCGCAGATTCGAAAAATTCCAGCATATTTTGATCGGTAATCAGCGATATTTGCACGCGGCTCGTTCGTAACATTGCGTCATATGATAGGCCAGGAGCTGTATAGTAATGACAAGGATCTAAGCCATACATATCGATACTTAAACTTCGGAATTTTTCATAGATGTCTGTTAATAAGATCGTATCCGTCTTGAGATAAAGATCAGAGTATTCACCGAGATTTGGTATACCAAATTCTCTCCATACCGCGCATGCGTGCATGTAATCATCATTGCTTATATTATCAAAACACTCTTGAGGAGGTAATTTGGAATCATTTAATTTTTCCTTGCAATCTAAATATGTATATGGGAAAATACCTTTCCGTTGCATTAACAAACGTTGCTTAGGATCAACGTACATCTTATTTGTGTACCGAAAATCTTGAGGTTCTAGCATATCAGAAAGATCGCTCAGTTTAGAATCCAGAAAGCGGTAGCTATCAAGAAATCTGAGGAATATTGATTTACCATTAGATGTGTATCTTTTACTAAATGACAGATAATTCTCCGATGTTTGCGAAATACATGTAATGGGTTCATTGTCATACGATAACTTTTTTACTATGAAATGCGAATCATACTTTGATAGGCAATGAAAAAATATCGGGATAAAGTTTGGCGTTTTTCTATTGAGGTTGCATGATTTATGAGCAGCCCCTATATATAATCCGGTCTGATGATCGTGGTCACGCACCCTAATCGAGTCAGAATCGAAATCCTTTTTGCATACGTGACACTGGACTGCATTTCTGAAATTTAATTCATCCTCATCACTCATATGCATCTCTGTCACATCACCGTATATCCTAAGCACATCCTCGGCAATCACAGTTAATTCTCTAAGAAACTCTTCAACTGCATGCGAACCTCTAAATATTTTGAATTTTGTTAGTGTCTCGTCATAACTGCAGACCAGGTGCAACGAAACGGATATCGCCTCGTGCACGTGCATATCACGTGTCCAACTATGCATCGCATCGGGCTGACACGATGGCACTTTTATTAACATAGTCTCGATATCAGCGTATATCACAAAAGGGACTTTAACGCATTTTGAGTAAGCCTGAAACTCGATAACATCATTTATTCCTTCGCGAGGCATGCTAATAATTTGACATTTCATACATCTCAGTTTATGTTTCTTCAGAATAACTTCAGTCGAAAACCATGCATTACAAGATTCACACACAATTTTTTTACTTTTATGTTTGGATATCTGCTTACTTACTAGACGCGACATATCGGTTATGAGAGAATAATGCGAATTGATCATTAGAAGATTCACATGGTTTATCTTTTGCTCCCTCGTCTGATATAAGATGATAATGGATTCTCTCTCTAACCCGTATATGTTCACCGAGATATCATGATTTTGCTTTTCGAATAATTCAATGTCATGAAGGGCGACGGGGAAGTTTATTCCTTTAAAATTGAATTCGCGATATATATCATATTTACTGTACGTGCTAGCTCTATGCCTGTTCTGGCGAGCTGGATATTTTGCTGCCAGCATACAATATGCAAAACATTTAAAGTCAGTATTCCGAATATTCACGACAGCTCTCTTTGATTTTATCCACGATGGCAGCGGCTTAAAGCAACCTGCGTTTAACGGATCGTACTGACATGCCTATAAAGTTAGCGAATCTATCCTGTAAAGCGCTTTCGAACTGGCTTTTGTTTCAAAATTTTCTAGATGGGTGATTATAGGCTGTTTCAGTTTAATTTCATACCATTCAGATTTGTTTGTCGATTGCAATATAGCATCCATCTTACTGTTAAAATTAATCGATTCAACTGTTTCATTATCGGGTGAAGTTATTATATATTGACATGTTAAAGTACCGGCTAATTTAATTCCTGATTTGTAAGTTCTTATGGCCTTCTGGATTTCACTGGTAACAAGGGGTTTGCACAAGTTCAAGAACGTTGATGGATCTAGCTCGTGTATAGAATTTTTTATGGTACCTGTGAAGATCCTGTGCTGGAACGCTGATTCTACAGTAATGCATTCCAATGTTTTGTCGTTGCGTTTCGCCTGCTTTGCACTACTTGCTTGAATATCTTGCATGCCCGGTCTCTTGCGACTCGTTACACCTCCTGAAATTATGGATTAAACATGTCAGAAAACACGAATAATTACACTTTTAAAATAATAAACATTTGAACACTCATGGCAATGCTATATTTTTAAGCTTTAAAATGATTACTTTATTAACATTGCTGAACTTTGAATTTGATTTACATAACATGTTTTCCTTAAAAGAAATAAGTTGCATGTTATTTGCAGTGGAATTAAATGATAACTGTATCTTTTGAATAACAAAGATTTAGAACATTCAGAGTACTGCATTCCCTAATATGGATTTTTTTTTTAAATTGCACCTCTGTATTTTATTGAAATTTTATCCTGACTTACGTAACATGTTTTCTGGAAAAGAAATAAGATTATACACGTAACATGTTTCTCTGAGAAAAAAAAACGTTATACATAATGCATCATCACAATATACTCATTTGTATATGGCTACTGGCTGTTTAATTAGTTAATTGAATTCCTCAACTTCCCGTCGATTGGCTGCAGATATGCATTAATGACTTTTAAAACGTTAAATTTGCTTGCATTATTACTCTTATCGATTTGCCTTTTATATAGAATGACTAATTCGTTAGGTATTCCATTCACAAATATTAACAGATTAACGCTAATTACTTTAACTTACACTGAAATATTTGACATCAAGAGATTGACACTTCATAGCAGTAGTGCAGCACGATTTTAGTTTTTTTTGTAAACTCTTACCTTCACTGGTTACTCCCGACTGTTTAAAAAAGTTAATTTGTGCTTCTTGAATCCATTTTCCAGAGTTTCTTCACCGGAATACACGAAACTCCAACCACCCTGATTAACAGCATCCACTTGAGCTGCTGTCATCTTCTTAAATCTCTCGGGCAAAAAAAAAACCTGGCATTCTTGCAGCTTAAGTACGACTCTATCACCGTATCTCGTCTTCACGATTTTGACATCGTGTATGGCTTGTGGCACGTCTCGGGGAATCTCTCGTAACTTCTTCGTCGGGAGATAGGAACCTCCTTCCGCAAGCTGATTTAAATCGTGAAGAATCGATTCTGGAATTATAAATTCACGCATATTATTCAACGCTTCGATTCATTACGTGGAAATTACTGTACATAGACATATGCATATTGCTTACCTTCATTCATGTTGATGCTGTCTGCTACGTTTCAGTTGCTGATGTGCTGTTTTATTCGCTCGATTCACTGTTTTGTTACCTCAGCACCCCCTCCCAAAATTTCCATTCTGGCTGTAACCTGCTTGCACACATCCTTAAGTTTATGCTTCTGCTTCTTTCGCTATAAACTATTAAACTTAGAGTAGAGTTTTAACCTGTCATCTTATGTATCTAGTAACTAAAAATTAAATAATATAAGATCTATAGCTATTAACTGTAAGTATATATATACTCTTTAGAAAGTTTCCACCCCTTTTACGTTGCGCACGCACTCGTGTGGCGATTGGTCGTTTATACCCTTTATTACGATACTGCTACCTGCACCCTGATTGGCTAGCTTGGATGAAGTGGAATATGTCACACCCACTGTTCACCTTAGTGCATTCATGGTAATTACCTCATTGAACAATATTTCAAATTTGTATTTGCAGCAAACTAATAATATCATAATGCCATCTATAATATGAGTATAACCTTTTATTGTATTTTAATTATTGCAAGCTGTATTTCGAGTTTGTATTGCTACTTAATGCAACTGTATTATTCCGAAGGACCGTTTGAGTGTGAGCGTTAGATAATTTATGTTTTTATTCCTTCCAGTGATATTTTGCTTCAATTCGGTAAGCCTAACGCCTCGAACGGATTAGTCTCTCGTATCAGATTTATTCAGAAGCGTGTCTCTCGTAGTTATTCACCAAATCGATGTACAGACGTTTTAAGAGGCACTGGCATTATTATAGCAGACTTTGCATAGCTTTTCAACGTTTTGACATGTTTCTACTCAGCTGATTTATATCATTACAATTATCCTTAATACATTATTTATTACGTTTGCATAGATATCTCGTTTACTTGTCTCCTTTACGCTCGAGTGAATTTTTAGAACCCAGCTGCGTTAATTGATTCCTACCCGCACGTGTACGTAATTTTTTCACCCCAAGTAAGTTATACGGATTCTCTCTTCCGTTGGGGTGGTTTTAGCTGCAGCGAACAACATTATTTCTCAATAAATCTTTACCTACCTTTCCTAACATTTCACTGCATGCTCATTATTTTTAACAGAGGGAATGGCTCGGTTTTACCACACATTTCCATGGAGTATGATTCATCGGGCTCCCAATAACTGAATACATTAACAGATAAATAATAAATAGGTAGCTAAATAAATACAAGTTTTCAGTTCGACGTTCCTACCTGCGCTGCCTTTTGAAAACGTCGACGATGGCACAGAGACGGCATAGTCTTACAACATTTGATGTATTATTAAAAGTTTGATACTGTCCAATTCGTATTTGCATTCTTAGTTACTTATATATGCTATATTCGACGCGTTAAGCCTAGCGGACTTCTGTCATTATCTCTAAGTAAAATTGGTTTTAATGTTTTATTTTTGCGAATCCTATTTTAGAATCCTTTTTTAACTGCAATTCGTTAAGTCTAACGCCTCGAGCGATTACTGCATTTTATTAGATTTATTTAGAAACATTTTTCTCGTAGTTATACGCCTATTTGGTGTACAGACGTTTTAAGAAGCACTAGGATAGTTATAGCTGACTTTGCATGGCTTTTCGACGTTTTGGCATCTTTCTACTAAGCTGATTTATATCATTACAATTATTCTTATTACATTATTTATTTCATTGCATAGATATCTCGTTGGCTTGTCTCCTTTACGCTTGAGTGAATTTTTAGAATCCAGCTGCGTTAATTGATTCCTAGCGCAGGTGTGTGTAATATTTCACCCCAAGTAAGTTATATGGATTCGCTGTTCCGTTGGGGTGGCTACAGCTGTAGCAATAAACATTCATCCTCGCTAAATCTTTACTTGACTCTCTTAACATTTCACTGCATATGCATTTATATTTTGAACAGAGGGAAAGGATCGCTTTTTAGCACACATAGAGTGTCAGATTCCTCAGGAGCCCAATAACTGTAATGGATAACTCAATAAATACTTAAATAAACAAATAAATTAATTAATGATGTATACTTAGTTACGTGAATAAATACATTTTTTCCATTCGATTTGCATGCGTGCCGGGGGGGACGGAGCGGTGTGTGCGTGTGTGTGTGTGTGTGTGTGTGTGTGTGTGTGTGTGTGTGTGTGTGTGTGTGTGTGTGTGAATACTGAAATCCATTCACATTTTTTTTCAGTAATTACATTCATCAGTTAATTACATTTCACATACATACAACAAAATGACACGATTGCCCTTGCAGGCTTGGGAGAGATGCGTCGTCGTTGTCGTCGTCGTCGTCGTCGTCAAGCTCCTGGAGGGGGAGGGGGGGTGGCACACGAACGCCAGCACATCAATATATATATATATTTTTTTTAAACACAGATTTCTACTCGACTTTCAAGGCTCGGATTTCATTAACACGTGACACACGTGTTACTACACAACCAACCCTTCGATATTTTAACATGGGGATTCTAACACAACCAACACACAACCTCTTCGATATTTGGACAGGCGGATTTCGCGTCGAGTTTTAACAAGGGGGTTTCAAAAACAGCTAACGCAGGTGTTTTTGAAACCCCACAAATCAACTACTCACTACCTAATGGGACGGTAACATAGATTATAATTGTACACAGTATATTTACATATGTTCACATTTTCTAAAATATGGAAGCCAATATGAATCCGTTAAATTCTTTCGCAGGAAACAGTACAAATAATATAAGAACATGTGTTTAGATAAACTAGAGAAATACACTTTCGGCGTAAAATACAGAATTTGTATACCATAAGAGCTCATTTTCCAACGGTGTTAACACCAAAATTCAGCGTAGCTTTAGTTTCATTAGAACTACTGCTTTCCCCACACGTAGATCTCTCTTCCAGGGAGTGCAAGGTGTTTAATAGCATTTATTTCACAATAATTATTGGACAATCTCCATTTTATAAATCAAAAGTTTTGGGTCTTATCAACAGTCATTCACTTGGCCTTGTCTTTTAATAACTTAATTTGTGTGTAGGAATAGGCGAATATGAAGCTTTGTGTCTACGAGTAGGACGATAATTATTCTAAGTATGGAAATAGATATAGTGGAAGTTGCGGAGTAATTAGTGGTCGGCAGCCACCAAGAGAGGTAATACCCTCCGTTCAAATTTCTACTGAGTAATTATAGGACCCACCAGAGCAAGCTAGAGACTGAACATCTTTTCCTTATAAATTGTCTCCATCAGATCCAATCTATAAGACAGTATACCGTCAAAAGCTTCGTTAACATTAATTATGTCCTGAAACCTGAAAAAGCATAGAGTTTAGAAGTAACGCGTAGTTTGTTGCACTACCTATAATTGTTTCACGATTATCAATAACCATTTTTTAGCTCTTTAGAAACAAAACTACATTGGAAAGGTAGTGTCAGACTGAAAAATTCAATGCCATAGCAAAGATTTCAACCACGGTACTTCCGGTCTCCGTCCGGTTGATCTAGCCATTGAACTACCATGGCAATGTGCCAACATGACATTAAATTCTCCACCTGACACTCATTTTTCCCGGTGGGGCACTAAGAGTTCTGATATACATGAGAAAATTACCCTAATGGCAATTTTGCATGTTGTAAGTACTATACCCCGAGCTTTATAGCTTAGAATACTATTAGGTCAATTAATGGAAATGAACTGTTCTTTCAAACTAGTCATGTAAGATAAGTTTTGGACATGTAGCTTTTCCCGTCGGGAACAAATGCTGTGCACTAAAATTATAGGACGTGCTGAAAATTATCATACCTTGCGATTTCAAGGAACAGTACATACTCTATACGTAAATACTTACCATTTGGAAATTAATTGTTCTTTCACACTAGCCGTGTGTAAGACGCACTATGAAACGGTAGAAAAAATACGAGTCAGGTGGACAATTTAATAGCATGTCGGCACGTTGGCCATAGTAGCTCAATGGTTAGAGCGGCTGGACGGCAACCAGAAGATCTGTGGTTCAAATCCCGACCATGGCATTGAATTTTTCAGTCTGGCTCTACCCTTTCATAGTACGTCCTACACACGGCTAGTGTGAAAGAACAATTAATTTCCATTAATTGTACCTAATAGTGGTCCGAACTATAAAGGCCGGGCCTTAAAGTACTTACAGCATAGTAAGTCGCCATTATGGTAGTTGTCTCATGTGTTTATGAGAACTCCTAAGTGGTTTACCGGGAAAAATAGGAGTCAGGTGGAGAATTTAATGTCATGAGGCACGTTGGCCATAGCAGCTCAAGGGTTAGAGCGGCTGGAAGGCAACCATAAGATCCGTGGTTCAAATCCCGGCCATGGTTTTGGATTTTTCAGTCTGGCTCTGCCGTTTCACTTACCATTTGACCAATCTGAATAAAACGTTTATAGGTTTATGCTTCAGGTACAATTAAAAATTACAAGCCACTCTGAAATTTCATAAACCACCTTTTTATCTGTTTTCAACCCCTTAGTTACAGAATGCATCCTTAAAATGCTTACAAGAATGGTTAGTACTAAAGTACACTCCTTTATTCATTTCTGGTGAATTTTAAAGAGTTTGCCAAAACTGTTTACTTTTACATTTGTATTTGTTATCTTTGTCGGTTGCATTCTATTATCATCACTCTCTATAATGGAAGTTCAATCTATTAAATCCGCTTAGGAGGGTAATCGCCTTATTCCTAATGGCTCAACTACTGAGGTCCATGAACTCTTCATATACCCATTAATTACCACGGTATACGATATATCATGTTTACATCGTTTTAGGCTGCATGTAAAGAGAATGTTTTAAAACGTTTTCTACATTAATCCGCTTAAAACTGCCATTTCAATGTTTTCTCTTGTTTTAAAAAATAAGAGCTTTTTCCTTTACTATGATGCATGTTTTATTATATTATGCCAAATTATTCTGTTTTATTCATATTTTTAGAAATAGTTATGCACAATGTTATTTAAATGTATTTAAATTCAGTACAACAGTACAGAAAAAGGAATTAGTCCTGGATCTTTCAGAATAGAGGTGATACAGATGTTAATACGTCAAGTGCCAGAACAATGCTAAATTTATTTATTTATCCAATAGAATGTTGTTTCCGGGGTTGAAGGCCGTGGTCTAGACGACGTTTCGTCCCTTGTTTCTTGTGAACAGACAAGACTTAGAATCTCTGAAGATGCCCGACTGAGTTACGGGTGAAACGTCGTCAGATGTTTTCAGCGTCTAGACCACGGCCTTCAACCCCGGAAATAACATTCTATTGGATTAACGCCGGCCGTGAAAGCCTAAACATGTACATCATTCATTTATGTTTCATATTGATATATTTAAAATGAAAGTTTTGTTTTGAATTACTAATGAGTTATAGATGGTGAAGATGAATGTTAATGTTCAATTTAAATGCATGGTAAAATGATAAATTAAATAGAAAGGTAAAATTATAAATGAAAGTTCTTTTTAGGATTTTTTATTTGGAAAATCAGAAAATTATGTAATTCAAAATTATTGTATTGACCACAGAGAAAAGTGATGTAGACTAGAATATTTAGTTACCATGGTGATAAGGTAAAAATCAAAAAAGAAAAAGGAGGAGTTAGTGTCTTTGGCGTCACGACCGAAAAGTGAACAGACGCGTGTGTGACGCGCACGCAGAATGCTGCATGTACTCAGCAAACAGCAGGTTACAAACCTAATAACAAAAATAACAAATAAAAAGATGAAAAAAGCTAAAATACCTTAAAACAGCTCCTAAATTCCCTATATGAGTTTAAGATATTTACAAATTGCAACAAGAGAGAGAGAGAGAGAGAGAGAGAGAGAGAGAGAGAGAGAGAGAGAGAGAGAGAGAGAGAGAGAGAGAGAGAGAGCGAGAGAGAGAGAGAGAGAGAGAGAGAGAGAGAGAGAGAGAGAGAGAGAGAGAGAGAGAGAGAGAGAGAGAGAGAGAGAGAGAGAGAGAGAGAGAGAGAGAGAGAGCTGCGACTTCAAATCTTCCAGAGACTTACACTCTATGCCCTATTTCTTATGTGAGGCAAACATTGAAGGAGATTATCATCAACGACTGGAATGAATGCTGGTTAAAAAATTGATTGTGGTGCTTTGACTAAGGATTTATATTTCCCAACAGTTTCTGACAGACATACATGTAAATTCGTTAATCCTAACTATGTTCTCACTCAATTCTTAACTGGACATGGAAAATTTTCAGCTTACTTATTTCGATTCAAAATCAAATCCACATCAGATTGTATTGTGGAAATCACCTTCAAGATGTCCCGCACATTTTATTTGACTGCCCATTTTTATGTTTTGAAAAAAAACTGAGATTTAGAACAGTTATAATTATAATTATAAATAATGATTTATCAACGTGAGCAGAAGTTTGGATACAGTGCAAGTTAGATGTCTGAAAAATGAAGAAATCGCATGTGTGTAAAGACAACAGAAATCTAAGAAAATGATTGTATTAGGATTCTAATAATTAGAATTGAATGAGAAAATGATCACCGCAGAAGATGGACGTTCGTGAATTGCAACGAGTAATAATAAGAAATACTTCTTCGCATCGTGTAGGAGAATAAGAAAATATCGCCACAACGTGGTGCAGAATCATCATCCCATCATCACAACGAGTACACCATCCCCACCACATATGCATTTGTAGTAATACCGGTTCAGAGGCGTGCATTATATATGGCTTTTAGAGGAATATTTGCACTACAAATTTTCACCACTTAAATAATATCAGCTTTTTAGGGGTAAATGATTTTTCTGTAAATGTCTGTGAAACTTTCTCTTTCTCAGTTTGTAATTTTGAATCATTTGTCTCTGAACAACATTTACAATTATAAATGATTTTATTTCTCAGGAACTATGGATGACAACCAATTTAAAAATGTTCGGTAGGTTGTTAATCCAGTTTGAAGTTAATAAGTGGGTTGGTCATGCCTTAAAATTCCTGATTAAATTTTAAACATGTGTAATTATGAAGAAATCGTATCTCCTTCAATAAGCTACCTTATTGTATATTAATAATGAGCATGCATCTATTCTCTGTTAAAATTACAATTTAGTATATCTTGTTGTTATAGATAATAAGTCTTGAAGTTAAATTTAAAAATTGCGCTTAAGAATTCACAGTCTATCCTTAAGACCGCGATTGAATGCATCTACCTATAATAATCCAGACATTTCTTTAAAAGCAGTGTGTATTATCTTTATTAGTTACACTTCTGTTCAAAATAGCCCCTCAACGGAGGTATGGACGAAAGTTTTAGACCTCTCATAAGAGGTTTCTTTACACGTCAACTAACAGATGGATTAGTCCTTCTAAACATTGGTGAAATATAATAACGGGGGTCTGTGTCAGTTCTTACAAAGTAAATCTCTATTAAAAACGGTGACACGTTTAATCGTATACCACCGGCAGCCTATGGAAATGCAGCAGCTTCTAGCTGCTTAAAATTCGGTCCTGGTAAACCGTGGAATTAGGGCAAGTATCTGCTTGTTCGTTATTGAATTTCACCGGCAGAGGCGAATCATTGTTACATGGGTTTGCTGCTTTGGGGAAGCCTGGTAACTGTGAAACCGGGATGAAATCTGCATTGTTTACTTACGACTCAGACTAGACGAAATTGTATTAGCAGCGAGAGAGAAAATGTTGTCATTTCTCGAGAGTTCGACATCCATTTTATGTTAGAGTAAGTTTCACATTTCAAAACCGAGATATAAAAGTTACTACAGACGATTGACACAAGCTCTTTCATTTATATTCTCAAGAGACCAACTTGAATGTTTGCAATCCACTAGTTAAAAAACTACTAATAGTGTTTGGATGAGTAGAGCCAGACTGAAAAATTCTGGCAGATGAGTCACTTGGAGAATTTAATGTCATGCCGGCATGTTCTCCATAGGAGCTCAAGGATTAAAAGCAACCGTTCGGAGACCGGGAGATCCGTGGTTCAAATCCCGGCTATGGCAGGGAACTTTCAGTCTTGCTCTACTCATCCAAACCTTAGCCTACACAAGGCTATGTGGAAGAAGTGATTAATTGCCACCTACTAATGGTGAATTTCACCCACTTTAAATAGACTTATACGTTATAATTAACATGAATAGGAGATTGTAATGCATATATTTCCTTGTTACCATTGCTGAGAATCTGAAAGAGTAGTATTGTGGTGATGTACACAGTAATGGGGAATACCTCGTGTACTGCGACCCGCCTGAGATATATTGTGGCTACCTCCTCCAGGAATAAAAGGCTGAAAATCACGCAATAACAGTTCCTGGCTCGAAGACTGTTCCACTACGAGGAACTACCCAGAGAGGGCGATGAACGACCATTCATCTAGGGAGCCCGCTACTGTATACGGGGAATACTCAATTTTTGACCAAGTTGTGTTCAAAACCACCTCACGCCACGAAAGCTAAAATCACACTTCAACTACAACATGAAAGAAAATCGCGGTAGATGAAAAAACCACCACCGCATTTGCCTACCAACTAGGGAAAACGATAAAGCCTGCCGGTGCCTATGGACGCGCTCGCTAAAGTGCCTAACTTATGTGTTTGGTGATGCTGGAGATTGCAGGTTCTACTCCTGCCATGGGTATGGGGTACTTGTGTAGTTGTAAATATGTAGAAGCGAAACGTAAAAGCTTATCAGGAAAAAAACAGGTGGCATCTAAACACAAAAAAGCATTCACAAACGCTGGCCTCATACGTTTCAGCGGACTCATCTCGCTTGATTATGGTTGTCTATGCTCTGTACACAGCAAGAAGTTAAATGTGCATTGAAATAAACCTATTTTATGCACGCATATGCCTTTATAGTCCAGCGCAAACATGCCAGGAACAGTAACTTTGGCCAAATATGAACAAAAGCATCAAGTTTTACATTTTTACATATACATTTATACATTAAAGAGTTTTCTTCATTATGCCATTTTTCATTTTTCACTAAAGTTCTTGAAAGTGCCTATATGTAAAAATACAGTGTTATGTGCCATATTGTGTTTTTCTTAACATTTGAATTATCTTTGTGCATTAGTTGTGATCCAGTTTTAATTGTAAAGTCAGTTGTGTGCACTTACCTGACTTTCTCTAATCACTCTTTTACGAACAATTCCCAAAACACATATTCTTTTATCTATTGCATGCTCATTGATTGCAGATATTGAAGCGATATTATTGGCGAGCTCGTTGGGGCGACAGTTTGATAAAATTTTTAATGGGTGGCGCTACAGTTTGATACAATAATGTTTAGCTCAGGGTAAAGCAGTGAGGTGTATCTCAGGGTTTTCGTGGATATTTATGAGAAGGATAGTTTTAATGACACTGGAATGCTCGTTTCAAACTGGTTTAACGACTGCTTCTTTTTATCATAACACCAAACCTGAGGTTGCCGACAAAGGGTTACCAATATATCACTGTTTAAAGTCACTGTAGGTGGAATGCTTATTACTCGATAAACTTAATTCGTTCTTCATGTACATATGAACGGACAAATATCTTCTCTCATCACTTCTGGTCTGCCCTCGACCAAGACAGAAGAAGACTGCCCTAATTGGCCTTACGCCGAAGACTGCATAACCACAACTACGCGTGGGTGTATGTGTGACTTTCACTTTCTCGAAGCACTCTTTTCACACAAATATTCCCTTTGTGACAATTTTTTCATTTATGATTATGCTTCTGCCATTATTAAGGGTTCGAAGAATGCCCATTCAAACAGTCAAGTACTGTTCTTTAGAACTCTGCTAAGGACACTGTTTCTTACGTTTCTTTTGTTAAAGTAACTATTCAACCCCGATGCACCTGCTTGCACGTTTTGTAAGAAAGATACACAATATCTCTGAAATTCATTACGATGGTTTATTTATTGCGATTTTTAATTTCGGTATCAACATGTTTTATGTATTTCCTTGAGGGTGGAAAGAGAATGGGGGAATACAATAGATATAAGCCACAGCAAGGCCTTGTAAATACTGGTCACGCTCTAAAGGCTTTAAAATTCCATTCTCTTCATTAGGGCAGGACACAAAATGTGAGTTATTTAAGAGAATTGAAAATATTCCATAACAAAATGACAAATTTTCTACTTTAATGAGATCCACATGTTTGGTGTAAGTTTTCCGTTTTCTTTGTGGTTTGCTCATCATGTACAAGCTATCCAGAATGAAAAGGACTCTAAAACTTTTCAAAAACGGAACGCGATCGTGCCGGCATTTTTAATTCTTTTACACAGATTTTCATCATACAGAGGCTTGTGTTTGAATACAAAGAAATTACAGAAGCCATAGCCGCACATGTTTATAGTGAAGGGATAATAATGAAGTGTAAATAATAATAGGCTGATATATATCTTCCTTCCTCACCAATGCTAGTGTTAGGAGTCGCATGAGTTCCTTCAGAGCGAGGGAGCTGAAGCATATTGCTGGTGCTGGATAGATAGTATGGATAGATAGTATGGATGTTTACTCCAGGAAAGGGTATTCTCCATGGACATTCTAGGGCTGCGTTACTGCTTCCCTTTCTCTGATCAACTCCAGTAATGGAACGGGTCTTGTGAGCCAGAAAATGTTAGGAATTTAAGCCTGCCTGCAACCTATAGCCTCACACGGTTCCTTCATTTTATCCCTTCCTCCTAAGAGTGTAATAACCGCAACAAATTTCCGCCCGGCACTGTGAGATGAGATCAGGCTTGGGGGGACGCCCCAACGCCTGAGATGAATGAATGATGGAGCAATTGGTGGAATGAAGGTGGGTAAATCCGGAGGACCCGCAGGAAACTCACCCCAGTGTCATGTATACATAAATAATGTACTATATTTTCTACTTACATACAATAATTGTAGTTTATCGCCTAGTTTCTCTGTCTGTTTTCAATTTTCCTGTTACAACCTGCAACTGTCTACATATCAACATCATTTACTTCACCACACTTAGCATTCAAAACAATGTTATGGCGATGCTTGAAACTCAAGCTATCTACTGGAAGCTCTAAATTGGCCTTTGCCAAATTTTCTTGATGCCCCGCGCGCGCTAACAAACCACTCGAACATAGTGCAATTGAGCTCCTCGTACCTACTCTCTAAATTTTGTTATACACTTCAAATGCCCAGCTTCCCTTTAGCCACTCATCTTCGTTATTTTGTTTTTCAAAATATTAAATCTGAGATTACTCCACGTTAAACAACAGTTAATTCTTTAGTGGGCCCTTTGTTCTTTTCGTGCTCTTCATTAAGCTAAACTTTTTCCTCCGATTGTAATATATTATGTTTAGAACTCATTTTACAGAATTTGTATACATACAAACTATGTTCATAAAATCACCAAAGTTCACAGTTTTCTTCCACTCGTACTTGATCACTTGTAAGAATGACACTGAGAATGAACACACTGAAAACCAGTGTACCCTTACCATGTGTGTTGGAAGAAAGTTGAGAGAGCTAACGCTTTGTTTTCCCTGGTCCTCCAAGGATTACAGTTTATGACTTTATGCTTCATGAAATTTTGGTACAAGTGCCATTGCCCCCAAAATTATTGAACATTTTAAAATACGTACGCTGTAACCTATTACACATAAAGTAATCCGTTTCAGTCGGGTTATTTACGCAAATGGTGCCCAAAAAATATTTCAGTTTCCGCGTTAGGTAGTTTTCCGGCGTATATTGTGATTTTATATTTTAAATAGCTCTGTTCCGAAATTTATTTTTCCTCCAGGTTTCCGGCATAAAATGGGTTAGCGCCATTTTTGAGTGCATCGAAATTTCGGAAAATATACCATATAAAAGGAAATTTGGTACAGGAGGATTTTCTTAAAAATATTCTTGTTGCATAGTTGAACATAAAATTCAATTTTAATTAATTGTAAGAATATTTTAAAAAAAGTTTAAATTAAATTAATAATTGTTTATTTCTGAAATTTTTGGTTGGTAATTATTTAATCCATATTGATAGTTTTATGTTGAGGTAGTATTTTTGTTTTGTAAAGTAGTAGTGCTGGATACCAGTAATAATAGTGGCCAAAAATTTTTATGGACAGTTTTAAAATTTAGGTAACCTAACCAGTCATGCGCTACGGGAAACCAGTAATGAAATATTTTTGTTTTAAAATACTTTGAGTTTGAAAGCCGTATGTTTATAATTATAAATTATAAAGGTTTATTTGATTGGGGATGATGTTTGAAATTTTTGTATTTTTTTAAATTAAATGTAATTAAATTTATAACCTCTCTAATCTCTCATCCTGCCCCTCTCTCCTCTCATCCTCTCATGACCCATCCTCTCACTCTCTTCTCTCAGCCTTCCCTCTCCTCTACCTGTCATTTTCCTCTCTCGCTCTCCCATCCTCCCCCTTATCCTCCCCTCTACTTTCATCCCCTCCACCCCTCTCCTCACCTCCCCCTCCGCCCCTCTCCTCCCCTCCCCCTCATACCTATCTCCTCCGCTCTCCACGCCTCTCATTTATTTCATTTTATTTCATTTTATTTTATTTCATTTTATTCTATTTTTGTGTTGCATCCTTGAAAGACAAATTCAGATACCAAGCTTAGAGTTTAACCGAATTATCATTTTTGAATTATGTCTTCATAGGCAGACGCGAGTATGCGCGGGCAATTCTCTTTTTTAATTCGCTATTTATGGGTTCAGAGGGTCTCAAAAATTATTTCAAATGAATTCTTGACACCTGATTAGTGAACGGAGTATGATACTCCCCTATTTACTATATATAGTAGACAAATAAAAGGCCATGTTTGATTTTTGTTAGCCTGTTCGTAGTTGCAGCTGTTTTATTCCGTAAAGGTGGCTCAGTCGGTTAGGCTTTGACTTACTGATCCCATGGTCGCGGGTTCAAACTTGGCTCAGACCGATAACTTTTGAGTGTGCTTAAAGGTGACAGCCCCAAGTCAATGGTTACTGGCGTGTAAAGTACTCCTGAGGGATTAAATTCTGCCAGATTGGCTGCGCTGATATGATCCTGGCAATTTACATAATCGTTAACAAATCAAATATCAAAATTACTGTTTCTTGCTTTCCCTTTAATGATTCTGGTCTAGGGAGAAAAGCAGAAAACTCTTTACTTGTGTTAAAACTATTTTGAAATAAGAGAAAAATTAATGTTCATATCAGGAAATTTTTTACTTTAAATACCTCTTGGTTATATGTTTTGTTGTTTCAAGGTAACACGAAACATTACTCATGGTTCATTACTACGGTATCATTGAAAGATGTTTTTCTATCAATATGAAATAATGTTAAACATTTGCTACAACTATATTTAAAATCCTGTAAAATAATTAGCAAATCCCATTGACACTTCTCAACTACTAGTTCCTGTAATAAGGAACGTGTGTACAAGATTTAAACAAAACTTTATCAAAATTACAGTAAGGGATAAAATTAATCCCAAATTCTGAATATTAACTTTTATAACAACCTTAAGACCTTTTCCTCGGTATGGGACTACAAACTGACATTTGATTGTTGAGACGGTCTACTGGTCTCAGTAGCGTCCGCTAAGCCACAGGGCGCGTTTTGAGGGCCTCCCTCGAAATGGCTGCTTCTGGCTTCTACTTCTGCTGCTTTCTCCGACGTTACTCGATGATTTTGATGTTGGGTACCTCGGATGCGTCAGGAGCTCACGAAAGTGTAGGAGCAAGTATTTATATGTGCCTGAGTGTCTACAGGTGTCGGAGATCCAGATCCAAATGGACAGGTCGGAATGCTCCGATTATACGTCGAAGAAACAGTCATATATACCATTTATTTCTGTTACTATACGTACATGACCGCCAGATTCAGTCGCATGTCAGTCGGCTAATGTCCTGGGCTTGCTGGCTCCACAGGAACGAATACTACCTTCATCTGGCATTCCAGATTATTGCCCTCGCGGCCAGATTTAACTTGCACTTGTTCAGTCGCGGGCTCTACGGGCATTATAAGCGCGATAGTCTAAGCGCGAATAGCGCAGATTTTCCGTGTTACTGTATGTCGGCAAATGGGGGTTGCTGTATGTTTTCCCATACAACTCAGAAGTATTCCTACCATCCAGATTCGGCAAAGCCACACCTCAACTCATCGAAAACCTAAATTCTACTTCTTTCTGCATCATCTACAAGAGCGAGGAGACACTTCGAAGCGCACTGAAACGTCTCCAGCTACAAGATTGTCGAATCGGCAGTAGCAAAGAGTTTCATATTTTAAATTTGTTTTCGTCATTCCTCCTGGCCTTCGGCACGGCAAATTGCCATGGTTGACAGAAAAGCAGTGACATTCTATACCCTAAGAAGATGCAACTGTGTTCTTTCAAGAAAAACGTAGCACCCACCCAAAAGATGCGCGTTTAACAGTCTATGTAATCAGAATGTTTCCCAACCGTTTAAACAACGTAAGTGGTGTTTATTTACCGCCTGAATTGTTAACAGATATAAAGCCGTCCCGAAGAAATCAATTAAAAACATTTCACTATCGTTATTTTTTCATATTTAGACAGTTACTCAGCCTACATAATTATCAAATCAGTTTTAGGGATCCTAGGTTGGCATTCTTTAACGCAAAATTTTGTAAACAAGATAAATGTAATACCTAGTGGAGAAAAGGCAGTAAAACATCACAATATAAATACTTGTTTTCATAAATGTATGCTACATTTCTATTTGTGCAATATAACATTCAAATAAAAACTGACTGCTTTGGGTTCTATTTCCGGATTTTTCCAACGAATCACAAACGCTTTTATTTTCGCCAATTACACGTCTGCCTTTACCCCTTTCGACCAATCTGAAACATTCTTATTTTAACCAATCAA
Organism: Mantis religiosa; assembly: GCA_030765055.1. Taxonomy (NCBI): domain Eukaryota; kingdom Metazoa; phylum Arthropoda; class Insecta; order Mantodea; family Mantidae; genus Mantis; species Mantis religiosa. Next base: position 112,697,112 of record CM060950.1, read on the forward strand.
AACCTTACACGTCACTTCCTGCTTTTTAAATAATTTTCTCACCTGATTTTCTTCCTTTTGAACTTTTCACGCCCAACTACATATTTGCGCCTCTCCATTCCTTCTCCTATAGTCACGTGACCTTTATTCCAGTAAATTCTTAATAAAACATAAAAAGATAACCACTTTTAGCCCATTACCAACGCATTTAAAAGCTCACCAGCCACCAAGCTGGTCAGATTGTGAACGCCTCTTGTGGATGCAGCCTGTCCAGATGGTGCCTGGAAATGGCAGGGGGTGCACGGCGCATGCAGAGTCAAGAGGGTGCGTGAGGGTTTCTGGGGTGCACGGGGCATGCAGCCATTAAAAGGGTGCGCGGGGCTGCCTGGGGGAGGGTTGCAGATGCAGCCAGTCCAGAGGGTGCGCGATGGTGCCTAGGGTGATTCGGGAAATGCAGGAGGTCCAGAGGGTGTACGGGGGTGCCTGGGGTGCACGGGGTATGCAGCCAGGCCAGGGGGTTCGTGGGGTTGCGCGGGTTGGGTGGGGGTGCGTAGGGGTGCGTTGGGGGATGTAGTCAGTCCAGAGGGTGCGTCGGGTTGCGCGGGGTTGATGGGGGTGCGTAGGGGTGCGTCGAGGTGTGGGTGGGGTTGCGTAGGGGTGCGTCGAGGGGTAGGTTGCAGATGCAGGCAGTCAATAGAGTGCATGGGGGTGCACAGGGTAGATGAGGGTGCGTAGGGGTGCGTCGGTGGCGGGTGGCAGTTGCAGAATTCAGACGTTGCAAAACAGCATCTCCTACATCAAAACCGGAAATCATCCCAATAGGCCTCTAAACTTGTACGTGACTTTTTCAAGGTCAAATGGTCCGAACTTTAAGGTCAAACCTCCGGATCCAGCTCTTAACCACTTTTGTGCTTAGCCACTAGTCTTGGATACATAGTTCAGTGAACCAAACTTTTCTCAACCAACACCGATTCTTATTTCCAAAGTACTTCGTCTCGTTCTTTCTGTTCATAATTAAGTTTCAATTAAGATGCGTGTATTTACCTGTACAATTCATGACTTTAACGCCCTTTTAGACTACACTGCTGTAGAAGCTGGTTATTAGTTTTTATCCGCCGCTAGCTAACATTTCTGCCTTCTTGGGTTAATTAAACGAGCACTTTTTTTCTAACCCCTTAACTATTTTAGTGAGCAGTGCTGTGTTTATGAATCTTCTTCCGTTTGTGCGTGCACGCTAGTCTAGCTTTTGGAGCAATAACTCTAAAGAGCCTATCAAGGAATTTAAGAAGTTTAGGTAACTTTGAGCTGAATATTTCCTGGCGGCGTATTGATGCAGCATATATGTATTCAGCGTCCTGAAGATGGGAGAGATGCACGCTCCCGAAACGTCGATGTCACAACATCTTCTTACCTGGCTCGAAACCCGAGAACGTTTACAATATTGGATACCGTTGATTTACGGATCTTTGCAGTTTTAATTTCGATTCACTATTCTACTGCCCCCGTTTTCAGTCCCTCTCTCTTCCTATGTGTGTCTCTGTATTTCTCTATCTCCATCTGTTAGCCAAAATTCTAATACACATACAATGTGAATGTCTACCATCACCATTCTCCTTCAGGACTTCTTCGCCATTGGCATGTTCTATGGAGTTGAAGTCTTTCTTTTAATCCGTATATGCTATAAAAATCTGGAGGTTAAATTATTGTAACTTTTAAGCATGTATTTAATGGCTTGTATGCAAACTGATCGCAGTGATCTTCAAACGGAGCTCTGTTTGTCCCAGTGAGCGTGCTAGAGCGCCAGCTAGCCCTGCACTTTCACAGTGCTTTGGGGTATAAGGTAAGATATGATTAATAATGCACCGTTGCGATGAAGTTACATTAATGGAGCTGTTGAAAACGTCATTCAGAAGGAAGTAATTGGTTTGCAGTAGTAATGTCAAGTATATCGAAGTGACTACTCCTAATTCCTGAAATCATATAAAAGAATTAAAGAAACCACACTTTTGGTCACCTAGAAAGGGCGTTATAGAAACAATGAGCAGTTGGGAATGGGTTAGGTGATGGAACAGGTGGTCTGAACCACAGTTGCTCTTCCTGCTGATTGATTCTGAGGCAAACCAAAACAGAAAAAGGTCGCCTTCATCCCGCGCTCATTTACTTCCTGGTGCATCAATTTTATCCAAAATTAGTGGGTCACATATATACTTGTTCTATTTCGAATACAAAACTAAAGCGGAATGTAATTAATCTCTACAGTGACCCTTATCTGTGATAAATTTTACTTACTATTTGTTTTAAAGTGAAATAAACAAATTATAAATGGAACAATTAAATTGCAATAACATGAACGGATAAACAAAGCGCGAAAGTAATCCTGTATATGGGAAGTGAATCAGTTAACGGAGTCTACTCAAGATGGTTTATATAAGAAACGATACGAGATATAAAACAAACGCGATAGATTCACAGTCATTAAATAGGGTAATAAACACATTGATCATACTTCATTGGAGCATATCGGAAGCCATATGCAGCACCCCACCGTTTACTCGAATAACCCGTAACCGGTATGGCGGTGTCAGAGGGACCCCGCTTAAAACTGTTAACCATGTGAAACCTATTTTCTCCGTAGTGTGGGACTGCAGCTCTCAGCACCTTTCAGACAGTATGCTTTGAGTTGTTGAGCGTTGAGCTTGTGGTGAAAAGAGTGCGTACGCATCATTAGCAGTTGTTTTTCTCCTTAGTGTGCGCCGTGTGACTCCACGTATTGCGGTATGTTTCAGGAGTAAATGTCAACAGCTTAAGAGAGCAAAATACATTATATTGTATGGTATGCTGTTACAGAGAGATGGTGATAAACAAGAAAGAAATTCCAAAAGGGTTTTTGCCATCCAAAGCCAGGAAACCTGGATCTTCATTGCTTGGATTTGGGAAGAATTTACCATTAGGCTCCTATGTACCAACACAAAAACGGCAGTGCTTTTGGTATCTTCGATGCCCTACAGTGCTTCAGTGAACCAGGAAACAAAGAAACCTGAGATAATTGAGCACTATAATGCCACAAAAGGAGGAATAGATTCACTTGAAGAAAAAAGCACTGTTTAAGCGACCAATGGACGATATAGAAGGTGGACTCTTGCTATTATCTACACAATGCTGAACATTTCCATGCTTAATGCATTTGTGATATATTCATAATTATTGCAAATCCATAAAAATCATGCTTTGAGTTCACCAAGTCTCTGCATGGCAGCTAGTTGAACCGCTTCTACAGAGAAGGATGAGTATCCCACACCTCCCTCGAGGGTTAATAAAAACATTGCCAGGATGCTCAAATGCGAGGTCCCCAAGCGATTAGGAGTCACAACAAAACGGATTAGATGTGCAAAGTGTCCTAGAACAAGAGATAGGAAAACTAAAGTATGTGGTTTAACTTGCAGTACCTACACCAATATGTAGCGAATGCGCAAGAATATTTGTAAGGATTCCTTGTAAACACCTGCTGTGGTTTTGTCCAACTGCTCTATCCATTTCATTTTAAACACTTTTATTAGTTACTGTTGATCTTTAATTTTGTACTTCAAACCTTTTTTCCAGAGTAAATTACGTAATTTGATTCTAAATAGCTGATTCTCAGACTATCATAATTCAACTAATGAATATTACATATATGGTAAAAAAGATCCTTTAAACATGCATGCAGAGGCTTACAGTGTAGTGTATGCCTAATTATTCTCTAAATGTAACTGAATATTACATTTCTGTTTTATTTATTATGATTTATGATCCCTCACCCTCCATAATTGTTAAAAATTTGTACTTTCTTAACGATTTTTTTTTCTTTTTTTCAAATTTCGGTTAATGAAGATACTTTATTGCGACATGAAATGACTTAACTATCCATGTGCTATTGGAAGTCATTACAATTTTGAGGTGTATCAGTATGTCTGGCACGACCCTGAATAGCATAAAGGATTTCTATTTATTCACGCAGCAATCTTTATACCACTGACGTGATTACACGAACACAATTCTTTGTTATAAAATGCCAAGCGAGTTCTAAGAAGCGTGATGGGTTCTTTGGAACATCCCTTCATTACCTAGTTTTAATGCGGAAGTCAACCAAGATCTTCCTGAAAATATGAACTCATCATTAGTAAGGAAGCTGGTCAATTAAGATCTGCTAAGCTTCTGTTTACTTAGCACAGCTAATAAACAAAGGAGACGCTCTTTTCGATCAAACAGCCCAGAGCCAAAGGACGTTCAAACAGAACCGTGCCTGAATTATTAAGCTGACCCTGCTGATTGCAGTGGTAGCCTCACTAGATGTAATTAAGTTTACTCCTCGTCAAGACAGCGTCTTCTGGTCTTATTACATCAATCTCGCTCGCCACTGGTCGAAAGCAAACAAAACGCTAATATTTCAACTGTGGGAAAGCTAAAGTTTGGTGTTATGCACAGCCCGAAAATATCTTAATCCCAAAAATAAGCAAATTCTGAATTTTGGATGTAGACATATTGGCGGATGTTGTATTCGAAGAATGGTCCGAACAACTTAGGTCAGGTTGTGAATGACAGCCATAGTTCAGGGGTGCATTAAGCAAAATCTTTATATGGTTTTCTCGTGTCTTCCGGCGAATGGGAATGAGGGGCATCACTAGAGTCCGGAAGTTTAGCCAAAAAAGAAAAAACAAAGGAAAAAACAATATAACAGGTTAGTAGTGACGGGCTTATAAGCTACCTGCGTCTTCTAAAAATAGTGGGGTGTATCCAAAACCATAGCCTACAGACGGCTAGTATGAAGGAACAATTAATTTCCATCAACTGACCTAAATAATAAGAGTTTAACTATGAAGCCTGGAACTTTCTTACAATAGTAAGTCGCCACAAACGTTGTATCTCGAATACGAGAGCCCCTGGTGGTTTACCGAGATAATATGAGTCAGCTGAAGAATTTAATGTCATGACGGCACGTTATGGTAGCTCAATGGGCAAGAGCGACTGGACGAAATCCAGAAGATCCATGGTTCAAATCCCGACCGTTGCATTCAGTTTTTCAGTTTGACTATCTATAGGGGAGGGTGTTGAGTGCCATGCATTCGCATACAACCAAGGTAACGGGCAATGATAATCTGTCGACGTAGTCACTCGACGGACACAGTGTCATAATATACTGCACATGTATTCATAAATTATACCAAATAAACTAATCTTTTGCATATCTATGAATATAAGCAAAAGAATCATTAATATGTACAATGTACACAGTAAATGAAAAGCTAATTCGTTGTGAAAACACTACATAATGTTTGTGTATATGCCCCATTGTACTCAGTGTACCAGCAATTACATGCGCTGCAGTCCGTTTGGTCTATGGAAACCCATAATCTGTTGTGGGACACGGAGTTTCTAATACCCTGAAACACATCTTCGTAGCTCAGAGGTATTCCTTGCGTATTGTGGACTCGGATGTTAAAATTTTTCCTTCATATTTTTTTCTAAAAACTGCTTTAAATAACCATTTTCTACTTTGCACAAGGGGATGCTTGCTCCCACCATCATTTTGTACACAAAAACTACTATGTCTTACTGCATTAACGTAAAAACGCTGAAGTCCTATCCCCCCCCCCCTCTCTCTCTCTCTCTGTGTTTACCAACAGCACGAGTTGATGTCTAACTCAGTAGACTCCATACCTCGTGCACAACTAACTTCACAAATTTTTGGCTAAACTTCCGGGCCCTAGACATCACATGCACACAGCTCTGAAATTTGGTCTAAAGCTGTTCTGTAGTCGTAAACTTGCACAGAACTAGAAGGGAACTGAATGTGTTTCTTTAAATGCTGCTCAGAAGTTCTGAGCACTGAGCTAAGATTTAAGTATTATCCATTCTTGATATGCTCTCAGATGTTGAAAGAAATGTGAGATCAGCACTAGATACATAAATAAGGCAATGTAATAGCTTATAATACGCATTTACGTACGTTAAACTAGGAAAACTTTTAAATGTTACTGACGAAGAAAATGTAAAGGTTATTCGCATTTTGTCTATTTTAAGAACTACATAATAACTCTTGTTATTAGAGGACCTTGTTATACGTTTATTCATAATGTAAGGCTTTTACATTTACTGATATGTTTCTTAATATGCTTCTGCTTCATTTGTGTATGAGATCTCTGTTAGGCGGAAATCTGTAGTGTGTGGCCGAGTTGTGGCGTCTTGAATTGTAAAGTTTAATGACTAATGAATTTCCGATCATAGATCTACTGCCAATGGTATTTCACAAAGATTATAAATTGAAGAGTATTACATTTAAATTGGAGACAAAATTATAACCATACCTAGTACTGGAGATAAAGATATATACAGCAAGAGACTTCAAGAATGGGATTTTTTAAGCTTATCATCATAATTACTTGTACTTTTGACTACAAATCGGAAATATGCTCTCTGAAAAATACATTCCATGTTAATGTTTTGACATTAAATTATAACCTCCTCCTTAATTAAACCACAAGTATTCCAGAAGCTCTCAAAGATTTGTGTTTATAAATTTAACCCCACTTTCGTTTATTTTAGATCCAGATGCAATTATATTTCTGATTTGTAGATGCCACTTTATATGAGCTTCATGCAGGTATCACAAGGCTCATGTGGATAATATGTTTTCCAGCATTGCTAAATGTTGTCATTTTTCCTATTGAATTTTTTAGATGTAATATGAGACAAAAGGAACATGCAGATCTTATCAAAACATGTACATGAGGCAAAAATTACAGTATGTTTAAGCATTGTCGCACTAGTTCACTTGGATCCCATTCTAGAGAAAATGGACACAACCATATTCAATGCGTGCTATAAGCGCAACAATCTTCAAGCTAAAGTCGTAGAAGGTTAACCCAATAAATGGAATAACAATGCATCAAGTTTGGTACTACGCACTTCACTGCTGCTTCCCGCGCTCTGGCCCGATTATCAGGCTGCGTTCGAATTAATTGTGGACAAGGCGAGAATGTAATGGAAGGGAGAAATTGTGGCAAGTTCACTTTGAGGCAGGTACCAATCAGCCTTTCACGGATGTTCTAAATTGAAGTGATAATTCAGAGTACAATTGATCCAACAATATTTAGCCGCTAGTCTGAACCTAAGTTCACTTCGTGCTTCCGAACTCAGTCAAAGTCGCTCCTAGGAAGTCGAGGAATTGTACTGAACTGAAATGGAGAGCAGTAATGACCCAAATCAATATTCAGCGACACAAACGTTTACAATTTTCTTAATTAAAACCAGAAGTGTGATTATGTGCTGGGTTTTCTCGGACTATACTCTGGGACTGTTTTCCCTGTATAAAAGCTTACCAGAAACTACAACACTAAACCGCCGTTGAACCTCGCACTCAGTGTTCACTAATTAGTTTTCATGTTTTCGTTGTTTGTTTGACTAATAGCTAAGTGAACTTTAAAATTTTAATAGAGCAGATCGTTTAAATCATTTTAGTATTAAAATATGTGTTATCACTAGCTTAAGATCTCTCCTCTTTGGGCTAATAATAAATATTTAAACCTGAGACATCTTGGCCACTATAAAGAATTAAAGTAAACAAACAGAATAAAACTAGGTCAAAATAAAGACAAATATACAGCCCATATTCATGCTCCTCAAACTTGTTAATCCTTCTCGGCATGGAGTCTATCAGCCAGGGAAAATAATGTGGTCGTTTACGAGAAATTCCCACGTGTCTTTGATCCTGTACCGTAACTCGGCAAAAGTCCCGCAGGCGGGTGACGGGAAATTCGAAGAATCTCCTTCCTCACTTCCCACACGTTCTCAATTGGATTGAGATCAGGTGACGTTGGGGGGTTAAAGTATCAATGAGATTGCCTGATGCCCATCAAACCAGCGCTGCACTATCCTTGATTTACGGACGCTATGGTTGTTCTGGAGAACAGAATTGTTCTATTGCGGTACCGTTCTCTGGCAGAATGGGCTAAAATGAAGTGCAAAATGTCCTGATCGGTCCAGTAGTATGACTTTGCACGTATTTGCTCAAGAGTCCAGGACATTTAAACGAAATTTAGCCCCAACATGATCCACTTACGTAATTGAAAACACGAGTTTCTCATATTGTTAGTCATATAGGTGACCTTGCAGTTAGTATACGTGTACCGGTTCATTATAGGATGTCCACACACTACTTCATCCACAAATATTACTCTCCACCAGTAGATACTTCTAGGGTTAATAGCATACTCACGGTAGTCCATGTGTGATCCTCAGAGAGGATGAGAGAGGATCTTATTAGAAGCAGCTTGGAGCAAACTCTACAGCGACTCTTTAAGGTCTGTAAAGCATCAGGAAGGTAAACAACCGCCTTCCATTAAACTGCAGTTGAAAATGATGTAAGGGACATCCTCCCCAGTAGAAATCTTTTACAATCGTGCTATGTCGCTTTTCTGTTTATTCCTATGCCCAATATTGCTGAGCAGTTCGTTCTGGTACGCCACGTCTGTCTCAGACAGCCAAAAACCTACGTTAAGCAAATCTAACACACCAATATCTCAATTTAACAAAGTAGCCATATTTCAATTGAAATAAAATACATCATCAACAAAGTGCATTTTAAAGTTTCAGTCACCGGGAGGGGTGATTGTGCGTCGTATACCTCGCTCTAGAGCAGAATAAAAGAAATGATAAAACCAAATCTGGCATTCACGACGTTTCTTTTTAGGGAAGTATCATAAAATATAAGAACAAGTTAATTGTAATGTAAGCTAAGCGAATTGTTAAATAGTTATTGTGTAGAATTATTTCATGTTCCTTTAAGGGTGTGGTTAAATGTTATAATATTCAAGTGTACATAAATTATATTCATCATGAAACAGAAGTCAAAAACACGATAATGGGATCCAAGTGCAAACATAAAAATGAGGATTTGAACCTGCACGCTTTCCGTCATTATATTCTATTACCGTCATCTTCATCACTATGCCACAGCTCAGCTATACGCGAGACTGTAATGGGGAACAATGTCTTACACAAACATGTACTTTTACTCGTCCTTGGAAGTCCGCTCTGGCCTGTAGGGTCTTGATCGGAAGTGGAACTCTGTCCTACTCTGCCACGTTCGCGTTTATCCTCGAGTCAATGCAACAAATATATACTACCGCTATGAATGTCTGAAGAAGAGAATCAGATGAACGATATTCTAGCTGAAAGGCACAAAGTAAATTGGGGAGGACTTGAACCTGCCTTGATGAAAAGAATTCAAGAGAGCTGCCAACAAATTATACATAATGTGATTTGAGGTGGAAACACACTTGCATCGAATTAGTAGCTAGGACGGAATAAAATATGACGGCAACAGACAAATGTTAATTGCAAGTAGCATTTAACACAGTGATAGTTTTGGAGGTGAACAAATTGTGAAATTAGAATGAAATTTGAAACTGAATAAGTGAAATAACTTGCGCCAGAAGTAAAAGACCCCAGGTTCAACCAATAATGTGAGTTTATGTGCTTATTATTATGACAAAAAATAAAAGTTCACCTTAAACTCCTTTATTTTTCATTTTTTTTTCTTTGTCAGAATAATGACAATATACAATCACAGTATCTTTTGCACAAATATAATTTCCACAAGTCTCTTTGTTGTCTTTTTACGTTTCCTTAGCACGCACCAACTTGTGCTGCTAATAATCTTTCTGAACTACACACACCTCTTACATGGAGCTACACGCCGATTCAGAACACAACTCCGATATTTGCGTGTAAATTGCTTCTCTATCTGACCACAGTCCACAGTTTCCTCAACGCGTAACCGCACTTACTGATATTTGAACTGCTTCCTGTACCATTCACGGCCTACCAACTCATCATGGAGATTGGCAGTATCACATTTCTATGCACTGCTCGGTCCTCTCACAACTCGGCTGACCGACTGATCCGTGAACTGCTTCACAGCGCCGACTCCTCCCTGCGGAGTCGCAACCGTCGACTGACGCTCGAAATTCGAAGCAAATAAACTCTCAATCTCACTATTGTTCTCTAGTCCAGGCCTCATATTGGCTTTATATTGTCACCCGGGCTTTGGAACACCCTATGGAAGCAGCTGAGAGCGGAAGACAGGGTAGGTCCGTGTTAGCCACGCCTCTCCCTCGTCCGTCTTATAGTGGTGACAGGGATGGCTGGGGGAAAGAAACATGATTGTGCGGTCTGTTTCTCTTCCACCTGTTCTGGAAATTACGGGATCTTTCATCTACTGGAATCTTCGCCTGGGAACAAGAAAAGCCGAGAAGACGGCGAGATGCCTATAAAAAGGGCTGCAGCTAGTCGGAAGTTTAGTGTGAGTGAGGACAGTTCTTGGTGTAAGAAGGCAGTGTTAGTCAGTGACGTGTTAATGAACGAAAAGATTGTGCAACGGAAGACTGTACGTAACTGTGTATGAGTATCGGAGTTGATGTAATCGCGAGTACAAGTGAAATTGTAACGGACGAACTGGTGAATTGAAATTGTGTGCAGTACGCAATTCTGCGTAATTGGCAAGTGTTTAACTGTAAGTCGGTGGAAATAAAGAACAGTTTTGAGCGGTGAAATTGGACTTTTCATTTCACGAACCCACAAAGTCACAATTGGTGTCAGGAGTGCGACATAACACAATGGAGGCAGCATTAGAAAAGATTTTAGCGGAACTGAAACAAATGAAGACGGCCAACGACAACATCACCGGGAAGATGGAAGAAATGAAGGCCGAATTAACAACAAAAACGGAAGCGGCATATAACAGCCTGGCCGCGAAGCTGGAGACTACAAATAACAACCTGGCCGCGGAACTGAAACTAATGAAGACGGCTAACGACAACATCACCGAGAAGATGGAAGAAATGAAGGCCGAGTTAACCACAGAAGTGAGAGCAGCGAACGACCGTCTGGCCACGGAAATGAAGGTGGCGAACGAGGCTCTCGCCGCCAAATTTGAGGAACGATTGGCCGGCGTGAGGGATGACGTCACGAATCTGGGCAAGCGGATGGGTCAAGTAGACGACCGCCTTAATGATTTAGAGGAAAAGACCGACAACGTCGCCAAACCCCTCACCCGCCTGACAGAGGAACACCAACCTTATGTGTGGACGGAGGACGCCGAAGACGCTTTCCAGCACCTGAAGGAAACCCTGTGCAGTGCTCCAATTTTGGGTCTCCCACAACCAGGTGGCGCCTTCATTGTGGACACCGACGCTAGCGACCATTGCATTGGAGGTGTCCTATCGCAGATCCAGGACGACCATGAGCGGGTGATAGCCTACTACAGCAAGACGCTATCCAAGGCAGAGAAGAACTACTGCGTCACCCGACGAGAATTATTGGCGGTAGTAAAGACCTTGGAGCACTTCCACAAGTACCTGTACGGTCAGCCATTCCACCTGAGGACTGACCATTCCGCCCTAACCTGGCTATTGAGCTTTAAGAACCTGGAAGGCCAGACGGCACGTTGGGTCCAGAGGCTGCAGGAATACGACTTCACCTCGGAACATCGTAGAGGGAAGAGCCACGGTAACGCAGACGCCATGTCCCGAAGACCCTGTTCAGTAGAGTGCGGTCAGTGCACAAGAGTGGAAGAGAAGGAGCGTGCCGCAGCAGTCCGAGTAGTTGTGGCAGTGCCTGCTGAAGGCTGGGATAGCGCAGGCCTGAGGAGGGAGCAGCTGGCGGACGCAGACTTGGGGCCACTCTTGAGGGAAGTGGAGGCAGGGATGAGACCAACCTGGGAGGACATCGCACCGAGGAGCGCCACCTACAAGTCGTACTGGGCCCAATGGGACTCGTTGAAGACCAGAGAGGGCGTGCTGTTCCGGGTATGGGAGTCACCCGATGGGAAGGCGCAGAGAGAACAGTTGGTACTCCCCTGGAGTAAGGTCCCGGAAGTCTTGGAGGAAGTGCACGCCGGTACTTCAGGAGGACACCTGGGAGCGAACCGTATGATTCACAAACTACGGCAGCGCTACTTCTGGCTCAGACTCCGGGCAGATGCTGGTGGTGCACCTGGACCGCCTGGCACGCTACGATGGTGCTGTTCGGGGCGAACAGCTTTGAGGAGGGAGCAGTGTCACCCGGGCTTTGGAACACCCTATGGAAGCAGCTGAGAGCGGAAGACAGGGGAGGTCCGTGTTAGCCACGCCTCCCCCTCGTCCGTCTTATAGTGGTGACAGGGATGGCTGGGGGAAAGAAACATGATTGTGCGGTCTGTTTCTCTTCCACCTGTTCTGGAAATTACGGGATCTTTCATCTACTGGAATCTTCGCCTGGGAACAAGAAAAGCCGAGAAGACGGCGAGATGCCTATAAAAAGGGCTGCAGCTAGTCGGAAGTTTAGTGTGAGTGAGGACAGTTCTTGGTGTAAGAAGGCAGTGTTAGTCAGTGACGTGTTAATGAACGAAAAGATTGTGCTACGGAAGACTGTACGTAACTGTGTATGAGTATCGGAGTTGATGTAATCGCGAGTACAAGAGAAATTGTAACGGACGAACTGGTGAATTTTAATTGTGTGCAGTACGCAATTCTGCGTAATTGGCAAGTGTTTAACTGTAAGTCGGTGGAAATAAAGAACAGTTTTGAGCGGTGAAATTGGACTTTTCATTTCACGAACCCACAAAGTCACAATATACCTGTCGGGTGTAGATATAAGCCTTTGTAGATAGATTATTCAAATAACGAAACCTCTTGAGATACAGTCTCGAATGAACTGTTGTTTAGTATCAGCGTAGCCCGCACCTACCTTCTGATATCAGCTCGTGACGTCAGCTGTTACTCGCCGTGGCTCTGTGTTGCTCCTCCCTCCAGCACAGCAATGGCAATTGAATTGCCCCTCTCAAGACATACTCTCCTGAAATAAACTCCGTGATCCCAATATCATAGTATTTTTCAGTGAATCCCACTAACAGTTTCTTCCTGCCTCCAAATATTGGAATCCCGCCTTACCAAGCATTACAGGTAATCATTAACAATTTGATGTATTGACTCTGACACCTGTGAAGCACCAGATCCGAGGACAGAAATGCGAGAGATCGCAGAGTGGTGCAGACCCTCTCAACTTCGATTAAAACTTCGCAAACGTCGAAGTAAGATAGTCGCTTCACATTAACATGCTGCTATGTATATAGCATAGCCCTGTACTGTGTTATATATTGTCACCCGATCGTCGAAGTGACGACAAAACCAGCTGGCAGGAAAGAGACAGATTGGCAATTGCTGAAGGAGTGCTGAGAGAGAGCCAAAGAAATGTCGGGAGAGCTCCGTCGCCATCATGAGGGACCGTGATGCCTCAAACTCACAAAGTCATAATATCTTTTTGACTGCTTAACGGTTTTGGACGTAACTTGAGAACCGTTACGCTTGTCATATGAGTCATTCCATGTCAAAACGAACACATCTGAGACATGACCCTTTTGTATTTTCTCCAAATTTTTTTTACGTAACACCTAGAAGAGATTAAATAACCCTTCCTTTTTGTTTCTGGTGTGGCACGATTATTTACAGGTTTATTGAATATTATATTTTCCGTATATTCGCCTGATGTATTCTATGAAAATCGTTATAACAAAGATTACATGTATAATGAAATGTTAGTATTTGAGACATTATGAAGTACAAACATTGCAGTTTAATATGCTATTTTTTTAGGTTTTGTGAAAACAAAAAATGGGCGCAATTTAGGGGGGTACGTTTTTCAAAATGTGTTTAATTATCAGTTTTTTACTTTATAAAAACGGGAAAATATCATTATAATCTTTGAAATATTGTGCATCGAATTTCATTGTTTCCAGAATAGGATTGAAGTAAAAAGTAGTGTTATAAATACTTTACTTCTGGCGCGTGAGGTGAATCAAGTGGACCGAGTGCTGTGAACGCGTGGACGAGCTATCATTAACTTCCGCTGTTTGCCGTTCAGATACATAATAATCAGTTGCAAACTCAGTATGTAGTCAATTGACATTTCGTATAAGTTCTGAAGTGTAGAAGTTGTTTTTCAGCATGTCAGATTTGGTACAAAGGAGTTATTGTTATTGTTTTAATCCATTCAAACTAGTTAACTAGGACATAAAAAGTTAAGTCCAGTAACCTCAACAATGCTCATTAAACTCAAACTGAAAGGCGTAAACCTATCTCGCGATTTGAAAGTGTGTGACAATTGTTGCAAGAAAATTTCAAAACTTCCAAAGCAACAAAGTACAACAGAGTTATGTGTACCAGGTGCTAGTGAAAGTGTAGTACTAGAAGAATGTGAAAATACAGATAGTGATAGTTTTTCCTCATCCTCCAGTGATGCAGTAGGTATGGACACAAGACGCAGCAAGAAAACTGAATGAGAGTTTTAGTAGCAATAGGAGAATCGCCTATAAGAAAAGAAAATTGTCACAAAAACGCTATCTCATCGAGATAAGTTTCAGAAAATATCGCAGGCAATGAAGGACAAAGTATTTCATATTGCAGACTCCACTTCAAATGAAAATTCACATCATTCTGAAATAATACAGAAACTAAAAAATTGTTTTCCATGAAACTCATGACAAAACTCTAAAAATACAAATACCGATGATTTTTGGCAACTGGTCTTACTAGAAAATAAAACATTCTGATGTGTCAACTCACATGATACGAGTATCTAAACAGAAAAAGGAATTTTAGGAACTCCAAACACCATATAAGGAAAAAGCCTTGACCCATCTACATTAAAAATGTGTCTGAATTTTATAATTCTGATGATGTGAGTAGGTTTATGCCTGGCAGAAAAGAATGTAGTTTCTGTTAAAGAAAATGGTAAGAGAATCCATAAACAGAAAAGATTGATACTTTGCAGTCTTACGGAAACTTACCAAAGCTTTAAAGATATGCATCCGGATGTCAGAATAGGGTGTTCACAATTTGCGGAATTAAGGGCTAATGAATGTGTACTTTTTGGAACTAGTGGAACCCATTCAGTTTGTGTATGTACTCACCATGAAAATGTCAAATTAATACTTGATTATATCACTATTTATCGTCTCACTGCAAGTACAAATCCCATTTTAACCAATTATAAGGACTGCTTGACATACATCGTCTGCAATCTCCCATCGTCTAACTGCTTTCTAAAGACATGTAAAGCTTGTCCAGGAACTGAAAATATAACAAATCATTTACAACAACTGCTTGATGAACAAGATACTCATGAGATTACTTACAGATAGTGGGTGACTGTGGATCGCACAAATTTAGAAACCTTGATATCGCCCGTAGAGGATTTTATAGGCAAATTATCAACAAAGCTCAGCAATTTACTTCCACATACATTCATAGCTCAGCAGCAGAATTTATTTTTGCGGGAGTGTAAAGAAAATCTGGCACTAGGCGAATGCATAGTGATAGCCGATTTCTCGGAAAATTATGCTTTTGTTATTCAGGATTCTGTTCAGCGGGTACACTGGAACAATAGTCAGGCCACAATTCATCCTTTTGTGGTCTACTATAAATACAATAGTGACATAAAACATTTTAACTTTGTTGCTATTTCTGAATGCTTAAAACACGACACTAGAGCTGTTCAACTTTTCCAAAAAATCTGTTACTGTTTCTGAAACAGCAACTTAGAGTACTGCATAAATATTTTTCAGATGGGTCAAGTGCTCAGTTTAAAAATAAAACAAAATTTTCAAACATCTGTTTACACGAAAGTGACTCAAATTCAAGGAGAGTAGCACTTTTTCGCCACATCCCATAGAAAAGAACCTTATGATATCATCGCTGTTACTGTTAAAAGACTTGCAATGAAAGCTAGTCTTCAGCTTGGAATAGACCCTAACACAACTAAACGAAAACTGTTCACCTGGGCCGAGAAGAACATTTCCAATGTAGTTTTCAACGTTTTCTCCCATAGTCAACACAAGGAGCATAATAATGTATTTCAATCAAGATACCAACAAGCAAAAGTGGTGCGAGGCACTTTACAATTGTATTCTTTTGTGCCAATATCTGTATCTCAGGCAGTAATAAAAAACTATTCGTTGTAAAACGAAGGGAGAAATGGTGGATATTAAAACTCCTGAACCGATCTATGATTAATTTTAAATCAATGCAACAAAATACGTGGTGACACCAAGTGTAAATTTGTGACTGGAATTTCAAACTACGGAATGTCGTGTGATGAATGTAATCAGAGAGAGCTATTAATAGTATCATCACCGAGCTTCTGGAAACATAAATAATAATTGACCTCGTAGCTGATGATGGCAGTGCAACGCAAGATATGCGGTCAGCTGACACACGGTGTGTGTGCGTCTTGACCTTGTAAGCAGCACTGCATGAATTGGAAAGTTACTTAATTTCTCTCTTATTATTTGGAATCCCAATCTGAATTTTTTCCTGAAGTTATATGACATCATAAGGTTACTTTTAAATTTTTTTTCAGACTTTTTTTAGAAAATGCTAGCATTGATAATGATATTTGTAATCTTAATGCCTTTGTGAAAATATAATAATTACACGAAATACTTTTTGTTTAATGTGATAAAGAAATATACATTTCTGCTCAGTAAATGAGCCAAAAATTATATTTTTCTGCCAAAAATAAACAGATATATTCATATTAATGTAGAACGATGCGCGCAAAATACCCAAATGTTTAATGCCCTTTATTGGCCAAAACAATTAAGATAATTAAACCAGATGTTCATAGAAAATATAAACTCAATATCAATGAAATCGGAGACATGAAGGTCAATTTTCCCCGAAGCTTGTGCGATTTGACATGGAATGACTAATATACGTGCATTTAACTCTTTATTTATAATTTCTATAGTAAATTCTATAGTAACTTCTGGACACTTACGAGGAATCTGGATTTAATTTCAGCACTTGTCACGGAGGGTGACTCCGTGGAGCACAACATCGCACGTAGGTCGAATTTCTTTTCTTTTTTTTAAGTTACTACTTCCAACGTTAAGTCATATCGGACGATGAATGAAATGGGTGAAATGATGCTCGAATTAGCCCAGAATCCATGGAGCTTAGAGTTACCCAAAATTCGTCTTTTAGGATAAGGGAAAACCCCGGAAATACCTTATCCAGGTAACTCACCCTGACCAAGATTCGAACTCGGGACCTCTTCAACGTGAGGCAGGCATGCTACCTTCTAATCTACCGAGTCGGACTGGGTCGTTGTAGGTCTTTTGTGACTGCATGATCCTTGGAAGAAAGGGATGAAGGAGAAACTCCAAAGGCTACCTGATGCAGATGATGGTACACGTAAGCAAGGAGAGGATTCTTAACGATTCAAAGATGACAGCAATCATAGCAGCGCTGCGCTTAACCTGTACGTTTTACAACTTGGTACACTGGAGACGAACGAGCCAACCTCAATTTGACCAGCTGTCCTTTCTACCTACAGCATAAACTCCGTTGTCTTACCGCAATATACTAGTTGGCGTTGCCTGGTCCTAATATGAGGATAAAACGATGGAGACGGGAAAACGTGGTAAAAGACGCAATTCCTAACATCCCCTACGGACCAAAGAAAGCCACGAATAAATCAAGCCGAGTCGACGGGCTTCAAACATCAGATCTCGAAAAGCAAACCACGAACCATCTCACCGAATTCGTGGATATTGTGTATTAACGAGCAGTGTCGTCGCTCGGAATTCATTCGGCATAAATCGAAAAACATTAGAACGGATGAAAAACCCGTTATGGGTTGTGAGAATTATATATTAACGAAAACATATAATTCGCAACATCGAATTGAGTGTAAAAATGGTGAGGTTGCTCATATTTAGCATGCCGATCATGTCTGCTAGCTCCGGTGCTGCAGACTTAAGGGAGTGAGAACGGAGATTGCTTCCCTGTGTTTGTTTTTACTCAAGGCCTTGCACATTTCGTTTAAACATCAAGTAGCGTGACCCTCCATTACAGGAAAGCGTTAGTCTTGGCATAGGTACACAGAGTATACCTTTTATTTTTGGCCCCCTACACTATGCTATCCGACCTTCCCTCTGTTTGGACGCACTCAAGTTTCAAATGAACACCCAGATCCAATCTCGACCGCAGATAACTTAATCTTAACGTTATTTCCATTACTTACGAGAAACGACATTTAGCATTTAAACACAACTAGATACCACTCTTTCTTTTGCAGTGCAGTCTGATTGGGTACTTGCAATTCACCTATGCTTCTTGTGTGGGTTAGAAAAAGTGCATTATTATAGAATAAATTGTGCTGAAACAAAATTTAAAACGCGTCAGAGGACATACAGAAGAATATCTGATATGTGATTAGATATTGTCACACCACATCACTATTTTTCCATCCTTCTCATGTCAAAGTAAATATTAACGATAGCAGTACAGACGACCGGGAGAGAACTCCACAACCGCAGTAGAGTAAGTAGGACACATGCCCCATTTGGTTCTGCAAGCGACCCGTGGGAGGGACGAATGAGAGCAAAGACCTGAGGGATGAAGATGGTCGCCATTGTAGACAAGGTCTATAACCCTTCAATTTCGAAAATGTCTGTAAAACGAGTATTACCCAAAATCCCGGCACACCAGTGGTCCCTTCATGGTGGTATCCATTTGTAGGCTGAACTACACTGCTAGTACATCCACCTTCCATGCAGACTGCCAAAAACCATCACCTGGCCCTACATACCTGAAACAGATTACAAAGAAATGAATTCATCTACTGCCCCGCAAAGACCTTGAAAAACCAGTGGATTACATTGGATGGTCTTCGTGGATCGAAACTAGAACTTCTGAATGCGAGAGATATACGCTAGCACAACGCCACCTCCGTTGGTTCACATCAAAGCAGAGAGGACATCGACAAGTTATACGAAGCTATTATTCAGTACTCCCTCAAGAAGATTATTTCTAGAACGTTGAAAGATGAATATGTACAACTATAACAATGTTGTCGAAAGTTTGAATGGATCGAAACATGCAGATAAGGAACATATAACATTCACGTTAGATCTTTCTAGCTTCGGCGGAATTAGAATTGTTCGACGGGGTGATCACAGTGAGAAGTTGAGTTATTAATTTAGGTAAATAATGTTGGAACATTTAAATGCCTTTTATTTGAGAGAGTATGTCATGCATCCATACTTGAAGCACATCTTTGATAGTAATGGTACTCTTAATCTCAAAAAACTGCATCGTACAGGCATTAATTGGGCAGTGAAAAGCTTTACCACGAGGTCATTAATGAATCTGTAAATATAGTTACTAATTACGCTTCAGAGAAACCCACTTAACAGAATACAGTTAGCTCAAATAGTCTTAGAAGCCCGATGTCAGTACAGAGGTGGGGGGTTTGTATGTAGTTGTAATTCTGAACATTATAAATTTTAGCATGGCACATAGTAATGGTAGCGCTTCAGATACGAATTGGAAGCTGTAATATTTGGCAATACTGCGTATTAATGCAGGCAAACAACACGAATACAAGAGCTATAATGCTAAAAGCTGCGACTTTTACTTCATTTGTTTGGTCTTAGAGAAGTGTTCACTGTGGTCTATTGGTGGCTGCTCCAGTGTTTAAGGACCACGCTGGAGTTATGAAGGTTTATTTTCAGACTTATGCCCGATTTCACCAACAGATGTTAAAATCGACGTTAACAAATGTAACGTAACAATTGTCACAGCGCTAAAACTAATGTTAAATTTCTTGCATTTCACCAACCTGTTTTCTTAAAATGTTAACAAACCTGTGTTAACGCCAAGAAATGTGTAAATATCACAGCTACAGAAGGCTATGGATGATTTTCTGAACGTACTCCGGTGCGCTTTTGTTTTCATTTTCGTCTGCACAAATGGCGGATGAACAAAATCATAAATAAAGCCGTGAGACAAATTTCTCATCGACGGAGAAAGAATTGTTAATTGAAATGGTGACGAAGTGTAAGGATAACGTGGAAAATAAGAGGACGGATGCAGTGAATGCAAAATAGAAAGATGTCGCGGGGAAAATATTGGAAACGAATTTAATTCAAATGCATGTGTCACTACTACAAGCACCAAACAACTTGTCAGTATTACGTAAATTTAAAACGAGGTGCGAAAAGAACAAGTGCCTTAAACGTTTCAAGACGGGAGGTGAACAATGTATTATCCACATAATTCAGTGAATTATAAATCGCAAAGTTATTAATACTTGAAGCAAAGGCGAGATCGGCATATTCCTTTCGATGTATATTCCAACTCATTATTACGTAAATTTAAAACGAGGTGCGAAGAAGGACAAATGACTTGAACGTTTCAAGACGGCAGGTGGACAGTGTATTATCCACATAATTCAGTGAATTATAAAATCGCAAGGTTACTAATACTTGAAGCTAAGGCGAAATAGTCGTATTCCTTTCAATGCGCGTTCTAACTCAGTATTACGTAAATTTAAAACGAGGTGCGAAGAAGAACAAGTGGCTTGAACGTTTCAAGACGGCAGGTGGACAGTGTATTATCCACATAATTCAGTGAATTATAAAATCGCAAGGTTATTGATACTTGAAGCAAAGACGAGATCGCCATATTGCTTTCGATGTATGTTCTAACCTCTCTTGTACTTCCGCAGTAACCTTCATAGCAACATGTTTCGACAGTCTATACCTCCGTAAAACAATTTACTTCGGATAGATCCTCAAAATCATTTCTCCTCATAGGCCGTACTCTATTATGAATGCTATTTAGACGGTCTTAAATATAGCAAATCGACATCAACAGCTGAGTTCATGCTCGCCATCTAGACTATTTACAATTGTTAAGGACTTAACATTAGAAATTCGACTTGTTAGTTTAACATGAGATTTAACACGAGTGTTACGCTAACACTTGTTGGTGAAATGCAATTTTTGTTTTAACTAATGCTAAACTCGTATTAAGTCTTAACATTTGTTGGTGAAATCAGGCATTAGCATTTTTGCAACAAACGACAACGTACGCTTTGCATTATTATTACGCACACACTCAGTTTTAAACCACAAAGTGTGGATAAGTCAAAGGTTAGCAGATATCTTTCAATTATGGTCATTTCGAGTGATATGCAGTGGTTTAGTTGGACCGGAACGGGCTGGGACGCCGTTCCGGAAAATATTTTCACGCTTTGGAATGACGTTACGTTTTAGCATTCAGTAAGAAAATCGTTTGAAACCTGTAGCCTACACATAGCGTTGAAATGTCATGGGTGTACTCTAGCGGACTAATATCGAACCTTGCGGTTATTTGTTCATAATATACGGTCGGTTTTACACTCCTGGGCGGTTTTCTGGTTATCTAAGATTGACTACACTGCTATTGGATTCGTAGAGCGGGAACTGAGCATAACAACTTTCTTCCACTCGTTATCTTTGTGTGAATCCACGTTTTATTTTATCCTTTGCGCAGTGTGATGCTGTGAATCAGATATTGTGGAATCCCTCTGCAGTTAATGAACATCAGTAGCCCCGTAGTACCTTTCAAGTTTTCCAGTGAAAGTGAATTGTGACCATGAGTTTACTTAAGTGGTTGGGTTAAAAATTCGGCTGTGGATGAAGATGAAGAATCAAAGAATACTAAGAAGTTGTGTGATGGCTCAAATAAAAACGAAACCGAATAGAATTCCGAAAACATTAGCTTCATTAAAGACGTGAATATAACGACAGAGCCTGGATTAAAGCTTGATGAAACGTGTGATGCAGATTCAAGGGAGAAACTAGGTTATGGTTCTACATCTTCTACCATCGACTGTGAAATTCAAGGACCTAACTACGAAAACAAGATTTTCCAGACTGTTGGTACAGGTCTCAGCACCGTTATTTTTGGCCGGAGAGCAAGTGGTTATTTGCAGGAAATAAAATCAGGCTGCAATAAATGTAAAGAGGAAAGTAAATTAGGATTAGGAGTTTCTAAAGGGGCAGGACTAAAGCTAATGCAAGTATGGGTGGAATGCAAGGTTCATCCCAACGAAATAATATCAAGCAACAAAAAACAAGCCTCCGGAAAAAATTATTTGAGCACAAACATTCAAAATCTCACAAAAAAAGTTATGCTCCTAAAATCAGAATCCAATAAATAGATATTTGAAAGTTTCTTGAACACTATGAATGTCAAACACCTAAAGACCACCGTTCGAGTATTTGAAACAGCATACTCGATTGCGAAAAGAAATAGAACCCTCGTAGACCTACAGGCTTATGTTGAACTTCAACAATTAAATGGTTTAGATATGGGAGGAGTTCCTCATACAAATTTTAGTTATGCTAATATTATTGAAGACATTTCATGGGAAATGAGAATTAAATAGCAAAATCTATAACGGGAAATCAGAGGAAAATCAGTGTTTAATTGACGAATCAACAAGAGTTAGTGTAAAATCTGTTTTAGTATTATGTTTTAGATGTGCTCTTTTAGATGATTCTGAAGTTGTTTCCTTTTTCTGGGACTTGATAGAACTTGAATCAACTATAGCTGATGTTAGAGATATTTAAGAATCGTTATTCATATGGGATGTATGACAACCTTCTGGCAAAATATTTAGTTGGTCTAGCATATGATGGGGCCTCTGTAATGTTAGGTAGAAAAAAAATTGAGTTGGGGCACAGTTTTTAAACTTATTTCCATGTACAGTAATCTGGCACTGATTAAACCATCGCTTGGAATTGGCCGTTTTTGTTACAAAAAATGAAGTTGCAGGTGGTAGCCATTTCCGTTCTTTCTTTGACAAATTGTATTCTTTATACAGCATGTCTCCCAAAAGTCAAAAGGAACTCAAAATTTTTGCTGCTTCACTAGAAGAAAGAGTTAAGAAGATTGGGAAAGTGTGTACAATAAGATGGGTAGCATCAAGACAGAAAACTGTACAAGCTGTCTGGGAAAACTACAGTGTTCTAGTCAAATATTTTTGGGAGGCCAAAAATGATCACCAGAGAGACTCCAAAGAAAGGACAAAATTCCAAGGTCTAGAAAATATGTTAACAAGTGTAGAAGTTCTATAAAATATTGCAATTATGTACGATGCTCTTGTTGAGTTAGCTGACTTTTCATTAGAATTGCAGGAAATATAGACAAGTCTGACAAAGGCTCAAAATGCAATCAACCGCACTGTCAAAGTGTTTGAAATTATGTGTAACTCAACTTCTGGAGAATTCTACAGAACTGTTCTTAAAGCAACAGAAAACAGAAACCTTAGAAACATAGGATTACAAATTTCTAGAAAAGTTGTGAAGATTGACAGAATGCAGTTTTTTTCAGGAGTCTTGTGAATAAATTAAATAACTGGCTTATAGCAAATGTGTCCACTTCACCTCATCTTGGTTCAAGCTCTAGTCAGCACAGACATGAGGGAATGACAAAAGTTATCAGTGATTCAAAGGTACTATACAAAAATAATTGGCCCTCCACTTCTACTTTGGATATCTGCTATGGTGATGAGAGTGTTGGCAACCTTTGTGACTTTTTCCACGTGTCAGACAAGAGGAGCTACATTAATACTTTTATAAATTATGTCGAGACCAAGGAAATTCCAGTAGAGCTGAGACCTTTATTCAAGACTGTATAAACAATTCCCATATCTACAGCAGAGACTGAAAGAGCTTTCAGTGCCACGAATGAGATCCACACCGAAAAGAGAAATAGGCTTCTGGTTCCAGATAATGCGGACTTATTTTCATAAGCAGCTTTGGACCTCCTGTGCTTATATTTAATCCAAAACCACATGCCAAGTCATGGCTACGAAAAGGGAGACGTTCAGCTGATGGAACAGCTTGTCAGAAACACAAGGCCGCTGACTTTGACACCCAGTGCGGGTCCATTTGGAAATTGCTGAATTAATAAGGTGAGTTCCCGTAAATATTTTGTTTCAACTAAATCACTGGTGATAAGCTTCAGAAACAGTCATTCTTAAAACTCAACAGTTGGCCAATCACTTCAAATGGATCATAGGCAGCTAAAATGTTGAAACGCAGCAAACTATTATCACCGTTATCATTATCACTATAATAATTAATTATATTAATGATCATTGTTACTGTGTGTAATAACTGGCATACATTTTAACCAAACATCTTAAATACTCTCTATTTTACAAATTCCACGTGGCATTACTGTAGACTATGAAATTCCATTGTCAGTATTTCTTATTCTGCATATTTATGTCCAATGGATATATTTAGTTATCACAATTTATGATATACTTCAGTGGAGGACCTAAAATAATTGCTCCATCATGCATGAATGCCCAGTCCACCTATACCCCGACAGAGCACAGTAACGACGATATAGCTAGGATGAATGACTACCGATACAAAAGGGCATTCAAGCGAGGTTCCGGGAATGGTGGATAGTAACAGGGGGATCTTTTTGTCTGGCCCCGTGGTTAAATACGCATTGAGTTTTGAGGGCGGGGAGGGATAGGTGTTGAGAGTATCATGTGCTCAGCTAAGTTGATAGACAGGTGGAGTTGATGGCCCAAATAATTGCCACGCTTCAACAAATCAAATACAAGCTTGTCATATTTGACGGAGTTGGAACGATAAAACCTGTAAATCTAACGGGAATAAAGTTGCTAAAAGACTGACCACTTCACAATTTTTTCATAAAATTGTCTTTTACTTTATTGAATTATGACGCAAATCATTGAAACTTTGTGTAATATTCTAAATTTCATCAAGTAGTCAATTTTGTTAACGTACTCCACGTAAGTAATATTCGACTGTCAATGAAATGCGTGAAGTACTGCTCAAATGATCCCAGGTAAGAGTTATCCGCATTCATCTTTCAGGAACAGGGAAAAGCTCGGAGTGATAACTCCTGGCCGAGAACGAACTTAGAACCTTCGGAATGTGAGGCGGATACGCTATTCATACACCACAGAAACAGGCAGGCAGTCATTTTAATAGAAGGTTTATAAAACTTTATCGGTATCTTAGTTTTTATATTTGCTTTCAGTGTAATATTTTGGCATATTTTCAAATACATGTTGATTTTTATACTAAATTTCTGCATTATCTTATATAATAGCATCATAGGTTTACTCCTTTATAAGCAAAACGTCGATTTGATTTAAATAGTTATTCTTATCTTCAATACAATTATATAAATAAACATTTTACAGGTACCACAACTGATGTGCTAAACTAAATTAGTGATTCAACTACATCCATCCATACTCAATGATGGACAACACGGCGCTTGGGTGGGTTTTCTCCGGGATCTCCGGTTTCCCCCGCCATCTCATTCCACCGGTGCTCCATCTTCATCTCATGTATCATCAGTGTCATCGCCTGCGGTGCCGTATGTAGTAAAAGCGGGCGTTAAACACCGCACGCACACACACACACACTCAATGATCCATCTATTCATGGTTTCACATCATACAAACCCAAATTTATCTGTATAGTGAATTCTCCCTTTCTTTATATTCCTCTAATTAGTTTATCAATTCGTATAAAAATTCCGTTATCTTTCTTAACTGCTCTTATCACCACTATTTTCCCAAATACTCTCCCATGACTTTAATCCATATTTCTTCATATTAGTTAACATTTTAGGCTCTATGCTTTTTTCTGTGACTTCTCATTTTTCCCATGTACCTTACCCCTTATCTCTTCACCCTATCATATTCTAGCAAACAATGAAAGACTTTTCTATCCAACCACACGTTGGATAGAAAATCCAACCTTATTTTCTCTTTCCAAACTCTCTAAAAGCATTGCTCCTGGTCGCTTCCAGGCAAATCCCTCTCTCCCAAACAACAATCCACATCCTTGCCTCCATCTGGGAATGGGAAGCATAATGTAACACATCCAGTACTCCCCGAGTTCGAGTTGCCCGTACAAGGCTTTCTCTGAGAGTTTTCCTTATCCTGAGAATGTCAGTTAACTTTTAACTCTACTGATCTTGCGTTCATTTGGACATAGTTTCACCCATTTCATCATTCACCGTGCAATATAACCTACCAGGTTAAAGGACGTTAAGTTCGAAACGAAATTTCACATTTCTCCTTCCCACAATCCATTTGAATTAATTTATGTATTATTAAAGAACTCTTATCTTTAACTAGCCCAAACATCTTACCAATCTATATCTACAGTTTGTTGGGTAACTTCCTTGCAACGCCCTGATCGTCCTAATCTCCAAATGAAAATGGCGTCCACTTTCCAATTTCTTGTAGAATGTGCCATATTTAAGCCAAAAAGCTAAGTTTTCTTTCTGTTTTTGCTCTTGCTATTCGGACGGGAATTAAGAATTAGTCCATGTAAGCCCTGAAGGCAAAGGCCTCTTGGCTGACAAGTTGGCTGTCGGCGATCCCACTTAATCAGTAAGAAGAAAGATCCTCATTCCACCATTGCTACTTTCTGTCAGCCAGTAGTTTCACTCATGTTGGTCTTTAGCTTTTGTAGTTCAGTTGTAGAGATTTAGGTCTTCTGTCTATCCTCTTTTCTGTTTCTCTCTTTTCTGAGACCTTTCTTCCAAACTGTTGATTTATGTGGCCATCAGCTTTAGTCCATTCTGATCATGTGGCCTGCCCACTTCCCTTTGGTGTGAATGGCTGATGTTATTATATATTTTCTGTATACAAATGCAAACACGATAGCTAAATGTGCTAGACATTAGGAACTAATTAACTGGGTTCCAAGCGTTTGTGGAACATGAACTTTTGATTGTGCCACAAGGTTTCTTTCTTGTTATGTTAACTAACACGAAAAATAAGCTCCCAGTTTACCTCCCAACTGTGCTCGCGGCTATTTACACAAATTACTTATAAGCTAGCTATACAAATATTGAGGAAATAAAATTTGCATTTAAAATTTCGCATATACCAACAACGACATATTGCAATATAAGTGCGCTAAATATAACATTGTAGAGCACTGCAGAATATATTCTTTAATTCACTTAATGCATATGTATTGCATAGTATTTTATCGACAGTTTCCTGTTCCTCCATTTCATTTCCATTATCATTTCACATCATCACTCATTCGGTGGTCCTTTCAGGGTAAGAAGTTTCGGCGGGTGTCTCGGCGGTGCATGGCAGGATGATATGCTCTGAGGAAAACTACTTGGGACATAGGTATAATGGATTACGAGGGCTCTCCGTCCCGAATCCCCTCCGTAGTAAATCCTAACGTTATCGACAATAATGAACAGAGCTAAGAAGTTCGTACCGATTTCCTTGAGCAGTGTAAGAGCGGCCAGGTATCGCTATACAACGCAGCGCTACCAGCAAGGGCAAGATTCATAGTGGAATGCAACTCGTTACTACAAAACAGGGTAGCTGCATGACACAGAGCACGTGGGTAGGAAGGAATACATTCGAATAACATCTTTGTTGTGTTTCAAAGATGAGCAACTAAATTTGCTGCACAACCATTGTATGTTTTCTAGAAGTCTACTTATTCATGTCCTTATTTACTTCATTATTTAAATTTCAGTGGAATACTTCAGCAAACATGGAAAAAAGAGAAGCCAGATCGAGAAACTAAATTAACTGAAATCATTAACGAATTTACAACAGATCATCAATCAAGTAAATCTTGTTTTACGGGACATAAAATGAGTTTTTCACTTGAAATGCTTCAGTGGTACATTATTTTTTAGTAATATGGCCACAGATGAGTAAATATGTAGCAAACTTCCTGCTTTGGCATTTTGTCTAGTAAGAGTCTTCACATATTTAAGAACTTAATTTTATTATTTGGATATTATTTTACATTCGACCAGGAAATGTTATAATTCGAGTTATAATTGCTTGGCTGTTGCCACAATGTGCCTCTTTAAATAATGAGATCAGCCAGAGACAAACGTGTATGTACTATATAAGAGTTTGTATGATGTACATAATGATCTAAATAGATGTGAATTTACGAATGCCTTATAAGTAATTTTTTCTCTGGGCAACCGGTTTCAATGCCTCCCCGCTGTGCGTTTCTTATCTATGACTTGTTTGAATGCCGGGAGAGGTTCGGTCGCAACCTGCATAGGGAACGTAGAGCGCTACGAACTTCCTAGTCCTGATAATGAAATAGAAACATTACCCACGCAAAAATAAAATTCATGAATATTAGTTGTAGAACATGCTGCTTCCAGTATAAAGCTCTCCAACATCAACATTGGTGGCGAGCTGGCGATTTTCTATCTTGCTTAGTTAACGACCTTAAAAGTTTATAACTTGTATTTAACACTTAGCTGCTGTGTGCATTAAATCGTATCGTAATATTAAGAAATATAAAAGAAATAAAGAGCCGGCTAAAATGGTAAAATTCAGTTAACATATATGTTTATATTCCATGTCCATAATAAATATCGCTAAGATAAGGGAATTAATGTAGATCATGTACATAGGTGAAGTAAAACAGTCAAAATACGCTGGTAGGTTAGGTTACCAACGCTAAATGCAGGAAATTCAAATTTCCATCATGGCAGCATATAGTGGAAGTGGACCTAAAGCCGCTAAAAATAATATTTATCTGAAGTCCCTATTATAGATGAGAACCTTTGAATGCTGACATGTGGTGTTCCACACACCCTTAATTTGCATAACATACGAGCATCGCTTATAAATGCATTTAAGTTGTTAACGCCTATGTTGTCAGTGAAATTACTTTTCTTTACTTAGGTTAGCCTTAATCATAATAATCTTTCGATTGCGATATGAGATGTTGTGCTGTTGTTATTGTGGGTTCAAGTTCCGGGAATCCCGTTTTCGATTATAGGGTGGTGAGGTATAGATTTATTGGGTAAGTGACTTCAAGTCCATATCGCAGTGAGGAGTAGCTATCTCACTAAAAATATACTGCGTATTCCCTTAAAGCCTCATTAGGGAATATTCGCGGATCGGTGGACTAAATTAATCTCCGAGATGCGAGATGCTCTTGCTTCCCTCTGGGCAATAATTAAAACGAAATGGGATAATAATCTTATTTGAAACGGTACACTTAATGGACCTCAGCTAAATGGCATATTAGCTCCTAACTAACATGTTAAAAATAGCCATATGTGAAATTTTGAAGCTCTACAATTTTCAGTCAATTGTATGTTCTTCGTAGACAGTTATAACGGCATAATACTTGTTATCGAAATGTATATTTTATATATTCTATGCTCCATGTAAAGTACAATCACATTTAAAGACATAATAATGATATTGGCAGGTTAATTTAAACCTATAAAAAGGAAATTCGAGGTGGCAATCTATTAAGCTACAAAATAAAAAATTCTAAGTTGAATTTGCCCGGGGTTCCACATATTGTATTCTAAGTATCTGAGATATATAAAGGTTAAGATAATTACATAAGCATCGTTTATTATTTATGAGTTTCTGTGTAAAACCTGGAGACAAATTCAAGAACTTGTTAAACGGAGTTCCTTGAACTTTAGGCAAATTATAGAGGAAAAGGAATTGATAAAATCGCCTTTTACGCTGTAGTGATGCTGCATAAACCAATATTTACAATGTAGCAAAAAGTTCTGCAAGTTCTCAAATAATGAGTACAAAGTGCTGAAGTCTGACTTTGTTTTAAAACCAACGGGTAAATTGTCTTAATAAATGTTTATAATTTTCATTACGTACCTCTCAATGTCGAAAAATCATTGTCACATTAAATCTTAAATTTCGGAAAATTTTCCAAGTTCCAAAGTCAAAAATATTTGTGTAAGGTGCATAGGTTTGTTGAATCTTAGAGTTTTAGTTTATTTTAATTATTGCAATTTTGGTATAAGCATTTATATTCGTACAAGACAATGTTATAGCGTAGATATTGCACTTTCATTCAATTTTCGCGCGTGTAAAAATATTTATAGCTTATCAAACTACACAAAGTTCATTTTTATCCTCAGAGTAAGCTCTTTAGACTTCGAAAACGAACTATGAAAACGTAGTGAACAAACTAGGAGGTTCCTTATAAGCTACATAAAGCAAGATTACGCTTAAGAAAAGGATTTTTTGGATTACAATAAAACAGGCGTAATTATGGTAATAATTGTAAAGTTAGACAAATTTTTAATTGCCTTTGCTTTTTGTAGAATTCAGTCACTGTCTACTTCTGCTGACCTTGAAATACTGTTATGAGATAACAGTTTATTTAGATATAGTGTACCGAGCGAGATGACTCATCGGTAGCGCACGAGGGTCTCATTCACGAGGTCGTGAGTTCGATCATCTTATAGCCAACTGGTGAAGCCAGTAAATGTCCGGGAACCCCTTGTGCGTCTCTGTCACTTAAGTTGTCCATTGCTGCAGTCCATGACCCATGCGGTTCCTTCAGCCGTTCTTTCTGGGACTGTATGCACAGAAGATCCTACTGTCAAAGGAACTATCACTATTCTCACGCCCTTGAAAGTTTGATATCATCATCTCTGCTCCATGTGGGGCCTCTGTGCCAAAAATTGGGTATGGAGTATAGTTGGAAATACCAGAAAATGAATCCAGAATACTTAGGGCCATACAGGCATAGTAACATTGTACGGGAGAGATTGTTTACCCCTGGCAGTCAACGGTCTAATCATGTCACACGCAAGGGACAGAGTTGACGAGGGATGTCCAGCAGCTACTTGCAAGTGGTGGGATTCGGCACTTTCAAGGCTTCAATTTTGGGTTTACTTTTGGGTTTGGGTTTAGAACGTTGGGGTTCTACTTCGCAGTATATTTTTGGTGCACATAGTTTATATAGAGCAGGCACTATACCATCAAATTTTCAGGTGCATAGCGATGTGAGTAGAGTGATAGTTCCCTTTGAGGGCGAATGTGCAAGGTTTCTCCTACGTTACCTAGTCTATCTCTACCTAATATCTAGAGTTAAGAACTGTGGGTTAAGGGTAATAAGTGATGAACGCTAAGGTATCATGCTGTAAACAGAAACCGAGTCATATTACACTGAGAGGCTGATCCACGAATTTTCTGCTCTTCAAATCAACAAACAGAAATGCTAACTATTTTCAAAATAATCCATACTTTGCTAAGAAATTACTGAAGTGTCAACTTTATCTGCAGAAATGGAAATAATATTTTCCATCGGTCTATTCTTCACAGTCCAGGCCAGTCGGATCCTCGTAGGCTGTATACAGCCTGAAGAGTTTTGCTACGTGTCCACCCGTTAAGGGTTTAGCCGCAGGTAGTTTTTTTTTTGGCAATTGATCTGAAGTTATGGATTTCTTTTAGGATACATTGGTTTAGAAGGTAACTGTAAAGTACCTCGGGATGGAGGAAAGGTTGCAAAATCTGTACACCCTGGTAGTTTGTTTTATAAATTTCTAATTTGGGGTGAAATTTTGATGCCAAACAGCTTGGAATGAATATGTGGAGCTCAGCTTTAGCTGCTGTATGGATTAGCTCAGTTGTTATCTCAGGTGCCCGCAAATCATGTGGGGTACCCGGAACAGCGTAAACCGGGTTCGAGTGGGGTCATAATCTCCCAAACAACTAACTAGGGTGCTTTTATAAGATGGTGAGGTGGCGTGGAATTTTGATGCTCGACGCCTAATTTCGTCCTCTACATATAGAAGACCAGAGGCTTCATGAAGCAACGTTGTAGGAAAATGGCAACCCAAGAATAGCTGGACAAGTGTCCTCTATTCTATGCACGTTGAATTCTTCACAGTGTCAATAGAAGTAGTCCATTATTTGAAAAATGAAAGAAACAGTCCACTTATCACTCGCTTCAAATGAAAGATTAAGTATGAATATTAAGTAGAGAACGTGAATATACAATGTTCTATGAAACGTTTATAAACTCATAGCCATAGAATTCTGCAGCTAACGTGATATATATATAAAGCATACAATAAACATTTTATTTTTAATAAAGGTAGTCAATAATATAACACATCCGATTATTACATCCCAAATAAAGTTAGAATACATAAAAATAAACCAAATCGTTTACTTCTAGCACGGATATACTGATAAAAGTACGTTAATAATTGCTTTATAGTAAAACGCACTGTAATTAGTAATCGCTATATAAAATTAAGTGGGAATATTAGCATTCTAGAAAAATAATAGAAATGATTACACCAATCAACGAAGAAAACGAGTAAAATTATTCGTATCTTTAGAACATCGAACTGCTTTAAAGTATGCGAACTGCTTTACTATGCAGTGATCATTTTCGCTATTTCGATAGCATAACAAATGCTCTACTGCTAAACCGTTTCTGATTCTGGTCTCCATGACCACTGCTGCCGCCATCCAAGAGCGTCATTTCCAATACGTATTGGTACTACGAGTGCTGTTTGTACTACCACAATGCAATTGATCTGAATACTGCTATACTACCGCCATTGTCACTCAGACATCTGCCCGCCGTGTCCCGCCTCTGCACCGTAGGTTTATAGCGCGTCCACCTCGCGTATCAAAATACGTTGTTCGAATCTCCGCGACAGTGATTTATGTGGGGGCCATTATTCTCTTACTCTAGAGAGATGAATCCCGGGTATCTCTATGCTCAATGGTCTCTGGACTCATAGGGCATCATTTCATCCATTTTATTCATCACCCGATATGACGAGGACGCAAAAACTACTTCTATTTACCATTAACTACTAACTACTAACTACTAACTACTAACTACTAACTACTAACTACTAACTACTAACTACTAACTACTAACTACTAACTACTAACTACTACTACTACTACTACTACTACTACTACTACTACTACTACTACTACTACTAATAATAATAATAATAATAATAATAATAATAATAATAATAATAATAATAATAATAATAATAATAATAATAAAATCATAATAATAATAAAATAATAAAATAATAATAATAATGATAATAATAATAATAATAATAATAATAATAATAATAATAATAATAATAATAATAATAATAATAATAATAATAATAATAATAATAATAATAATAATAATAATAATAATAATAATAATAATAATAATAATAATAATAATAATAATAATAATAATAATAATAATAATAATAATAATAATAATAATAATAATAATAAAATCATAATAATAAAATCATAATAATAAAATAATAATAAAATAATAATAATAATAATAATAATAATAATAATAATAATAATAATAATAATAATAATAATAATAAAATAATAATAAAATAATAATAATAAAATCATAATAATAAAATAATAAAATAATAATAATAATAATAATAATAATAATAATAATAATAATAATAATAATAATAATAATAATAATAATAATAATAATAATAATAATAATAATAATAATAATAATAATAATAATAATAATAATAATAATAATAATAATAATAATAATAATAATAATAATAATAATAATAATAATAATAATAATAATAATAATAATAATAATAATAATAATAATAATAATAATAATAATAATAATAATAATAATAATAATAATAATAATAATAATAATAATAATAATAATAATAATAATAATAATAATAATAATAATAATAATAATAATAATCCATTGATACTGAGCGACATGGCCCCCTGATAGCGTATTAAGCTCGCATTTGGAAGCTCTCGATTTCAATTCCCGCCTACTTTCAATGTGACCATGTGTATTTCATGGTTTCCCTTGGTTGGTATGCGGCTGCTTTGGGGTTTTCTCCTTCACCATAATTTCAATTGCACCATTTTCCTTTCCTTCCATTTCTTCTAATTCTTCGGGTATGCTTTTTGGTTTCGTGGCGTATAGCACTGCCGGAAAGATGTTCCAGATGCTAGCTCAAAGATGAGAGCATGTCTCGCTATCACTAGAGGGCTACCTGCTAGATGACGGATTCATTGTGCTCTCTAGGCAGCTGCAGCACCTAATGGAAGTTCCAGGACTTCGAGGTTAAAGACTTATGCCCAACTCCATCGTCTGTTTGCCTACACCCTATAGGGCTATTGTGCCTTTACAACATACCTTCCTCCTGGCAGCGGTAGTCACAGTGGATCTATGTAGTTCTAAATTCGTAACGCTTATACAAAGTAATATAATTGATGAGCTCAAATAAAAGGTTATGGAAGAAGGAAACATATAGACAATGTAAATAAATAGAAAACGAGAGGTTATCGTAAGGTTAAGAACCGGGGTTCGGGGATTAAAATGATTTGGGACTGATATACTTAAGAATCAATGTTCTCTATATGGCGAAAAGGAAGAAGTTGGACATATTATATGCGAATGTAAATAAACGTGGAGAAAAGCATCTGCCTGAAAATCGTATTTAAATTTTGTTGGAAGTATGCTTGAGTGTTCGTTTTGGCAAGAGAATAAGAATTTGTCAGCTTTAAGACAAATTAAAGGAAAACGTAGAACTGCATAGTTAAAAGATGGAGCACAAATAGTAAGTGGATTTGAACAAGATAATGATGTGTGTTCAAAATGTAAAGAGGTTATGACAGGTAATTACACGGCATATTCGAAGCGCAATTTGCTTGGTAGAATTTAATTTTATTTTGATTACAGTATAAACTTCACAGATACAAAATGCAGTATACTCGTGCAGAGCAACATTAGTAATTGTGGTAGCGATGTGTGCAGGAGCATTGCTAGCTCGCGTTATGTGACGTTCTCATCGTTCTGAAGGGATGTTATGTTGATGAAACATTGAATATTATTTCTTCTGCCTTCTTGACTATCACAGTTTATGTGACGAATAAACTTAAAACCTTTTGTAGCGGCGTATATCTCAGGCGGTTTCGTATGTAGCCCGCATTCGGGAGGCCCGGGTTCGATTCCCGTGACCGACCTACCTGACCCATGGGTTTTTTCGGCGGTTTTCCCGGGATGCTAGGTGAATGCTGTGTAGATTAATTACATCCCCCGAATTTCCTGTCTCTCCATTTCATATTCATTATCATTTCACATCATCTCTCATCTGATGGTCTCTTTCAGGGTAGAAGTGTCAGCGGGTGTCTCGGCGGTGCATGGCGGGATGATATGCTCTGAGGTACACTAGGTTGGTCGCCGGTCTCCGCTCCTCTGCTGGAGCATTTCGGGACCGCCAGCCAGGGACCTTTGGGGCTCGGATCGCCTGCCTGGGAACTTTGGGGCGCTCGACAGCTGGGCTCGTTGCCTTCCCGCAGTGGGGGAGCGTCTCCGTTGGCCTGGCCTTTCGGGGGAATTCTCTATTTAAGTAGAGACCCTGCCCATTGTACTGTCGTGGCTCCTTGGGTCGGCCGCCCTTCCTCCCTGGGATGCCCCACTTGTGGGCATAGGAACAACGGGCCAGCAAGGTGGCCTACGTACCGAATTCCCTCCGAAATGAAATCCCATTCCTAATCCTAACGGCGTATATATTGAAGGTACCCGAGCGCATTTTGGTATAAGAACACATTTTTTTTCCACCCAACATTTCCAAGGAATCCAATTTCGCTCCTGAGGGATAAGTAATGTCGGCTTTTTTTTATTTTTATTTATTTTGGTGTTTTAGAAAATTTATTGGGGTTTCTTTGGTTTGGCAGTTAATTTACAGGATGCCATGGATAGTGTTGCACACATTGCCAGCGTATCAGTCTTCAGCTGTTAATAAACAATCACATTTGGCGATAAAGTTTGAACTTAGAGTCCTTCTAAGGTACTACTGGAAACAAGATTATGAAGCCCTTGCCGCAACTCGAAAATGTGAAGTGGAAGGAGAAAGTGTTATTAGTGAACGTGTGGCACAACGATGGTTCCAACATTTCAACAATGGATACGAAAACACTAAAGATTTACTGCGTACTGGAATACCTAAAATATGGAATATTGTCACCCGAACATCGGAATTCCCGATAGAACCAGCTGGCAGGTAGGGTCAGACGGGAAGCATTCAGACCACGCCTAACCATTTATCTCGTGTCACTAACTGAGGAGATGGTTAGGAAAGTGTGACTGGTCGCTGGCCGCCTCTTTCCCCTCTCCCTGATGTCTAGAACAGTCGAGATATTTCATCTAACCCAGAACCTTCTACATAGGTCAGTTGGTCTTATATAAGCGACGCGCCGGGCTGGGAGAGAGTTCAGTTCAGTTCTTGGCGAGCAGCCGTGAGGAACGCCGTACTAGCGAACGGACTGGAAGACTGCGTATGTGTATCAGAGGAGTTGTACGTAATTTTGAGTGTGGAGTGGACCTGTGACAGACGAACTGGTGAATTGTAATTGTGTGCGCTACGTAATTCTATGTAATCGGCAAGTGATCCAACTGTAATTCGGTGGAAATAAAGAACATTTTGAGTTTGTGCAATTGGACTTTTAATTTCAGGAACGCACAAAGTCACAATATTGAGGATATACGCCAAGCTTTGCGAGAAAATCCGCAAATAAATACCGTTAGGCTTTCAGAAGAACTCGATACATCAGAAGATACCGTACATAGTCACACTAAAACACTTGATAAATCATACAGAAGCTCTACATCTGTACCTGATGAACTGACACCTCAACAGGCTGAACGTCGAGTCGATATCTGTCGTCAGCTTATCCGTGTTCCCATGGATGATAGACTTGGCAGAATTGTCACTTGTTATGAAAAATGGGCATATTTCAAAAACCCTGAAACCTCGAATTAGTGGCTTGAACCCCGCCCAACTGCCAAAGTCATCATTAAAAATTTCGGTCCCAAAGTAATGAAGGTGTGATTCACTGGGAATTTGTTTCAAATGAGCGGGCGATTGACGCGGATTTTTATTCTAAGCAACTGGAACGAGTTCATAAAATTTTGAAACGGAGTTACCCAGCATTAGTTAATCAAAATAGAGTTCTATTGCAGCAGGGCTATCAATTTCTGATACTGCACGAGAAACCATGGGGAAAAGTTTAGGAATTGTGAGGAACTGCTACCACACCCAGCATACAACCCTAACCTTACATCATCAGATTTTCTATCCATGGCCCATTTTCTACATGACAACATTGAAGCAGTACAGGTGGGTGTCACCGAATTCTTCGCATCCAAAACCAGAGACTGGTACCATCGTGGGTTATAAACCTCGCTGAACGATGCCTCAAGACCATAGCATCTAATGGTCTAAAATTTGAAAATTAGTTAATTGCTTGCCAGAACACATTTAAGATAATTGTTTCTCTTAAAAAAACATTACTTATGAGACAGTATCTAAAATAAGATCAGAAAATTTTCTTTACCATAAGGTATTGCTTTATACTGTACGGAAAATATAAGTGCTTAAGAATTGGTGATGTTGGGAGAGAATTCCTGTAAACTGCAAATTGGTGTAAAGCAGATTAATTGTTCCCAACTGTACGATACGAATTTCCGCGTGCATTGGTGCATATAATAAATAATCCGGAATATATGCGAAAGAATACCATTCAGGTAACAATGGCCCCAGAAGTTCTTACCGTTGGTGAACTTATTTTCGAGGTTTGTAGAAAACATAGTATTGTAACCTTGTGGGTTCGTGAAATTAAAAGTCCAATTGCACAAACTCAAAATACGCTTTATTTACACCGAATTACAGTTGAAACACTTGCCAATTACACAGAATTACGTAGCGCACACAATTAAAACTCACCAGTTCGTCTATCACAGGTCCACTCTGCACTCGAAATTACGCACAACACCTCCGATGCACGTACACAGTCTTCCGGTCCGTTCTCTCAATGGGCGCTACTCACGGCTGCTCGCCAAGAAGTGAACTGACTCGCCAACTGCAGGCCTTATA
The DNA here is from genome assembly GCA_030765055.1 of Mantis religiosa. Taxonomy (NCBI): domain Eukaryota; kingdom Metazoa; phylum Arthropoda; class Insecta; order Mantodea; family Mantidae; genus Mantis; species Mantis religiosa. The sequence continues at coordinate 112,734,725 of CM060950.1, forward strand.
TAGGGAAGATCGCCTTTTCTGGAAGGTTCGCGGCACGCACAATTATCCCGAGGTTTCGAGACGTCTGGTGGGAGGGGAAAGAGACGGTACAGGGCTCGCGCCGCTCTCCTAATCATCCCTTCAGTTAGTGTCACGAGACAAATGGGTAGGCGTGGTCTCAATGCTTCCCGTCTGGCCCTACTGCCTGCCGGTTCTATAGGGAGTTCCAACTTTCGGGTGACAGTATTCTTTGGAAATGAAACAGTGATAATTCTTAGTAAATTAACGAGTCTTCCCATTTCAAATAACATTAACAGATGTAACATTTTGACCCTCATGGGATCGTCTTAGTTCTATCTTCAAAGTAAATTTTGGTTTTCTCAAAGACGTTCGTCTAAATCATCTGTAATTTTTCTATAATATTACCTAAGTGTTCCCTCTGAGGAGATTGGTTGCTCATAATTTATATTTTAACACTGAGATATTGCAGAAAAACGAGCTGACCATAAACCTACTACTCTATCACTAAACACACCTTGCGGTTCACAGAGTTTCGCTCTTGTTTTTAGAAAATGTAACGTGTGTAAGGCACGAGGAAACTTTGCAATCTGCTTTGCAGAGTAGTATTTCACATACGTATCAGACAGAAAAATATGCTAGTCAATAACCAACCAACACATAATACAATTTTACATTTAAATGGCGACGAACTTCCACCACGTACAATTGCCAGTACTCACTGGAGAAACAGATTTGTTGTTTGCTGCGAGCTTTTGAAGTATCGTAATTCTAGAGTATGAAATTTTCTCAATCCCAGGCTGTTGCCAGATCTTTAAACTCGTGCTCATTCTTGTTTATTTGTTAGTGTTTAACGCCCACTTCTATTATGCGTAGCATTACAAGCGGCAACATTGGTGGTACATGAAATTAAATTGGAAAATGTCATTTTCGAAGGAAACGTTTCAGAGCTCAGTTTAGGGTACGTCTCCAGTATTTGCTAATTAGGAGTACTGAGAAGAAGCTGGAAAATGGCTATCGAGTAGCACATACCTGTGATCCATTCGTGAGTATGTGCTTCAATGACCGTCTGTACCCAGGTGGTGACATTAGGTTGTACTTACAACGCTACTACAAAATTAACAGAGATAACGCTAGAAGTAAACACGCTATTATTAAGGAATTTTACTCTATAAGAAGCTGGAAACGAATCGAAACTAAAACGTTTTGAATACATGAAATACAGAAATATAGATATCAGAGAGCATGGTAACGAAAAATGCTTCACGGTACTTTCGAAACCACTTTAAAGTTAGAATGTCTATCTCTCGGTGCAGACTGTTGAGTTATTTTAATCCTCTCAAAATCCCTGTAACAGAGAGCCTGTTCATTAAGTATCTCTCTGCAGCAGTATACTATATGTTGTTTTGTTTATTGCTGCTTGCTCCAACTGCTTCACAAGTTGATTGCCTCGGGGGATTCCAGGAACGTTTCATTGGTTATGGGCAGAATTTCTAACTTTCCAGATATGGAGTTATACTTTCGCGCACGCGTACACGCACACGCACATATTCTCTCAGGAAACAGTTTGATGCTCCAAACTGAGGTTAAGAAGAGGCTTTCCACTCAAATAAAGTAATTAGTCATATCTAAGTGATAGCAGATGTCCTGCAGAAAACTAACACAGATGACTCTGAAAATCTGACTCACTGGATTCTGCGGTCTAAAATTTAAATGACAGCCAAAGAAGAATAATTAAGCATATTGCTAACTGCTGATTTCTGAGTTGTTCTTTTGCAATCTTAGCATTGCGTTTCCGAGGATACGTTCGAAAGTCCAAAAATGAGACTAAATATGATGTGAGATATTTTAAATATTCTGAAAACTTTTTAAGACTACGGATCAATAAAAAAGTCAATACTGCTTGATAATGTTAGTGAACTTATTAGTAAGATGTTGTTTACGCAATGATGACTTTTGGTATTACTGATATTAACATTATTGCACCAGTCCGTAATCTATTGTCATACTGCCAATTGTTTTTAAAACCATACCTACTATAATTATCATCGTCGTAATCCCACTGAAAGTCAATTTTACTAACATAATTGTGTTCGACGTTATTAGCATTATTATACAAATGTTACTGTATAAATAAACGTTAAATCATTATTATTCATAAAATTATAAGTGCCTTCATTTGGTCCACTAACAGAGAGAAACTGCTGATACTAAGCTATGCCTTCTTTCAATCTTTTGGATGTCATTGACATTTTTGCTATAGTGGGGAGCACATAAAAGGGGTGTGAGTAGCAACTGTAAGAGAGCGAGAGAGAGAGGAGGGGGATAGTACACAGCCTCTTTCTTCCATTCTCGCTCACTATGCGCTGGCAGGTCACATGATAGAACGCAATGCTCCTGCGCAACCTGCACTCATCCAACTTTCTGTTCCCGACGCTAGTGTGTAGTATTTCAGCCGTAACCGTTGCATGCCTTAGTAGAAAGATCACGGATATTTTTAGCGAGTATTTGTCCTTTGCTGAATTTCAGTCTTTCTGCTCACTGAATTTATCCCGTTGGCTTGACAAACACATTATGTATATGCGTGCATGTGTGTATGTTTTGGTTAAGACAGCAGGTTATACATGCTCATATTTCCTCACGGTGTGTTTATTTTCTGAAACTTGTGCATGTAAAGATACGTAGCTTCTAATATAATATTATTGAGATCATTTTATATTACCTTATAAGGCCCAATTCATTTTACAGGTGTGGAGGCTGGGATAGTACTTCAGTAAAACACTTTAAAAGTGCATTAAATTCCAAAATGTAACATTAAATCGGTGTTTGCAGGTCTCCAAAATTATTACTTCCTGCTAAGGAAGTCAAATGTAATGCTTAGGTTAGGAGTTTAAGTGCGTGAGAGAGACATAGGGGCCAACGGAAACACAGACAGAGAAGTTCTTGACCTAAACTTAAATCTTCTGTGTTGTGAAATTCCTGGATATTTATTTTCAAAATTAGAGAATTGGCCATAGTACCTCAAATGGTTAGAGTGGCTGAACGGAAACCAGAAGATCCGTGGTTCAAATCCCGGCTATGGCATGGAATTTTTCATTCTGGCTCTACCCTTTCATAGTGTGTCCTACACACGACTAGTGTCAAAGAACAATTAACTTCCATTAATTGTACCTAATAGTGGTCCGAACTATAAAGCCCGGGCCTTAAAGTACTTACAGCATAGTAAGTCGCCATTAAGGTAGTTGACTTATGTGTTTATGAGAACTCCTAAGTGGTTTACCGGGAGAAACACGAGTCAGTTGGAGAATTTAATGCCATGTTGGCACGTTGGCCATAGTAGCTCAAATGGTTAGAGCGGCTGGACGGAAACCAGAAGATCCGTGGTTCAAATCCCGGCTATGGCATTGAATTTTTCATTCTGGCTCTACCTCTTCAATAATTTTACAATTTTACAACAAACCAAGAAGAGATCTCAGTAAATAATTAACATAAAAGTAGAAGACAATTCAGTTCTTACAGTCCCAAATATAAATGGGAAACGTCAGATTATTGTTTTATAACCCCTGCTGAATGTACCAACAGTGCACCACATATCCTTTAAGATCCAAGTTCATATGTACATATACAGGTACATATTCAAATACATACATGTACACATATACATACCACATATGGACGTAAACACACATATACACACATTTCCATGGCTCACAGTCCCACATAACACAAAGCACTGTACCTGAAACTCTGCGTGAGTAAACCTCAATGTCAAAGCCAGGCAATACCAAAACTCGGGAGTCCTCACAGATATCAAACTAATGTTATATGTTGACATTAACAAAATACATACTTAACTAGTTGGAAACTTTTTCAGAACCTCCAAACACTAAATATTCATGATCACCAAGATTCCTCATACTCGCACTGTGTCGCAAACAATCACGACTTGCTACAACAAAATTAAATAAAGAAAGCTCGTGGTGATATTAAACAGGTGATTTCAAGTATATAAAAACAGTATATATTGCATTCATGAAAAAGGTATACCTATTCAAATTGTAATATGAACTGACTCCAGATATATTTTTTCCTATTTTAATAAAGTTCCAGCAACAGTTGGAACATTTCCGGCGTAGATGGACACGTTCCATTAGGATAAGAAACCAATGGAAATTATTAACCCAAATAATGTATAACGACCACTACAAAGACATAATTGTATGTTTGTACATATGTGAATATGTGCGTGCACGCTCAACGTGGCCCGCCTCGGTAGCGTGGTGGTAGCATGTCTGCCTCACGTTCAAGGTCCCGAGTTCGAATGTCGGATAGGGTGAGTTACCTGGATAAGGTTTCTTCTGGGGTTTTCCCTTATTCTGATAGATGAATGTCGGGTAACTCTAAAGCTCCATGCACTTTGGATTCATTTCATCAATTTCATCCATCGTCCAATGTGACTTAACGTTGGAGGACGTAAATTACAACAACAAAAAGACGCTCAACGTAGTAGGCTAGGATATAATAAAAGTTCGCCTCAGAAACCGTGAATCTATGTTAATCACACTTTCACCTCTGAAAAGCATGTTCCTCCAGGCGGGCGTGGCCCATTAGATACTTACAAAAATTGTAAAGCAGTTGGTTTTCATATTCCTGCTATCAAATTTTACTTCCTTGTTGTTAAGTGTGGATAATGTTTAGTATTCTATTGCAAACATGGCAGAAGTTTTGATTTCCAGCCCAGAGGTATAATTAGAAACTAATAAAACCAATTAAAAATGAGTAATTTGAACAAATAGTGTCATATCTTGTTTCCATCACTAAGTTTCGTTCTAATTTAGCAGACTTTTGTTATCAAGAATTACTTTATATCATTTTACAGCATTTGGTCCACTTGGTCTTCATAATTGTCCTGCATTAACAGATTTTGTAACCAACCATTTCTCTTTAAGCGACCATATATGCAAGTTGCCAATCAGGCTCTTATACCAACATTTTTGGCAATAATTATCTCGTGAAAGATAATGAGGAAATGATATAAAATGAGATGTTATTCGATGTACAGATACCAACGTTCAACATAGATAAAACCTTTAATTCTGTACATTTCAGCTATACTCATTTTATAGCTTAACAGAGCGACCAGACCCTAATAATTGCGAAGCATTTCCCTGCTCCAGTCCAGTAAATTATGGAGTCTGGCAGTATTACAAGATGCTATTAGGAAGTTTTCGTTCATTAATCAACCCTCCTCATAGCCCTCAAATCCGATAATGTGGACTGTAAGTCACTAGCACTTCCAACAGCAAGGAAAGCTGTCACGGATAAGGGAAGCGTAAAGTACACAAAAAGTTACAAATGAAGTCTCAGAAAGCTTTGGCTATTTGCCAGATTCAACCATGCAAGAACCAGATTTATTTAAACATTGGAACAATCAATGTATAAACTTCTAGGAGCAATTTTCCTCCTCAATTTACAAATTTATAAAAATAAATCACAAGTAAAGCTGCAGTGCAATAGTTACCGTCTTAGGGAAGAACAAATTGCTAAGAGAAACCAAAACATGAAGGTGATGGTGACGGCGTCGACTGAGGAAACAAATACTTAGTAAATGGAGCTGAATAATCAAATGAAGCTGTGAAGTATCTATTACCTTAACTTTATCTGAACACCGTCTATTTTTTTCTCTGTTGTAATTTATGGATTTCTGTGGTTTTCCTCATAAAAAGGAACAAATTTAACGAAAATTATATCCAAGATAACTGAGATATACAATCCACTGATCACTGTATTGCGGAATAATTAGTTAACTATTTCAAAAGTGCCTTATTACTGAGTACGTACGATAACTTGTTACACTCAATGGCTGTCTTAAATCTTGACTACGATTGAGCCGATTGACCTTTCTATCGCATACCTCATCTTAACCAGGGTTTGTTGATAAGGGTATCCCTCAAGTTTACTCTCATTCTAATTTCATGCTACTTCATATGTTTGCATTTTACACAGCTGTTTAGTTTCGTTTCGGCTAACACCAGCTGATAACGACGTTCCCCGTAATGCCACCTCCAATATTTCTACTTTGATGAAAAGCTCCCTCTACTACTAAGGTGAACTATAGGATATTTCTTTCAGAGTATGCGTGGGTGTGAAACACCAGTTGTTAGCTAATACATTTAACGGAGGCTAAAAATTGAGTTACTTGAAGAGAGCATCCGACTCTTTGAAGATATAGGATTCAACTTTTACTGAATCTAAGCACTATAAACTGCAATTACTAAAGTACCAATAACTTTACTTTTTAAAGTAAATGCTTTCATAATAACGAGAAGTGTATGTTGCAACGAGTTGCTGCAATTCTAAACAGAAAATCGCCTTTCAGATACCATAAGGTATGTCCTAACCCGAACACGGTCCTTAGGTGCTACTAACTGATCACTTCTGTAATGTAAACTATTTTAAGAATTTAAGACATGTGTTTTGGAAATACGCGTTCTTTTATCAACAAAACTCACCCCTACTTCATGAACACTCCACCAAAGTTGTTGCAAGGAAGGGCGTAATGAATGGGATAAGAATATGGCAATATAAGCTAGAAATGACAACCAAGTGGTTAGAAAGAATGTATGAAGAACTAGTAGAATCTAAAATGCTGTATGCAGTGGAGATCTGAGGAGGCGCAAAGGTCAACAAAACGGTGGACCAAAACTATAGAAGGTTTTGTAAAGAGCTACTAAGCTTACCAAGATCAGCACCTAGGGAAGTAGCTTTAGTAGAATTAGGAAAGACAAGAAGATATGCCATAATGATGGAAAGAATATAGGTGATTGACCAAAGAAGAAGGGGAAATTGTGAAATTATGGGGCGAGACAGCAAAAAAGATTAGAGAACTCAAACATCTGGTGGTCAGAGATAGGAAGAATTGTGGAAAAATTAGGAATGGGAGATATATGGATATTAGAGGAAAGGAATACAAGCGATGTGGGTAAATTGGTAAAATACAGAATAGAAGATATAGAAAGGCAGGAAATATGGGGAAGTCTATAAAATATGAAATAATTACAATTTTACAAACAAATGAAAAGAAACTGGGGACGAGAAGCATACGTAGATTACTGCTATGGGCAAGAGAGAGAATGGTTAGCTTGGATGAAAACAGGAACAATATTCCTAAGAGGGATAAGAGGTAGGGAAAAGGGAATCTGTGAATTCTGTGGTGGAAAGGAAAGCATAGAACACTATGTAACATAATGCGAGGAGGTTGCAATATGGAGAAATAAGGTTTAGGAGGAAAAATGGAAGAAAATAGAGAAGAGGATAGTAGCTATAAAAATGTTAATAGGAAAGGAGGAAAAAAAGGTAAGAAGTATTGGTGACTTCTTACAAAAAGTAAAAGACAACGGGCAAGAAATGTAAAGAATATAAGAAAGGAAGATGGGGGGGAGGAGAAAGGAGCTAAGTAACAAGGAGGCTTGGAGGTTAAGAGCTACCTGGCAGAGCAGAAGACCAGGGAGCCATGTTAGCCAAGGTACCAACAAGGTAAAGACAAATAAATATAACCTAAAGTTATAAATCGTAAAATTTTGGAATATGCACAATAAATAGTTCATTCTTTATACTGCCGAAACTTAAGCTTCCATCCGCACCATAAGCAACTTTTATTCTGTGACTTATTAAATCCTAAGAATACTTTCCTCTTTCTAATTTTCAGAACTTCCATACATATTGTTGCGGGTGCGGCCGGCGTGCGCAAAGAGACAGATAGTGCTACGCGGAGATAAAAGCCTGCCGAAACAGTGGAAAAAAGAGACAGATGTCTGGAAGATTCGTCTTTCTTCTGGTGCCGTCTTAATTGTTAGAGAACACTCCGCAAATTTCTAGAACAATAAGTAAAGATATAAAAGAAGCCGTGACTCGCCAGTTGGGACAGTGGTAATTGGACTCGATAATTGTGCGCGCGCAGGTGTGATTTGAAAGTGAACTCTTTTGTTTATTTGCGTATGCAGAAGTGACGAGAGATTGTGTTGGTTTATGTTGGCTTGCTGCAAAGGGGTGTACAAACACTTCCTTTCTGCGGAAATTAAGAGCATTTTTGAATTTCTGCAAATTGGACTTTTAATTTTACGAACCCACAAAGACACAATATACTAGTACAGTAGCTTGCAATTTTGGAATTTATGAATTCATAATGAATTTTAATTACCCTAAAGTAATGGATTTCTCGTTGACCGAATTCATGGAACGCCTATTTGCCCATCTACACAAACTTATAGGTAACGAATTGCTTTTCCATAACATTGCTGGCTAATGACGTATCCCCTGACAAAATTGCAGCTCGCCCTGCTTATACTACACATTGATTTTAATATATGCAGATTATTTATTGCAATTATTTACATTTCCCTATCACATGTTTATTAGATTATTAGTCTACCAGTCAGTAATTCTAATATTATAATTCAGAGCGTTAGTTATTGTGCATGCATGACTGCCTACTTTCAAGTAAATGCGTTTGTGACAGCAAAATCAACACTATGCTATACCTATATCCTATTGAATCTATGTCAGTTTTTATTGCGCTAATTTTCTGTTATAATAAAATTTATCCTCAATATGTACTCTTAAAATTGTTTATATGAACATTCAGCACTTAGTTTACAAAGAATTATCTATTGCATCAGACTTGTGTATTAATCTGTAATTACTGTAGAAAGCTATTTATCTACACCATTCTTAAATTTCAAAAGCAAACTTACCCCTAAGGTTTGGAACAGCAGCTGAGAAAGATATATAGTCATTTTATTTAATACATTTTCGAGAGTTAAACAAAAATATTGAATCACTGGGGGGGGGGGTAACCTGCATCCTGTAGAACATCATGAATATACAAACACTGAAAAAATAGGTTAGCAAGAAACTAAGAGGCGTGTTCATTAATTAGCATGCGCATATCCATTTAATTGGTACATTAAATGCACGGTATGACGTTTGGAATTCTCATTTCTTCATTAAAACGATTTATTTTAATATTTACAATTTTTGTCAGATTTCGCAGAAGTATTACATTAAGTATAATGGATATGTATTACGTTTTGCGCAAGAAGAGTGTTTGTTTTTCTGTGTGTATTATCGAACTATTTATCCTACGTACTGGCAGGTATAAATTGTAAATTGTTTCTGAATTATGTAGTAATTCTTCTAAACGATTCGCGAATTGAAGGTGAATCATGCAAAGTTAAAATTATACTGAAATTTTCAAAGACATATCCGGAATTTAAGCCCGGATTTCAATTTTCTATGCTGTTGCTCTAACCAACTGATCTACCATAGCAACATGCAGGTATTCAACTACCTATTTTATTATACGGCACTGATCTATCTTTTTAAATTGCAATAATTACAAATTTATTTTAAACAAATAAGCAATGTTAAAACCAGTCTAATTAGCGCAACAATTTTATACATCTAGGTAGTTAAGAAGTATTCACTATACATTATACATTAGGATTAGAATTTACTGCGGAGGAGTTTCGGTGCGGAGACCAGTCGTGATCCATTGTCCCTATGCTCCCAAGTGGGGCACCACCGGGAAGAAGGATGAGGCGATATTAGACAGAAGGCGGGCATCCCAAGGAGCTACGATAGTGCAGAGGGCAGGGACCCGACATCTTACTTAGATGGAAACCTCCCCCGGCATGCCAGAACAACGGATATACTCCCCTACTGCGGTAGGAAAATAGGCCCAGCAGCCGGTCCGCAAATGGTCCCGGCAGCCGGTCCCGAAATCGTCCCAGCAGCAGGTTTGAAGACCAGCAACCGACCTACCGGAGGAGGAAGTAGTTTTTCTCAGAGCATATCATCCCGCGATGCATCGCCAAGACACTTGCCGACACTTCTACCCCGAAAGACACCACCAGATGAGAGATGGTATGAAATGATAATGGAGATCAAATGGAGGGATAGGAAATTCGCGGGATGTAATTAACCTAGCCAACATTCGCCAAACTTTCTGGGAAAATGCATGGGTTAGGTAGGTCGGCCACGGGAATCCAACCAGAGCCTCCCGAATGCGGGCCACAGATGTAACCGCCTGCGCCATCCCGCTCGGTCATTCATTATACATACAGATAGTTTTATTCCTTGTGGCAGGGCAAGGATATTTTTGTGGTCTTGCAGCACCATACTTCTGTTGCATGTGGTCATAGAATCCATGGTTCACAGAGTCTGGACCAAAATACAGTTCCCTTCAAAAATCAGGATCTTCCATCTATGTGCTAATTTAAGTCAATGTAGTGTGTGCTACAATATACATTATTTTTCACAACTAAAAGCATAGTCATAAAAGTAATTGATGACGTTAAACGCAACGAAAAGTTAAAAACCGCTTAGAAATACGGCCAGAAAACCGTTTAGGTACTGAAATAACTGTTTTGAATTGTATGTTTTCCATTAAGTTTTAGTTAACTTAAGGTCAAGAGTATGAACAAGAAATCAAGTTACTGAATTATCAAAGACTATTTTGCAGTAACTAGTGCTTTAGTATCAGTATGTATGAAATAAATCTGCACTTTCTTTCCGAAATTCTCTTACAAATATTCGATAATCAAGGAATGCAGTCTTGTAATAATTACCCATTAACAGCACATTGTTATACTGAATACCTGAAGCAGCTATGGAATTTTGTTTCAAGATATGGAAAATCAAGCGAACCTTCGCTGTGATTAAATATTTCTCACGTAATAAAGGATGCCTAACGAACATCTGTGTGGTGGTTTGGTAACGCGGTTTTCTAAAAGTAATCTGTTTACTAAATTAAGCAATTTCGATCACATATTTAGATTTAATTTTTCTCATTGGATTCTCCTTTCTTGTCCTGTATCTGTATTCCTTATTCAGTACACAAAGATTTAATAAAAACATGCATTCGCTCCTATACTACTTGAAGGTTAAATTTATTTTAGGATCTCAAGATGTAAGAAGTATTTTAAAACGTTTTAACTAAAAATACTTATTCTAAAAAAATGAAATACATCTTCAGGAACGGTTAGGAAAATATAATTATGATTAACTATGAACTACCAAACCCAAGGTATCTGTAAGACAGCCTGAGGCGCTTAAATACACAATTATGCTTGTAAAGAAATATTCTATGTGCAGACCTGAGCGATAATTCACAAGACTGTAGACCTTCTCCATCCCCTTCAAGAACTGAAAAACATGGCGGTTCAATTTTAGTATAGAGTGAAACCTGTAAAGAGCTGCAGAAAATAAAAGCATTATCTCTTCCGTGTGCTGGAAAAAGACTGCAAAGCTTTCCAAACGCACTCAGCGGAATTTCTTTTATTACTTTCATTATTTTATAACTATGCAAAAACAAGGCGGGTCGTAACATGAAAGTCGTAAGGAAAGATGTTTATGTTAGCTATCTAGTGCTTAGTATTCAGCAATGACAGAAATGTAAGTAAAACCACCTTCCGGTTTTAAACAGAACTCGCCAACTTAAATAGTTCAGCTTCCTGATAAACGGAGGTTTGAAAGAGAGGCAATGCTGTCTTGCCGAATTGAACGGACAAATCAAAAAATCGAAAACATAAATTTTGCTTCTTCTAGCAGGAAGTAAATCTACACCTGACGAAATTTCCACTGAACATTGTGAATATCTCCAGCGATCTTTGAAAATATTCGCCGAAGAATCTCCTTCTGCTTTTCTGCGTATTGCTACTGGCAGCATACAACTTATTTTATAATGTCTTCACATTGGTTTTGAACCTGCGAGATCAAAGAGTGTACAAAGGTATTGCCGCTCAAAACAATTCGTAGGGCACTTTTTCTACGAGACCTATTAGGCACATTTCTGAGCTAACAAAACCCCTAAACAGGTATTAAGCACCGACTGTGCAAACGATTCAGAGTGGCAGTCAGAAAGTTTGTTAACCTAGGTATACTGAATCTGCTAAACATCTTTACAGCTGCAAATCAGCTTTGTAGTAAAATCATCTTCCAACAATGCGATTCTTATTTTTATGTGCTCACACAGTTTTTATACAATGATATGAACAATTAATGTGCCCAGTAGTGATAGATGTAGATTCTGATAGCATTGTCCAGCTAAATAATCATAAAAATGTACATTTACACATATTTAGAGGGTATTATTCAAAGAAAATCCCTTATCAGTCTTAGAGGATAGCTAGTGCAGCATAAACAAAGAGGAACAATCTTTAGATAATTGCAAAAGTACTTAACATTTGTAAGTGCAGAATAGTCAATCAGCAGGCACTGGATTTATGCAATACCGCAGTGAATTGCAGGATTACTCGCGGTAAATCAATTTTTATTTTGTCTTGATTAAAAGCTTTCAAAGTTTAGGCTGCTCTGACGTTTTACAGATCAATTCTTGATTGAATAAAACTGCAGAAAATACAATTTAAAGTGCTACCAAATGTAATGCATGCTGTAAAGCGCATCACGGTGTGTATATGAGTGTATGTTTTGAAAATGAAAGATTTCCACTTTTGGGAGATATTGAGAAATAGTCAATCATTTCGGAGGTCAATTCTCAACCAAAGGGCGCTTGCTTTAACAAGTAAACCATTTGAAGGCATAACATTCTATGAAGCAGAAACTGCATTTTGTTTTATATGAAATGTGAAAAGGCGAGAAAATCTTGAAAATATTTTAATTAATGTTGCAATTACCTCACTGATTTCCTGCCCGTTAAATAACATTATTTGGGCTCTCAGAGAATTGAACCTTGTACGAAGAGAGGGTTTAATAACATTTAACCCCGCATGACCCAGAAAGGTCTAAGTCGAGGGAGCATCTGTTCACAAGTTAGGTAGAGTTACGGATGTGTTACAGGAGAGGAGTGAAATTAAACTGAGGCAGAGCCCCTCGGTGTAACCTTCAAGTTGTCAATATCCTACTTAGGACGGTGTTCATCCGCCCTCAGAACGTTTACTGAGCTCATCAACTCCAAGGGCAAATTTCCGGTATCAAGATATCAAATAACAAAGTTGACAAATGATATGTTACATAGAAGTTTCTAAACTAATAGAATTAAATGAAGAATGTGCAACATACTTCAAACAGCGTATCTGGCTAGATTTAATTCCTTAAGGTTCACACATTGGAAACCACTTTGTTTAAATTACTCTCTCCTGGTAAGTGATGTCTCGTTTCTGAAGTTCAGTCTACCATCATCGTCATCATCATCATCATCATCGGAGCCGGGAATTGTAAGCGCATTTTTTTATTTTTTTATTTATTTAATTTAAAATATATATCTATGTATACAGATATATATTTTGCTTTTTCTTATTTAACCGTTTATTTATTGTTTCCGTTTATTTTACTATCTGTTTGCTATAGTTTCACACATATACCCTATACATATAAACACCCATGCCCAGGGCGGGACTCGAACCGCCGACCCTCTACGCGGTGGAACGCTAGATACATACGCTTTAGCGACCATGGCTACGAGGGCCGGCTGCAATCAAATGGTGAAATGGACAAGTACTATATAGGCACGAAAAATGAAACAAATAAGCACCAAAAATATATAAATAAAAAATTAAAATTTAATCACAAACATGTTTCGTAGAATTTTTGCCTTAGTTACGCTTGTTACAAATTAAATGTGTATTGTTCAACGCCCGCTTTTACTGCAGGAGGTGATACTGATGATACACGAGATGAACATGGAGCACCGGTGGAGTGAGATGGTGGGGAAAACCAGAGATCCCGGAGAAAGCCCACCCCAGCACCGTGTTGTCCAACACAAATCTCACTTTGCGGTCGCCTAGTATCGAACCCTGGCCGCCTTGGTGAAAAAGCCAAGCGGTCTAACCACTTAGCATGGCCGAGCTTGTTACAGTACAACAAGGAAATTTATCTTAAGATTTTCTTGTGAAGTGCCCGCGTTTGCTTTTTTTCATTTTTTTAAATTAATTTCTCCAACGTTGTCATATCGGACGGTGAATTAACTGGGTGAAATGATGCTCAAATGATTCTAGGGTCCATGGAGCTTAGAGTTACCCGACATTCGTCTTTCAGGATAAGGGAAAATACCGTTATTCAGGTAACTCACCCTGACCGAGATTCGAACTCGGGACCTCTTGAACGTGAGGCAGACATGCTACCATCCTTTTGCCAGTGAAGAACATTTTATTCACTAAAAAAGATATCTCAACATAGCATGGCGTTACTGCAACATGTGAAAAACACCGAAGTTCTTCTTGAGTGATCTATCCTTCGATATACGTTTCTGTACCACACAGCTTTTTGGAAATTTTACACAGTGTTTCGTAACCAGGGGTTTTCATTAGTACATTACTGAGTTCCTCAAAGGCAGTTTTAACAATACCACGAGACTCTGAAAACAAGGTTACTGATAGTGAATGTCCTAAAGTATTATTTCGAACTTCCAACTGTGTTATAATAGCAGGTCTTTTGGAGAAACGGTTATGGATGAACTCTCTTATCTTGGATTGCAATATTAATAAAACGTTCCTGTGCTGTGGCAATGCTACTTGCATCCTCTGCATCCAAGGAGTACAACACTGTTTTATTTCACTGAAATGTTCAGCGTAGTGTGACACCAAGAACCCCACTGAGTTAAAACTGGCCGAGGAGGTAAAGACAAATTTGGAAGGACTTCATGCAATTTTTTAACTCTAATCGCCGACTTAGCTAATACTTTCTTTACGCTAGAGACAAGAAAATACACGTCTTTATATTGGCTCCTAACTGATTCAGCAGATAATGTAAACCGTCTGAAAGATAAAATGATGGCTAGGAGTGACACTTTACTTTTAAATTTACATGATTTGAAAAAGTGTGCTATTTTAGTTAAAAAATCATGAGAAACTTAAGCAAAACTCGTATTTCAGCAAAAAATCATCTATGCATTTCGCTTAGAAATCCGAGCTCTAAAAATAATAATAATGATGATAATAATAATAATGATAACAATAATAATGATAATAATAATGATAACAATAATAATGATAATAATAATGATAATAATAATGATAATAATAATGATAATAATAATGATAACAATAATAATGATAATAATAATGATAATAATAATAATGATAATAATGATGATAATAATGATGATAATAATAATAATGATAGTAATAATGATAATGATAGTAATAATGATAATGATAGTAATAATGATAATAATAATAATAATGATAATAATAATAATAATAATAATAATAATAATAATAATAATAATAATAATAATAATAATAATAATAATAATAATAATAATAATAATAATAATAATAATAATAATAATAATAATAATAATAATAATAATAATAATAATAATAATAATAATAATAATAATAATAATAATAATAATAATAATAATAATAATAATAATAATAATAATAATAATAATAATAATAATAATAATAATAATAATAATAATAATAATAATAATAATAATAATAATAATAATAATAATAATAATAATAATAATAATAATAATAATAATAATAATAATAATAATAATAATAATAATAATAATAATAATAATAATAATAATAATAATAATAATAATAATAATAATAATAATAATAATAATAATAATAATAATAATAATAATAATAATAATAATAATAATAATAATAATAATAATAATAATAATAATAATAATAATAATAATAATAATAATAATAATAATAATAATAATAATAATAATAATAATAATAATAATAATAATAATAACAAGAGTAACAACAATAACAATCATCATCATCACGGATCTTCTCCCATTTTTTCGCGCTGCACTACGCCCGCCTCGGTAGCGTAGATGGTAGCGTGTCTGCCTTATGTTCAAGAGGCCCCGAGTTCGAATCTCGGTCAGGGTGAGCTACCTGGATAAGTTCTTTCTGGGGTTTTCCCTCATCCTGAAAGACGAATGTCAGGTAACTCTAAGCTTCATCTACCCCGGGCTCATTTTAGCATCATTTCATCAATTTCATTCATCGTCCGATATGACTTAACTTTGGAGGACGTAAATTACAAAAAAGCACTACAAGATCTGGTTAATTACACTTCAAATTATAATTTTGGTTTTAGTCATGGATAATTTAAAAAATATCATGACCATCTTGATTGTTCGACTGTTTCTCATTATGCTTTTAAAAATATTCATTTAAACAAAAATTATCCGTTATGGGAAAATTCACATCGAATAATATTTATCATAGGTATTCATTGATTTATTGTACAATATAGTTTAGTATCTGTTGGAATAAATAGATTTTGATTACAGCTGACAATATTTATAAATAATTAATAACTGAAGAATTGATTACGCACTGAAGTGAAATTTTATACAGGTAATTCCTTAAATTCTTCTAGCAACTGTGAAAAAAACTTAAAATCCGTAGCTGTAATGCTCTTAGTACCTTACAAATTAACTTAAAATCTCGGTGTTCTCCTACTTAAAAGTTACAGGAGGTTCAGAAAACATTCGCTTTCAGTTTTGACATTCCATCAGTCATCTTAACGGAGAGAAATTTCTAATATTATATACAGAAAAAGCATACCCTTGTTTTGAGATTACATCTTCTGTGCAGTTGAGAAACTTATTTTCAGTGTGTTAACTGATGTGTTGAAATATTGGTGAAAATAGCTGCAGCTGAAATTAAAATAAAATCAAATGGAGAAGTTTTCAAGTGTTCTTCCTCATTAATGTCTCAGTTTAAATCCTATATATCGTAAATGCATGCGAAATACCTTTGCAAATACTTACGAAAAGCGAACTTTTCAAAATGAAAATCTGAAAAGTTTAGAACTCATAAGATGAAGTGTAGTTTGTTCTATTATTTAAAATGAGAACCTAATATGCGTTGATTATAAGAAATATAGCTTTTCTGGAAGTATTCAACCGTACTTAATACAAATAATATATCCGCTACCGTACTTATTACTTTCTACATAACTCGCGCTGCTCGCTCGCTCCCCCCCCCCCCCTCTCTCTCTCTCTTTCTCTCTCTCTTGCTCTCTCTTGGTTAGGGTGCTTATCAAAGACCAAAATGTTTACTGCCTTTGCATTATTCTCGACCAGAATACTAAGAATACGCATTAATTTGAACATTCCTACCACTAAGTGTTTATATTAGCAGAACACTACGGCTGTAGGAGTATATATACGTGATTTATACTACCAGAGATACTGCTCTATATCGGACATTCTTTCGCCTATAGAACTGAGGTAGCGCCGTTAAACAGTTTGACCAATATTCTGGATATAAATTTCCGTAGTGGAAGTTGTCCAGGCAAACTGCGAGGTCGGAGGGCAAAACAATGGCTCTGGCATAAATTTATTGGTTTCGCATACCGTGAGTTGAAACTATTTGTGAAACTATGAGCAAACAAATTTTACTTTTACATTAGTTTTCATCTGGAGTGGTTGAAACACTGAGGCGTGGGTTTGCCAACCTAGATCGCTCTTGCTAGTTCATTTCGTCGTGAAGTTTTTCATCATGCTGAATCTCTAGATGATGTGGAACTCCAACTTTCAATCAATTGAGGTGCTTAGAACCATAAAGGCACACAGCAAAGCATCGTCGATTTTGGAATTTTAGTACGCATGCAAGCTCCTAATATGGCACACTTTTCTGCCATCTGATACAGATTCCGGCCAAAACGGAAAGGTCTTCTCACGTGATGGCTGGTGTAAAGTTATCCACAAAACTAGATTGGTTAAACCTTTCATAGTCTGTAAAATGGAGGCTGAAGATCTCATAACTTTTGAGGATATTACCGAGTTCAGTATCAAACCAAAATTTGATGTACATACCTACATGGCAACCATGTATGTTTCAGAAATATTTCTATGATGAAGTTTTCAACAAGTTGCCATGAACTGTTGCTTAAAATAGCTTAATTTTCATTGGAGTTTTAGGATGCCACCAGTTTCAAATCGCGGCAGACCATAATTTCAAATTTCAGTACAGTTTGTAGATGCCTTGGAAAATCTAGTGCTAAAATACATAAGTAGAATGAAAATTTCAACCTTAAAACACAAAGACCTAACAAAACTAAATTTCATGACTGAAATAGAAAGTCATTTCATCTGAACCTCAAGCCACAGAGTATGCCTGACATTGATGATGGTGATAATGATGATAATGACGACGGCGACAAATATGAGGTGTTAGAAAAGTCATAATTGAATGTGTGGTGCATTTGGCTTAAATCTGTTTGTGTTCTGATGAATAAAATGTATGCAACTGCAAAAATTGACAGCACTGGCCCTAGCCTATGTGAAAATCTGATGAATTAACTTGACGACGATGATAATGATAACAATGATGATAATGCTAAAATATTTAAAATCTCATGATATATGTCGGTCAATGACTTTTTTATATAAAATATAAAATATTGACACTTATTTAACAACAAATACAAAATATTAGACTTGCATATAAATTCTGATTTTAACAAACAACTTTTCTGAATACTGTGTTTCTGTGCTTTGGATCCTTGTGATTCTCAGCGCCTCAGTTGCTTTAATCCTTTTATTCCTAGCGAGTGTATATCCCCATAAAGCTATTTTCTTATGCGTTACCATCTGTAGGTCAGTTTGCTTTCCTCTGTCCTCCTGTGTGCTTAGGTTTACGCTGATGAGTATTGTGACACCGTGGGTGACGTACATTCGGAAATCCGGTTTGCAGAAGTTTAAAATAACTTTTGCTGCAGTAAGAAAAGGCGTGTAATTGACAATCAGCAGTCTTCAAGGCTGGCTGGGTGTTTTGCTGCACGAAAACAAATGAATGAAATCACTGTGGTACACTTCAATCGTCGACTGTTGCAATAATCAACAAACAACTGTTGCTCTAACACCTTGCAGGTATTTATACCCCTAGCTATTGTTTCTAGAATGCCGCATACCTTCCGAGAACTTTCGCGGCAACAGCAATGGGCCGAAAGCTCTGGAGCCTCTCCTTGTCTCTTTCTCTTCTGCGCACGCGCTCGTCTCCGGCTTGTGGAAGCAGCACAACATTGTCACACAGTGAAAATATTGAAATATTTTGGCATTTTTATTTCAGAAACGCGCAGAGGTATTTGCCTCCTCATGCATTTTATAAACAGATTACCTGTTCCATTTAAGTTGCTGTTTAAGACTGCTAGCTGAGCTTCAATTCACGTTCAATTCACGTTGGGCCGATCTCTGTCCTCGAGTTGTTCATGGTTGGTCCAGATAGGTAGGAGAATGCTGTGCTAGATCCTCTACTGTCAGCAATTTACTCTTCATTTCTTGTTCCATCATTTCCTTTTCCTTTGTTTCTTCTTCATGTGTTTCAAGTTGAAAATGTCTGTGGATGTTTCGTGCAGTCATCAGGATTGCTGTCATTCTGGAATTGTAATGTACTACAAATTCTTGCTAGTGGGCATCGTGTACAAATATATTATTTTATCTTGACAGAAATCATGCCCGGTAGGGATGAGTAGCATCTGTGGTGGGGATAGTATAGCTATCACCACAATAGTATAGCTATAGATTACGAGAGGAGAGTGCCGTGCACAAGCTGTCTAAAAACAAATATCACTCCCGAAGCCAGTATTACAGCTCTTATAAACTAAGTTGTAATTCTTACTAGGGTAGTAATTTCCATGCTTTTGTTGGATCTTAAATAGTGCATAGGCGTTTGGAACAAAACTCTATTCTCCTCCAGCAGACATGATAACCAACTGTCGACCTTTCGACATCGCTGCAGAGTCCCTGTAACGAATTTCACTCCAGGCATATGGTCTAGTATGTGCTGTATTGATATAAGTTTCATCCACATAAACTATATAAACTTCACTACGATATATCTGAATATTTCGTAAATACCTAAGCCTTTTGTCCGTATGGTACGATGTTCGATTAAAATTTGTCTGTAGGGCTTAGTTTTTTGCACCATATAAATCCTAGCTTCAAAAGAACTCTTCTTAATGTTCAGTCACTGCCCTGGCTCTTTATAAGCGAGTTTGGCCTGCAAGAAGGAATGTTTTGGCAATACGTTTTATGTTATTCGAAAGAATGATATGCTCTAGAAAATACCGTGTTAGTTTTTCTACGACTATATACTGTGTAATCCTGTTCTTTTCCTGTCAGTAAAAATATAGTTTCAAGTCGACAACAGCTACTCGATCAGCTTGTGGCTTTGACACCTCCATTAAAAATAAAGGCACAAGATGACGAAAATACTTTTTGTTGTCGACTTGACACTCCATTTTATTGACCTAAAAGGAACAGATAATGTATAAGCACATAAAAACTAAGAACACGATTTTGTATACCACATAATGTTCTATCAAATAACTTATAGACCAATACATTACTAAGATGCTCTACTTAAGTGGCTGGAGGCCCCTACCGATGAGTGCAGTCTCTTCACTATTTGCATGCTCGCTCACTCGCTTATTTATTTCTTTATTCCTTTATTTGTTTATTTGTTTACTCATTCATTTTTTATTTATTTTAAGACGCAAGAGGACTTTTCATGTCTTTTACACAGCCATGCGTTAAATTATATCATAGAATGGCGTGAGTTCTATATTAAACTATTTTTTTCCAGCTTAAACAAGTGCTGAAATGATACTGTTGTGGAACATGTTCCGCATTTGTTTAGGAAATCAACCATTACGTTTTAGATTTGTTTGATAGGCAGCTAATTAAACCGCTATTTAAGCCTATTATGTGATTCCTATTTTCCAGCTAAACTAACTTAACACAGAGTAACAATCCATGTCCAATAATATCTACAAACATTAGCTCATAACCTCTCACACAACATGGATGGATAATGTTCTTTAGTTTGATAATACATAATGATGCAAAGAAGCGTAAAATTGCATAAACAGTATGAAAGAGCAAGTCTTTCAATAGAAATATGCAATAACACAAGTTAATTTTTCACCAACACGAGTAAATACACAATGCTTAAAATATTTCGTTAAGTTTTCGTGTCTGCAGACAGGAAATGAAGTGCTTATTACATATGTTGTCGCTTTGTTAATGCAAGGATATGAAATGACATCCAAAACTACTGTTTGAATTAGTCAAAGACAAAAGTAAACCGAAACGAGGTAAATGCAAGAGAGCAACAGCAACAAATGTAACGCGATACAGTGAAATTCACAAATGGTAACACTGACAACAAGCTTATTTGTTCCTTTTTCAAAATACAGGGTTTCTTGACAGTTCCTTACACTGTAGGACTTGGCAGCATA
Organism: Mantis religiosa; assembly: GCA_030765055.1. Taxonomy (NCBI): domain Eukaryota; kingdom Metazoa; phylum Arthropoda; class Insecta; order Mantodea; family Mantidae; genus Mantis; species Mantis religiosa. Next base: position 112,755,974 of record CM060950.1, read on the forward strand.
TTTGTAAGTAGTACACATGCAACAGAAAAAATAGTATTGCCTTCATTTATGCCTTTTTCTATAGGCCTAAGCTTCCAAGTTATACTAACGAACCTGTTTTGTGCATAATAATCATACTTTATTATTGTTAAAATATAACCTGAAGCTTTCGTGGCGACGAATATGTTCAAGTTCTTCTCGGGAAGCAAGCCAGGTAAAAAGACGATTACAAATCGACGTTTTGGTAGCGTACATCTCTCCCACCATCAGGATATTTATTAAATGTTATAACCACAAATGAATCACTGGATATAAAAGATATAAACAAAGACAAAACACTATCAACATTCACATTACTGAACAAAAGACTCTTTTCGGTAAATTAAATGCCAGGTCAGGAGATGGCGTGAGTATAGAAATTAATTGGGTCAAATAAACGTAACTACTTAGCTGGATTGTCAAGCTGAATAGATCTGTGCTTCTTAAGTCGACGGATTTCCATCCAGTGATTCATTTGTGGTTATAAAATTTAATAAATATTCTGATGTTGGGAGAGATGTACACTCCCGAAACGTCGATTTCTAATCGTCATTTCACCTGGCTTGCTTCCCGAGAAAAACTTGAAAATGTTTATTATTGTTCTTAGAATATTCATTTCTACAACATGTAGGATTACCAAGTTATTAGCTCTAGTGTTGGCTCGATAAAGCTACTGTATTGTTCAAACTCGTTTGATTTATTATAGCCTCTGTGAGGTATTGTCCAACTTCGTAATAAGTGCCACCTTACTTAGTATCTGCAATTTAATAATCAGAAGGAATTCCTTTTATAGGATATCAATCGTTCTTTCACACTAGGCTTGTATAGCAGAAGTTTTGGACAGGTGGAACCAGTCTGAATAATTCAATAGAAAGATCGATTAATATCCATTAATAGTGGTCTGAACTATAAAGCCCAGGACTAAAAGTAAAATTCATTCACCGTCCGATATGACCTGAGGTTGGTGGATGTAAAATTACACAAAAAACCTTACAGTATAGTAAGATACCAAGGCAGTTGTCTCACATGTATGTAAGAACTCCTAGTGGTTTACCCTAAAAAAGCAAATCATTTGCAGAATTTAGTGTCGTGCTGGCACGTTGCCAAAGTACCTCGGTGGTTAGAGCAGTCGACGGACACCAGATATCCGAGAGCCAAATCCCGGCTAGACATTGAACTTTTGCACGTTGCCATAGTACCTCGGTGGTTAGAGCAGTCGACGGAGACGAGATATCCGAGGGCCAAATCCCGGCTAGACATTGAATTTTTCGGTCTAAACTCACCCTTTCCAATCCCCTTTATAGTTCCTTTATTTTTATACTACATCTAATGGGTCCCTAAATAGTGCCACTTTTGCCATTTAAACTAGCATATTAGGTATATACCAGAATAAAACGACAGGTATTCTTGACTATCAAACCGGGTCTGAAAACATCGTCAGCCATTTCTATACGTAATGATTGAAAAGGTTGAAATGAAAATGAAAATTTATAATAGTCCCCAAATTTGTGGATTCAAAATTTATCTGTCTTCCACAAAACCAGTATCGCTTGCTATATGGAGGAGACCTTTTGCTATTCCCTATTGGATTTTTAAGTCTGTAGTTCTGACAAAAGAGCCTGTTCTTTGTTTTGATGGCACTATCAAATAAAGCCTTTGTGATTGTTTAGACGTTCATTGTCCCAGATTTGTTCCAAATATGTTTTATTCCGTAACTCCTATCGTACCTATCTATAACATTTTTATGATTTCTGCTTACAAATTCAAATCCTCTGTTATTTGGTAAATTGGGCAGAAAAGAGAGTCTCTATCAGAATCACCCTATACCATTTTATGGCAGATAATTCATAATTTGCGTAAAATGCGTGCGTTTTATGACGACTGCAGATCTCACAATTTCGTAGCAAGTCACATTCAAAACTTCCATCACACGTTTCCTGTTCTAACCAGGAGTGCAGACCTTGCCTGCAGCAGTTCGTTCTTTACTGTATTATACATGATTTTCTTCGCCACACCAGTAAATTCCAAAGTTATTGTTACAACATCATTTTGGAGGAGTCTGGGTCGTTCTTATTCAACTTACTGAACTCGTATTATAATCGTAATCTCACCGCTGCTAGAAGGCTTTAACTTTCTGTTTTGCTACTCCAGAAGAAGATCGCGATTTTGTGTCACACAGGTTTACACTCACCTTTAACTAGACTAATTGGAATGTAACGTTTTCATATAGTACATAAAATAGGCAATTGCTGTAGGGAATTGATAACCGTAATTCTTGTACTCTTAATGCTCTAGTATCCTAATTAGTATTCTTAAACGTCGTATGAATATTGCACTTGTATTCAACCTATTTAATTGCTACAAATTGCCTATATATGCGCGAACTATTTCCATGCGCGCAATTAACTGGAGTCGTGACGGCTAGTGTGTGGTTTAGGTTTTCTTGTGATTCACTTCGACCTTAGGATAAAAGACTCGTGCACAGATACAAAAATACAAAAGTAAAATACACACAAAATTGAACTGGTTAAACAAACTGACAGTATGTGAAGTTAATGTATTTAATGCTACACCTCTTAAATAATGAGTAGCGTTTGTCAATTGTCTTGGTGGTGAGGCTCATGTCAGCCCTAACCAGCTGCCATATAGTACGACTCTACAGCTCACTGTGTTCGTAGCTCAGCTGATGGCAAAGAATACCGCAATTGGTTTTAAATGCAATATTCTAGGTAGAAGTTCTCGTATTTTGATTAATTTAAGGGGCTAAAGCTTCGTGTGCGTCTATTTTTTGTGCTTTTCTACCTCTGTGCGAAAATAAAGGCTAAGCACACGTGTACAGTTTCGTTGGATGTTAGCTCTTTGCAAATAGAATGGATGAAATGGTTGACAAAGAAACACCCCTTCTTTCATCTCCCCATCATTATCTGGACTCAATACCTCCTGCTAAACATTCTTTGAACAAACACTGCATTTGTTTCCGCTCCTCTTCGTGTCAATCGAAAAGCCGGTTTTAATCGCTGACGAACAGACCCGGGATCAAGGATTTCCAATACACGTTAATATCCGGAATTTTATTTTGGAGAGATATGCCAGTTGGGATAATGTGGGCCGACTTTAATGCGGGAAGAAAAATAAAAATTTATCCCTGTAAAATAAAATGCGACCGTTAGAACCTTAATACCATATATAATTGTTAAGAGCACAATAGCATTCTACATATACTGCAGCAGCAATACATATAATATACCATTTAAAAAATCCAAGATATTCCATTTTCCAGTTAAAAGTTAACAACATGCTGAATTTCTAATTTCAAGATCCATTTAAGGTACGGCACTTAATCAATAAATTTGTGTTTTAGACAGTCGAATATAAAAGGGATAATACAAAAATTATGCCAGTGAATAGTGTACAGTTATAACATCCCGGTGTTATTCACTTAAGACTTCCTAACAAATGTGAAAATTATCCAAGAGAATGGCATTTTTCACGTAATGGCGAATAATTTAATGCCATAAACATGAAATCTGAAGAACATCCAAACTTTTTCAAGCATCAGAAAGGGCAAAATTTGAAAATGTAACAGGAAACAGTACGGAATATAGCATATTAAAGATTTCTTCAATGATGTAAGGTATGAAACTTTCCAACTATATACCACAGCATAATTTGAAGATAACACCATAATAATTTAACAATCATTAAATCAATCCTGTTCTTACATCTAGGTGTAATAACTGTACAACTAATATATTATCCATTTATTCAAGAGATCAATTATATTATTATAAGGCTGTTCCATTCTGATTTAAGCTTTTTCCTGCCTATTCAAACGTTGTTGCCACTTTTGCCGTCGTTTATAATTCAGATAATCTTCTCTGTGCGTATTTATTTTAGCTCCTTTTGTAATCAGCATTGATGCTAAAATGAAGCAAGTGATCATCACAGGCCTGCTGAGCATCACATACGGATTTGCTAACATTAATCTAATGTATAATTTATAATTCGTCTAAATATTGACAACTGTCTAGATTTTAGCTCTTTTATTCTAACTACTATCCAACTATAATCAACAAGTAAAAAGACCACTAAGATTTTCAATGATGTTCACTAGTGGTGTAGAAACCCTTTTAATTACATTTTTTAAACTGGTAGCTATAATGAACTTACAAACATCTGCTACAATTGATGCCTAGAAGATAAAGTAATCGTTTGGCGCGTTGAACCTCAACGTTAGACGTTAAATCGCATCTAAAAATTATAAATATGAAGGAGTTATTTTATCGCACGAGCAGTATAGGCATTTTTTATATTAAATGTTTCGGATGGACACTATGTACTACGTTTGGCTGGCCTATTTGTGCAGGGTGGTTATATATATATATATATATATATATATATATATATATATATATATATATATACATGTGTGTGTACTTCCTTTACCTTGTTTTCGCCGTTTTTACTGTTTTTATTTTCTGTATTTTTAAACATACTCACCCATAAACTCCCATGCCAAGGATGGGACTCGAACCATGAGCTCTACGGGGCTGAACACAAGATATGGCAGTGGGCATCACTGCCCAACTACAATATGTGCTTCCTGGAGGACAAATATTGAAGCTTATCAAGTGCCCAGTACCTCTCCGCTGTTGCAATTATGATTTCACTGGAGTTCTGATGAAAAAGTTACAATATTTAAATAATAAATTGTGATACTTGTTAATTTTGTAAGTCAATTAATGGAACACTAGCATGAGCAATTTATAGACTAAGATTTCTTGATAAATGAAAGCTAAAATACATGGAAAATTAATTGTTCTTTCACACTAGCCGTGTGTAGGATGCACTATGAAGGGGTAAAGCCAGGCTGAAATATCTAATGCCATAGCTGGGATTTGAACCACGGATCTTCTGGTCTCCGTTCAGCCGCTCTAAACCATTGAGCAACAATGGCCAACGTGCCAACAAGATATTAAATTCTCCAAAAGACTCGTGTTGGAGAATTTAATGTCATGTTGCCACGTTGGCCATAGTAGCTCAATGGTTTAGAGCGGTTTGACGGAGACAAGAAGATCCGTGGTTCAAATCCCGGCTATGGCATTGAATTTTTCAGACTGGCTCTACCCTTTCACAGTGCGTCCTACACACGGCTAGTGTGAAATAACAATTAATTTCCATAAATTGTACCTAATAGTGGTCCGAACTATAAAGCCTGGGCTTTCAACTACTTACAGCATAGTAAGTCGCCATTAAGGTCGTTGTCTCATGTGTTTATGAGAACTCCTAGTGGTTTACCGGGAAAGACACGAGTCATTTGGAGAATTTAATGTCATGTTGGCACGTTGGCCACAGTAGCTCAATGGTTTAGAGCGTCTGGACGGAGACCAGAAGATCCGTGGTTCAAATCCCGGCTATGCCATTGAATTTTTCAGTCTGGCTCTACCGTTTCATACATGGGAAAGTCCCAGTCGATGTATTTGACAACATAGCCCGTTACAAGATCCCAAGATCCTAAAGTTTATTCCCATCGTATATTTTCTGCGGCTACATTACAGATCCTGTCTAAAATGCATTACCTCCTTGCAGAAATTACATTCGTAGAGCAAGTGCAATTCTAATTACTGTAATGATGCACAGGGTGTCGGAAGGGATAACGAGGAAGTAGAATTATTTACACAACTGAATGGGTGTGTTTTAAACAACATTTTAGCCAGATAAGTATGGGATATTTATGCTGAGTATCTGCTTCAGGACCCAGAGAACTTATCCAAATAATCACACCAAAAGGATTCTAAAAAATAAATTCCTACTTATGAACTCTGCTATGTTTCCTAGTGTTAAAGCTGTTTATTCAGTTAGCGAAAAGCTGACCATTGTTTTCTGCAGGATAATGAACAGTGCTCATACTTCTAAATCAGCCAAGATTAGAGATAATCGTACGCAGAAATTTAGACATTCCACTGGCCCACCAAGAGTACCAGTTTAAACGCAATCCTTTTTAGGGGTAGGAAACAAGGGAAGGTGATAGGGTTATGCTAGCTGCAACCGGTGGAGCAGCACAAATTTCTCCCCTTGTTTTCGCCGCTTTACGTTCTATGCTTTTACAGTTTTACTTTTCCGTTGTTTTACACATATACACAATAAACACAAACACCCATACTCAAGGCGGGACTCGAATACATGACACAAGGCCCAGATTATAGCACGTAGGCGGAAGTTTCGGGGTTTGAAAGACAGAAGGGTTATTGGAGGTAATCATTACACACCATCGAGCATATTTGGGCGTGACTGCGAAGCTCTTCAAGATCGAACCGGGTATACTTGGCGGTTTTGGTGTATGGAAAATGTGAGAATGTGGTCTTGTGTATAAGAGTCCGTGAGGAAATCAGTGAATAAATGACTGAGGGTAGTTTAAGACTACTTGGTGGACCTAATATTTAAATTTGATATCCGTTTCTAAGTATTAAAATTGAAGAAAGAAGTTATTTCATTGTTTTTGTTTTAATTAAATTTGTAATTATAAGCAAAACATCAGAAACATTTCTCCATATGGAAAGATAGAAACAGACTGAAATATTCAATACCGTAGCCGGGATTTGAACCAAGGATCTTCTGGTTGCCGTCCAGCCGCTGTAACCCTTGAGCTACTATGGCCAACGTGCCGACATGACATTAAATTCTCCAACTGACTCGTGTTTTTCCCGGTAAACCACTTAGGAGTTCTCATAAACACATGAGACAACTACTTGGCGACTTACAACATGTAAGTACTATAAGGCACGGGCTTTATAGTTAACCACTATTAGGTCAATTAATGGAAATTAATTGTTCTTTTAGACTGGCCGTGTGTAGGCTAAAGTATGGAAAGATAGAGTCAGACTGAAAAATTCAATGCCATAGCCGGGATTTGAGCCAGGGATCTTCTGGTTGCCGTCCAGTCGCTCTAACCCTTGAGCTACTATGGCCAAAGTGCCGACGTGACATTAAATTCTCCAACTGACTGTGTTTTTCCCGGTAAACCACTTAGGAGTTCTCATAAACAAATGAGACAACTACCTTAATGGCGACTTACAACATGTAACTACTTTAAGGCCCGGGCTTTATAGTTAACCACTATTGAATCAATTAATGGAAATTAATTGTTCTTTCACACCGGCTGTGTAGGATAAAGTATGGAAAGATAGTATGAAATATTCAATGTCATAGCCGGGATTTGAACACGGATCTTCTGGTTGCCATCCAGCCGCTCTAACCCTTGAGCTACTATGGCCAACGTGCCGACATGACATTAAATTCTCCAACTGACTCGTTTTTTTTTCAGTAAACCACACAGAAGTTCCCATAAACACGTGAGACTACTACCTTAATGGCAGCTTACAACGTGTAAGTGCTTTAAGGACCGGGCTTTATAGTTAACCACTATTAGTTCAATTAATAGAAACTATAAAGCCCGAGCCTTAAAGTACTTACACGATGTAAGTCGCCATTAAGGTAGTTTTCTCACGTGTTTATGAGAACTTCTAAGTGGTTTACCGGGGAAAACACGAGTCAGTTGGGAAATTTAATGTCATGTCGGCACGTTGGCCATAGTAGCTAAAGGATTACAGCGGCTGGCCAGCAACCAGAAGATCCGTGGTTCAAATCCCGTTCCTCCATATATTTGTAAACTTTATGAGTGATTAGAAGGGCAAAATTTGTTTGATGTTTAACAAGATACGTATTTATACTTGACTAAGATTCCCTTTTATAATAACTCTGTTTCAAATAACTGTGTTTCAAAAACTGGATCTGAGCAATATACAATGCATATAAGTAATGCACAATGCTATTGCTAACACTAAAAGAACGTTCATAATATAAAAAAGTGACAGAATGATTATGAACATTGTTGTAAAAGTATTTGATATAGTTATTCTATTTACCAGAGAGAGGGATATAATTGTAACTGACAGCTCTTGATGTAAGCCATTATGTATTTAAAAACTTATATCTGTCCTTAAATTTAGAATATTAGATAAAGTACTTAAATGGAGTAAAATTGATGATCCTGATTTTATTGGGAAAATGAATTTTATAGCTGCGTATATTTACGCAAATCCAAGCCTTTAACATATCACTTATTACAAAAGGGATATGTAATGTAACTTAACTAACGAATATATTTTATAAACCTTTACCCCAGTGTATTTCAGACGTGAATCAGTTGATCGTGAAACACCAGGTAATTCTTTGATGTTTCAGCATAGACACGAGTGTGATCGCTCACCCCATACTACCCCACGTTTCGAAAATTTGGATTTTCTACCAAATGTTTCTAACGATTTTAATTAATGTGTTTAACATATTTTATGAAATACTAAATTTCCTGGAAATACCCTGTTAAGTCCTCTTCATTTTTACAAATAAACGTTATTGTGGATACAATCAATTTCGAGACATTTCTTATTGCGTTTATATTTTGCAATACCTACAGTTTTCTCAAACAGAAAGTCGTTATTCGCTGATTTTATGTCTTGGCAATACAAAGAAAAATTGAGTTTCATAACGACCAGCGCTTAAGAGATTATCGTTTAAGCCTACTCTCAACACCTGCTCTCGTTCCACTTTAAAATGAAATCTGTAATAAAGCAAATTCTACAAAGGTTTTTATCGCTTATCATAAGGTAGGATGGTGGAATAAGCGCTTGTAAGAATAATTTTTACAAAATTATAGAAAGTTATGTGAGTGCAGCAAAATTGGAATTTTTATGCTTAGTTCCTCCAAATGTATGCGATGAATTATTAGAGAACTTTCTTCTGTGCCTGTCCGAGGACCACAACCACTGAAACAGCTGTGGCAACGGGTCGGTGAATATTCCACAGCCACACATGTAGTCGCTATATTGATAATGGGTGTTCTGTTCACTTCTACACAAGCCTGTTTACAAATATTTTTCATGGTTTAAAGCGTTCCATCAACATTCTACCGCTGTATATAACGTTACAGTCTGTTAATTAACTTTTCCGAGGAAAAAAAATGCTCAAATACAAATCCCGGCTTTGAAAAAGTAATTAAGATGCAACATCGACTATTTACTAAGCGGATCTGAAGTATGTTACCCAGGTTTGAAAGGGTAGAACGTGAAGATAAATGTACGTGTTAATGGAGTGGCCACCGTAGCTGGGTTAGAGCATCAATTAGGTCATCAGCACCATTGTCTTCGACGGTGACCCCCAAGTCGAGGGAGATGAGAAAAACTCGACGGGTAATCATACCCCAATGACAAGCCTGGACAGGGTCCTTTTCCATTAAAAAGTATCCGGCGCCGACCCAGACTACTCAAAATTCCCTAACCCTTGGAGGTCTTCAGAAGGGCCATCGGCGAGATCAGCTGGAGGCCCATACTAGGAAGAAATTCCTCCTCCTCCTCCTCCTCCTCCTCCTCCTCCTCCTCCTCCTCCTCCTCCTCCTCCTCCTCCTCCTCCTCCTCCTCCTCCTCCTCCGCCTCCGCCTCCGCCTCCGCCTCCTCCTTTTCCTTCTCCTTCTCCTTCTCCTTCTCCTTCTCCTTCTTCTTCTTCTACCTCACGGCTTTGGATTGTTTAACCCGTTCCGGCTCCAAATTGGTCTGCCCATCTTTTCTTCGGTCTTCCCTGGTTTCTTCTTCCTACAGGTTCATAGTTTAAGGCTATTTTTGGTATTCTGTTATTATTCATCCTCTGAAAGTGTTCTTTCCATAGATTTCTATTTCTTTCAATAGCATGGTTTATTTCTTCTACTTTTAATTTCGTCCTAATATCCTGGCTACGTTTTGTATCAATTTTGGTATATCCAGCTATTGCTCTTATGAATTTCATTTCTGATGACTGCATTCTCGTACTATTTCTTTTTGTTAGTGTCCGTGTTTTTGATCCATAGATCAGAGTTGGTATCGCCATTGTTTTTTATAGTTTTATTATAGAGTCCTTTCTTGCCCTATTTTTTAATGTTCTTTTTATTCTGCCTATTATATAGTTAAATTTATTTATTTTCTCTATTATATCACCTTCCCCTTGGTACGAGACATTACATCCTAAATACTTAAATTGTGATTTATTCTCAATTATTATGCTATCTAACACTATTTTTGATCTTACTGGATCTTACTTGATCTTACTGTAGAAATTTCTACAAAACACATTTTCATCGCCCAGCTGCAACACGATGAATACCCCTCATGCTATAATCCTGTAACATATAGCAATGAAGGAAATTGTGAGTACAGAAATTTCGGGACAGGGAAGTTGTGGTAAAAGAGAAACCATCCCAAAATTCACCTACCGAACAAGATAAACCTCGTAAAACTTATGGATGAGAGTGAGTGAACTCGGCAATTGGACGCGGACTACCCGAATCCGACCACTAACGTAACCGCGGAACGATCTTGATCAATTGTGAAAGGGGTACTAGTGTCATCTCTTAAACTAGAAATAGATCGCTTTGCGTTTCATGAAAATATCTATACACGTTTTTCTTTCATGAATTTGTAAAAAACGTCGTGAAATGCCGAGATTTCTAGCATAAAATTGAAAAAGACCTACCATATTTAAGTTCAAGTGAAGAGATAATCGTTAACAGGTGTTTTAATTTTGAAGGTCAGTACTGTATAATTATCAGAGCTAGAAAGCTTGGGTATTCACGAAAATTCTCATTGGAAATATGGCTTGTTTTTTTGTCGCTGATTGCAGTGGTAAGTATCCCTGTTCGATGTGTATATATATGGTGTTAATTTTTATTCGTTATTTCAATGACGTCATATTTGACTTTAGAGATTATCTCAAATCATAGTGCCTCTACGGAGAAGAAGCGTTAATTTTTGCGGAACAATAAGCAAATTACAGCGCTCTCAGTGTGGTTGCACTGTTAACTAATACAACCAGCTTTCCCTGGATATGAACACAGAGCACCGCCTCTTCATGGTTGAATGCTACTTTCTTACCGGCATTAAAATTGGTGCGAAATATAATTATAATTTAAAATGCTGCATAGAAGAGTGTATGCAACGCTGTCCAGCATTCAAACAAGTCCCTCGGAGAATAATGTTATCAAAATTTGCCAGGTACCGTCAAATTGACATACTTTTGTTTGCAACATAAACATCTTAAGTTTTATCAGTATATTATATTCATTTTTTGTCATTCTCACACTTAATTAAAATGTCTATTAAGGTTGGTATTCTTAGGTCTTTTAAAACCAACAGGTGCATCAAAAATTTCCAAGGTACAGAATCAGTTACCTGAAAAAAATACCTGGACGCTATAAAGTGGCTGGTCCCAATCTAGAAGCAATAAATAATGTTATGGCTGAAAGGTCTCAAGCATACCCTCTCGCAGTACAGACAGTGCTTAAGAGGAAGAGAGAAAGAAAATATAAGAAAATTGACACATATGACTATGTACTGGAGATATTTTTTGTTTAGACTTAGATAAAAGCTTTGTACATATTGTAACACTAATTTATTTTTCATTCCTAGAACATGCTCTGCTAATTTTCTTATTTGTAATGAAGTTACATTGTGCGGAAACTGTGGATGATAGAAAAGAATTAAGATTAAATTGAAATATTTCTATTTTATGTGACAGGTTAACAATATGCTTATATGTCTACTATAACAGAAAAACAGATGAGCATTGTGAATTAATTGTTCAATGACTTATCATTTCGTATATTCTTCATGGTACACTTTTATATCTGCATAATTAGCTTTGCATTGCTTTGCAATATATAGTTGTTTTTTTTAACAGTTATCGCATGTAGGCACCAGGCAAAATTAGGTACCATTATATTACGCGGACAGTACCACCTCTCAAATAGTTTATTTACCTGTCGCTAGAGGGAGCCCTCAACGCTGCAGTCAGTACATCAAATAGGATCGTAAGACGCTAATGGAATCGTATCTAAACTCGCTCCATCAGCGATGCTATTGGTGACGTAAAATTTTGCGCGGTAATATATATAGTGAGCATACGATTCGATTTCATTGCTGATATGAACCAAAGTCATTCAAGTTTACAATGGTTATTTTAAAAGCCTATATGGGAAAGACAACACTGTGTTTAAGCAACTGGATTAAAGCTTCCTTGAACAAATAGATCAATTAAATATTCATATAGGTATATGATGGATTTAATGGAAGCAGAAGGACGTTGGAGGTATAATATAGAACGATAGTTGTCCCATAGTTACAACATATTAATCTAGAGGCACTAGGGATCATTATTACTGAAACCGCATCTCTATGTTACTGCTATAATTATAAAATTTCAAAAAGTAGTTTATAATTCTATCTACTCTGATAAGAACTTTTTAGTATCCCTATGATTTCATTAAAAATATCTGAAACATCCTATATGTTAATACAGATAATATGTAGCAATAATACTTCAATAAATACTCGTACATACTGAAATAAAAAATTTTAAGTGCTATGTAAAATTGTATTAATTTAACACTTACATAATTACGAAAGCTTAATTTATTTTCTGCTTGCTGCTTCCCTATGGAAGAGTCTTCCAGCTCCATACTGAATCAATAAGGTTAATACGGACTTCTTCACCTTTTCCTTTATATGGATGCTCTATCTTGGTTTCACGGATCTCAGTCCTGATATACACATGAAGAGCATCCCACAGGAACACACTAGCTATTAGCGCTGATGAACGTAATTAGGGATTCAATTTAATTACTGATATACTGTAGCCACTTTCATGGTGGCAGTTCATAGAGAAGATGCGTTTAAGAAGGGCTTATGAACCTGTTACCAACTGAAAGCTTAACGAGTGTTGCTACAGGAGGACATTTTGAGTGTTTAAAAGCATGTACAGGTTCAAACACTATAATGAACTATTTTCAATACCTTTGATAGTTTATATGCAGGAATAGGACCTAGGCATAGGTTTTATACATTACAGTAAAGTGTGCGTAAATAATGCGTAATTAGCGTAATAACGAGTCATAGTCATAGACACTTTGCACTGACTGAACTAATCTTTCGAGCACTTCCTCCTCTTCAGAAACAAGACTATCCTAAGCTATTTTCAAAATAATACATAAAATGTCTTAATACATTGTAAAAGCTTGCATAATCAAGTGCCAAATAGTAATGCAGAAACTGATCAGTATAGGAGTGTAACCAAACCAAGTAGAACTCAGAGATTCGCATATCTTCTGCAAACAATAATATAATTTTTTGGTATCAAAACCGCTAATTATGAATCGAAGGGACACACGGATTGAGTAAGTTTATGGAGTGGATAGAGCTAATAAATTAATGAACAATTCAGCGTACTCTGCGTAATTAGAAACGGCATTTTTTACTGGTATTTAATACATAATTATTCAGGAAATCCTCTTTCGTTGGAAAAATCAAAGTAGCTGCTACTTCTTGGCACTGTTATCTAAAATTAAGGAATTGTTAGTTAGAAAATTCTCATGTAAAAGTTTTGTGACAAGATAAATAATTTTTGTATATATAAACAAATCAGAATACAACAGCAATTTGCTGCGAACAATAAAGTGAAGAAATCAGTTTTCTTCAATGTATTAAGAAGCCAAGTCTAATTTACTCTATACCGGTTTAAAGTGAATATTTTCTCCAAGTTATTACCAATAACTCATTTCAGCGATAATACTCCAAGTGTTTCGTGATAAGCTACTGTCCTCCACAGGAGTGATAGTCTCCGAGGCCTGAGACGCAGGGGAGTTGGCGAAGGTTTCCACACCCTCGCTGGACAGATTTATGACACCCTATGTCAGTTGAGTTATAGACCATTCAAAAACATTCTGACGGCTTCTACTTTTGTCAAAGAATCTTCTCGATTTTAGTATACAGAGTGAATGGGACGCATGTTTTTTAAGGGTCTGCTCCTTGTGTAACAGAGGTTCTCTGCCACACACATTCGCTGTCCTTGTCCCACTGTGTAAGGTAGCACATACCTTCCAGGGACGTTCTTTGCGTTGCCGGACTGTACTAGCAATCAAATATGAGGAAAGAACGGCTGAATAAAAAGTTTAAGTGTTAAAGCATTAATCAACTTAAAAATAATTAAGTAACTAATTTTTAAATTATGAAAATAAACAGGTAATTGTTGCTTATTTACTTCATAAAGAAGACAGATTTTTAATTCACATGTTTTACGCTTAATTGCGTGCACAGGCAATTTGCATGCCAAACCCTGTTTAGATCAACCAGACAATAACAAAATACCTCCAGGAAACGGGAATCCCAATTGTTTTCCAAAATGATAAAGTAAATGCTCCAAGGTGACAACAAAATTCAATAATCGGATCAGTGAATAGATAAGAGATTCATAGATGCATAGAATAATCATAATGGCAGGTAAATTTTATCCCTACTACACAACATAATATAATATACTCAGAATGTATCAACTAATTCAATTGGGGACCGCACTAAATAAAGCGTACCAACCAACCAAAGAAAACAAATGTATACTTGAAATTTTAAACATTACAAATAATGTTAGCAGTCTTGCAACTTTGTTGTAAAACACTATATAAAGTAATTTTATATACATAAATCACAAATTTATATACATGAAGAAATGGATTTGCATTACATACAAATAAGCCTTTTATTTTACCAGTGGCTCTTGAACAACAGAGGGGGACAGTATTCAACAGAAGAGCTGCTTAAATTATATTTTATAAAAACGTTAAAAAACACTGAATATGCCCCAGGCTCCAATTAGTAAGGCAAGAATCTTACAAGAAAAATATTCATTCCAGAATTAGGGTGGAGTTTACCCTTAAATAACAGACGCATTTCTGGGAACTTAAACCGGCTGGTCTCGCCTCCTTCCCATCTGACGGTAGGTTGTACGGTGGCTCCTGAAAATTAGTCAATTTATTTCCATCCCCATTTATACCCCGCATTTATCTGCAATAGTCATATCGGCGTTCCCTTTTGGAACATATCGCCTATTGGCGATGGTGTTAACTCGTAAACTTTGGGTTGCAGGTACTTTAAATTTTTTAATCTAATCACGCACACATTCGCACTCTCATTTATACTTCCACATGGGGAAGATGGTGAATCATCTTGGTTTGAGAAAAGTCTCGACCCCCAGCCGGGAATCGAACCCGGGCCCCTCGCACGGCACGCAGATGGTCTACCGAGTGTGCTATGGGGCCAGCCGTGGGCCAGCCCATGAGCCAAATTGAACGGCTCTGATATCGATTCTCCTCAGTTTTCGGTCCCTTGCGGCACACCAAATATTTGAAAGGCTGGTCCCATAGCTCAGTCATAGAGCATCTGCCTTCCGTGCGAGGCGTCCCGTGTTCGATTCTCGGCTGGGGTGGAGATTTTTCTACAATCTCTCCTCATCTTCCACAGAGTCTGAAAGTATGAGTGAGAGTGTAAATGTGTGCGTGATCTAATGATTAAAATACAAAGTACCAGCAACCTAATGTATACAAGTTAACATCACCACCAATAGGCGATATGACCATTGAGTTAAACGTGGGGTATAAATGGAACATATAAAAAAGAATTGCAAAAGCAAAATCACACCGGCAAAGCCATTGCGGGAACTGAACCAATTTTCCTATTTCTGTCCCGTTGCTTTAACCATAGTACATGCCAACATAAAAAAGCTAGAGAATTAAGTACCTACTTGGGCGTTTTAAGTTTCTATTGGAACATTTTGTTTCAAAATGAATTTCAGGCCTCTTTGTGATTTATCGGAAGAAAAACGAGTCAGTTGGGGAATTTAACGTCACGCCAATATGTTGCTATGATGCTTCAGTTGGTTACAGCAGTCGAAGATACGTGGTTCATTTCCCTACTATGGGGGGCTTTCACTCTGACTACCTTTCTAAGTTTTGGTTCAGGTTACACATACTCCTTCTAATAATTAACTTTTAATCAGCAATATCAAATGAATTAGTTATGTCAGCAGAACAGCAATATTGTCGGACAATTTTCCATAATTGTGATCCATCTTAAAACAGAGACCTATAATGAGCAAAACTTACCAGAAAACCTCATAATTTGCTTTTAAAGTTTATGTGAGCACGTTCAGAGCCTGCGATCCAAGCATCAAACACATGAGTTTTCTTTTTGAAGCTTATGTGCAAGGACAACCACCTTGCAAGTTTCAATGATCGTAAAATTCACAACTACCAACATATGACTAACAACTACCAATGAGTTGATGACCCTAGGCTTCATAGCGTAGCCGAGGGACTTCTTCTTTTTTTTTAGAAATGGAGGAATGAAGCAATTGAGTTCCAATTTATGCAAGGTGCCATATGTTTCTCTATACCACACCTTCAAAATCCCTTGCGTAAGCATTTCTGTTTATATGTGTGGAAGGCGGAAGAAGTAAAATATGCCAATCCCTCAATTATGTTGACACCTGGCAAATTGCCGAAATTTTGTTGACATTGCGACAAAGTATTCCATAGATGAAAGCGTATTAAAAAGGCTAGTTGCTGGTTTTGTTGGTTACAGGCTCTGAAGAGGGCCACATCAGCACTAGCAGTTCTGGTATGTTCTATTCTAGTACGCCAAGTCTTAATACGGGACCGCGTCACAGAAAATTAGCCATGCTTTGTTGCAATATATCAGATCAATGTATTATTTGGTTATAATACAACTTCTCAAGAAACCTACGTGGGATTACGAGATTTTTCACATTTGTATGCATTCTTTATAATAGGGCAGTTTTTCGGGTTTGAGTAATTTTAAGTCATTTTTAAGAAAAAAATGCTGATTTTTGTTATTTTTTAGAGTTGGATTGTACTGTTTTTACTAACAGAATCAAGCTTCAAGATTTCAGACTTTAAAGATTCTTGAAAACCTATTGGATCGTGGCTATAATTTGTTAAACATTTACATTGCCTAACTAAACGGTTAACTCTGCTGCAAAACAGACACTTAAATGAGGCAAATCTACTTTGTAGCTTTAAGG
The DNA here is from genome assembly GCA_030765055.1 of Mantis religiosa. NCBI lineage: Eukaryota > Metazoa > Arthropoda > Insecta > Mantodea > Mantidae > Mantis > Mantis religiosa. The sequence continues at coordinate 112,772,945 of CM060950.1, forward strand.
ATCATATCGTACCACGCGTATTGTTCCAATATAATCTTCACAGGGCAGAAGCTAATGGTTGAACTGATATTTTTATTTCAATATATTGTAGGGAATATCGAGTATTAAGCGAAATTGAAAATTAATAGAATAGGTGAAATCGGTGGCAAATAATTTAAGTCGTGTAGATGGCAAAGTGGGCAAACTATTTTTGTTAAGATGAAGGATGTGTTGAACAGAAGATACGATAAAGTACAAGATTTCTGATGTACAGTCAAGTAAAAAGTATTCCCTCCAGTATGAAGTGTTGGAAATCTCAGTGGTTATACAGCAACATCAAATGAACATTATTGGTTTTGAAGTAATTTCGCGCTACTTGCTGCTTTAAGCATGGCTTGTATCTTCTGCTGATGTTGAAAGAATCCCATTAGTGTGTAACTTCATATTGGTTGGTAATACAGTCTTTCAGTTCTGAAAACTTAAAAAAAAAGTTGTCTGCAGTAAATTTAAATTCAGTATTCCGGGATAAAGTACAAGAGAAATGTGCAAAGAAGTCAAGAAAGGAAGGTAAGAACACCGTATATAGGACAAAACGGAAGGACCATCGCTACTAGAATAATCGAACATGAACGGAGCATTCGTTTAATGCAACCTGAGAAGTCTGGACTGGCAAGGCATTGTTTTGATAACGACCATAGAGCCAATTTTCGGGAGACGACCATCTTGGCAAAATGCAACAGTTACTGGGAGCGGAGAATTAAGGAGGCTTTGGCGATTTCCTCTGGAAGGAGCACGCTTAATCGTGATACTGGATTTCAGTTCAGCTTCTCTTGGAAACTGGCCATTAAAATGGAAATCCGTCGAATTAAGAAGCAAAGATAAATACAGCTTGATAATCAAGTTAAGTAGTTACGTTTCTTTGACACAATTTTCTATACTCACACCATCTCCTGACCTGGCATTTAATTGACTGAAAACAGACTTTTGTTTAGTAATGCGAATTTTGATAGTGTTTTGTCTTTGTTTATAGTTGTGTTATGTCCAGTATTTCATTTTGTGGTTATAACATTTTATAAATATCCTGATGATGGGAGAGATGTACACTCCCGAAACGTTGATATCTAATCAGCTTTTCACCTGGCTGGCTGCCCGAGAACAAAGTGAGCGTATTCGTCACCAGGAAAGCTTCAGGTCTTATTTTACTTTAATACTGTGTATATTTAATTATTTTTGAAAATTTTAAATATTTAGATTCAAAGTTTGGTTTGTATCAAGTGCACATGCTTTATGTATGTATTGAATTAGATCTACAATATTTGTGTAAGTAATGATATGTTATGTCATTATCTACTAAGATTTGTGATACTGAAATGCAAATAATAGTTTACATGAATACTCAGCTAGTCAATGTTGTTTCATCCATGATTTTAAACCTGTAAGTGCATCCACATGCTTTGAATTAAGTGCTGCTCTTCGTTTGGTGACAATATTTCCTGCATCACTAAACACACGTTCACAGGGAACCGATGTAGCTGGTACACAAAGTAAGTTCTCCGCTATGGATGAAAGAATTGGCAACTGAATAGAATGTGTCTTCCACCACTGAAGAGGTTTTGCGAAGTCGTCATCCAGCTCACCCAAATACTTGTAGATGTCAATTTCTGTAGTAAGTGGTGTTAAGGGGGTGGTTTCCCCGACATCGTCATTGTCATTAAAAATGAGTTTTCTCTTCATCAAATTTGATTTGGCCGTAGTTTTCACGCTTACCACAGATTTTATATTTTCCATACTAATTATCTTGTGCCTCTTGATAAACATTTCAAGGATTTGAATCTCGGACCGAGAGCTGTAACTTCTTTGTACATTTCTAACTTAGGCCAGTTATTAATTCTTTCTGTTAAATCTTCGACAAGAGTGTTTTTGAACCTGATCACATACAGAGGATCTGAATCAGCGACTTTGAGACTTAACCTTAGATAAATTATTGCAGGTAGCACCACACTTGCTCTGACGTATTTATTTTTCCCAAGAAAATCACAAATATCCAGGCAAGGTTTCAGATATTCAAACATTCTTTGTGTCATTTCCCATTCAATTTCAGTTAATGGAATGATATTTGAAGTTTGAGTATCTAATATATCAACTCTTCTCTTAGCTTTGAGGAGACTTTCAAACATAATACAAGTACTGTTCCATCGGGTTACTACGTCTTGTTTTAATTTTATCTGTGAATAATAAGATCTTTCAACTGCTCAGACAGTTCATTTTCTAGGTACGGACTGCGTTTAAAGTGGCCTACTATTTTGATGCATTTACTAAGAAGGGTATCTATAGAAGCATTTATAATCGCCTTATTGAAACTTAATTTTAAAGTATAAGCAGAGTACCTAACATTGTCATCTTTGATTCATCATTACCAAATACAATATTCCTAGCATTGTCTGTGCAAATTTCAATTACTTTATTTTGCAAGTTCCAATCATTTAAACCTGTTCGAGCTCATTAGTACATACAAGTGATTGCGCTGTGCTTTTTAGTTACGTTTCTCACTTGCAACGTTGCACTGCAAAACTTCCAGTTAGAATCAATCCAGTGGGACTCCTAAGTAACTTAGATTCCCTAATGAAATACAGAAATCCCCTGTTAAGCTAACATATTCCACATACTTCAATGTGTCCAATAGCTTAGATTTTGCAATATCGTATAAATTGTCAATTCGTCTACTTACAACATCTTTTGACGAAAGATCCTCTGAACTGTTTACAACAGTTTCTCTTAAAACTTCTTTTAGCCCTTCATCCAAAACAATATTGATAGGCCGGCTATCCTTTACTATCCATTTTACGATTTTATGTGTTAAATCAGCTTCCTTGTTTGCCAATGAAATTATTTAGATTGGACTGTGATGCCTGAGGAACAGTTGCAGATGATTCTTTAGCACTTTGAAATCAATGGATGTGTTTCAAATGATAATTCAAGCTACTGCCACAATAACTAAGTGATTTCCCACAAATTTTAAAAAATACTTTTTTTTTCTGTCAGACATTTTACCAGATTAATTTAGCTTAAAGCCAAAATGTACACCCAGTATCCCTCGCAAATTTTCGTATGCCATAATTTTAATTCCATTCAGCATAAGACGTTTTTCCTTATTTTAACATTTTAACACAAAACTTTCACTCACTGTCACGAACTAAGAAACGTTACTGGCTTACAGCAAATTTATACCACCACCAGCGTTGAGAAGAGGGATCAGCTATTGTTTCCATAGCTGTGTAAGCGAAGTGTTCGGTTCAAGGTTGTACTGCTCAGTTTATCCTAGCAAGCGATAAATAATCAGTTGTATACGATATGTTGTCACACACAAGTCGTAAGGAAAGAAAGCTCTCTGTCAGCATCTGTAAAGGCTGTTTAGGATTGAAGCAATACATCAAAACAAAGAGGGCCAAATTTGACTAAAAGAGTTTCTTTAATATTTATTGTAATCGATTAATTTTAATTGACTCGATGGTTCGATTAAATTTTTTAATCTTTAATCTGAAATAAAATATTAATCTATTAATCGTTTCAGTTAATCGATTAAATCACGCAGCACTAATAATTTGAATATGTTTCAATGTCATGAAAGCATCACTAAGTGTATTTTTGATGTTCTTTAGGTTATAAAAGCCCCGTCCCACATATTAAGAGTGTATACGCTAGTAATAATAAATATAGCTAGTAGCAGCTGAGACTGGAGTAGTTTCTGACTTACTTTTACAAACTTCACGTAATATTTGCTTTATAGCATCTATACACAGCTGCCGAGCATCCATCAAATCCTCTCTATCTGTTACCAAACCACGTCAGAAAAACAGCAAGCGATAGAAAAACTGCTTCGGCAGCAGACAATAACTCTCATGCATAACTTTCCGAAACCAAAACACGCACATTCATTTGCATTTTAACTAAATCGATATAATCACTTCCTGAAACATTTTATCTCCTGCTACACGTCTCTCTAGTCCTCGTGAGCCGTATAACACACACCTATTCAACGAATGCTATAACGATTAAGCGTTTTCGTATGCATACACCCATTGTGCATATTCCGTATTCACAAAAATCCCCCAAGCGAGGCTCTTGATAGCCAGGTATAGCATTCCTTTAACGAGAGACCATGTAGTACACACAAAGATTCGTAAATGTATTGAATGCAGACATAATGACTTCAGCTAAAAGTATACTTGATCTAGAAGATCCTGTTTGATGGTTTTGTTGCTAGTGCGACATATCAAATGATTGACGCTTATCCTTTAAATCACATTTTGACAGTTACAGTCTCATTCTCCAAGGTATTAGCTGCCAGATGCTCCAGTGAGACATCTCGGAGCATGCCTAGGTAGATGTGAGGATAAGCAACACCAGTTAAGTTTGCATTGCAATTAATGTGGTTAATTATACAGCCTTTGACACAAAAATGAGCAGCTACCAGAAATAAAGTTCGATTCGGAATGCATTGGAAGCATTCGGTGACGCTGCGTTCACAATATAAGCTCTGAAATGGTAGCCAGACTGAAAAATTCAATTTGAATCCCGGCTATGGCATTGAATTTTTCAGCCCAACTACCTTTCCATACTTTCACACAGCTAATGTGAAAGAAAAATTAATTTTTCCAATAAAGGTTTGATACCATTCTGGTTTCAATTTGCTCTGGCCTCATTTTATTTCATAGGGATTTGCCTTGCGGCTTGGCCGTAGCCATGGTACCTGATCAGTAAAATGCACGTGTCTCTTAAGTAGACGAACGTGAGTTCGAAACTTTGATGTGCATGGTTTCTTTTTATTGTTACTTTAATAGCAATGCCTTAAGCTTTCCTTTCAGAAGATAAATATATTTTATACACATATATTTATAAAAGCGCAAATAACATTCCTATCCTTTTAAAATAAATGCAATATTATTAGAAATCAGCCTTAATATTGGTTGTGTAAGCACTCGGGCTCATTTGCCTGTTATGAATGGTGCTGGCATATAATACATACCTACCTACCTGCCTACCGTCCTACCTACTTATTTATTTATTTAGTTTAAAAACAGTAGTCTGTTACAGTTTTTATATGTGAGATAAATGTTATAAAATCAAGTAAATCTTAGCAATTAGAAGCTATATTACAGTGTGCGAAATAAAGTTTATAATGCAAATTTGCATTTATACAGTGCAAATGTCAAAATTATGTTCGGGATTCGAACCTTTGAGCTCTAACTCCTACATACTTGCCTATAACCGCTCGGCTATCAGTGCACGTTTAGTAACTGAGACTCAATTACGAGTCAGTTATGAAACTGAACTTTTTAACACATAACAGTGTGCGAAAAAAGGAAGGATTCCCTATATGAATATGCACGAAACATATGAAATAATACAAAATGTGTAACCATTCGCATTATTTTGTTGTTTTTGACACGTTGAGGACATAGACAAATATACGCTTCTAGAGCCCTCTCTATATCTCTCTCTGTCTCTCTGTCTCTCTCTCTCTCTCTCTCTCTCTCTCTCTCTCTCTCTCTCTCTCTCTCTCTCTCTCTCTCTCTCTCTCTCTCTCTCTCTCTCTCTCTCTCTCTCTCTCTCTTTCTATATCACACATTTCTTGTGATGTTGTCAAAGGGTGAGTGTGTACAGAGGCCGACAGAAGTATTCGAATAATATAACATGTAACATTGCACGTACTATAAATACTGTAATATTTATTTGGCAGCGTTGAATTGTTAAACATGCAAACATTAACCTTTTGTGTCTCAGAAGCAATATTTAAAATACCACTTTGCACGTATTTATTACACAATCTGTACCGCATTTATTCTATTGTCACTCTTATTGAAGGACATAAGTATTCGAACGTACCCAATCGAAAAGAGAGAAAGGTGCTTGGACGTACCCTACACGCCCCTACCACATAGCAGTTGTGTTTATGCTACGCCTCGAGACAGTGTGCTCAAAGTTATTCAGCCGATTGTGAACTTACAGGTAATATGTGACGTAAAGGTAAGGAGACAACGGTGGCAGAGAGGAATATCGTGATGAATATATGTAAACAAACCAAATCTCTCTTTGAAGTTGCCAAAACCATTAACAGAAACCAAACTACAGTGTTCTTCATAATTCAACACTTCAAACAGACAAATATTGTTGTAAATAAACCTAGAAATGGCGCTTCTAAACTCATCATCAGAGAAAGGAGGCAAATAATGAAAATGGTGAAGCAGAATCCGAGAATCACTGCATCTGAGATTAGAGGATGCCTTTAGCAATATTCTGCCACTGTAGTTCACACCAGGACAGTTGAACGGGTTTTAAACAGTACACTTTTACTGGGTACAATACTCGCGTTCCTAGGAAGAAAACATATGTTAATAAGGTGAATAAGAAAAAGCGTATAGAATTTTCTAAACAGTGTGTGGTGAAACCAACAGAATTCCGGAATAAGATTCTCTGGTCGGACGAGAGTAAATTCTGCTTATGCAAGAGTGATGGACGTCTTAAAGTGTGGAGACTGCCAAATACAGAATGGGAACCTAAAACGTGGTAGCTACAGTGAAACATGGTGGCAATAGTATAATGGTATGGGGCTGTATAACTTCATCTGGCTTTGGGGAACTGGTTTTATAGATGGGATCATGGACAAATTTGAATACAAGGGGATTCTTGGAAACAATCTTAAAAAGAGTGCAGAGAAGCTGGGATTAGGACATGATTATTGCTTCCGCATGACAATGATCCGAAGCATACTGCTGAAATTGTAAAGCTTTGGATCGTGTACAACACTCTTCACACTTTGAAGACACCGCCCCAATCTCCAGATTTAAATCCTATAGAGAACATCTGGAACGAACTCGAGGAGCGTGTGAGGAAGCATCACATCAGAAGCAAGGACCATCTGAAAGAAATTCTTCAAACAGACTGGAGAAATATGGAATCTGCAGTCACTAAACAACACATACAGACAACACCCAAATGATTATCAGCAGTAATTCAAAGAAAGGTGATGATAGCTAAATACTAACTGTTCTCTGTTCGAATACTTATGTCCAGATGTAAAGTAACCGTTTTATTTCTCCTTGTAGTGCAAATTAGTTTCAGTTGCTATTTATGAGTATATATGTTTAATGGAACACTCAAGTTTATTTTGTACCAGTTGTATTTACATATGCTTACTCTGCGTAGCTTTAAAATAATATAAGTAATCAATAAGTTTACGTTCGAATACTTATGTCAGCCTCTGTATATGAAGAGCGTTGCCGGCTGTCGAGGTTGAAGAATTAAACTGCTTGTGGACCCATTTACTCGAAATGGTAACTATCGAATTACGTCTGATAGATTCTGAGTTACCGTTTAAAATGTGATTTCGTAATAATGAATGGAATGGGTGAAATGATCAAATGAGCCCGGCGTCCTTAGAAGTTACCCGACATTCGTCGGACCGAGATTCGAACTCGGGAGCTCTTGAATGTGAGGGAGACAGGCTACCATCTACGCTACCAAGGCGGGCTGTATTAATATTTTGAAGTGTATGCCACCGTTTTTTGTAAAAAACGTTGCTGAAGTTACCGCTAAATCTACATAACTCACGCGTGGTCTTCAAACATTATGAAATGCCTAAAGTGATAAAATTGATTAGAGTAGGCACTCCTGTAAGACTGTGAAACATGAAGGAAAAGCCCCAAATTTGTGCTAGTACACGAAGCATCTTTGCCCATCAACGTTCCATTCTCTACACGGCCCTATGCTAATAACCCTTCCTGAAGCTCACTATTGACCTCATCACAAAACTTTGCATTGCCTAGCTAATATATGAGGCTTAGTTTTAGCATTTGGAGACTATTTGTTAAAATTATTTATAAATAATTATAATAGAGAGATAGACAAACTTATAAATATGAACCGTGCATAAATAGTTGCTGGATACACAAATCAGGTACGAACTAGTTTACAGAGGTTTACACGTAAGCCTTCTAAACGCGAATGAAGCATTTATTCCATTTATTCTCACTATTCTTTATGATATTATACAGTAATCTAGAGTACTTTATGCTTAATCCTTCCCTTTACCACTTATAGTTAATTCATACAGCCCCAATTGTTTCTAATAACGGATAAAAACCTTTAAATTTACACAATAGAACCCGAAATATCCATGCAATGTCACACTTTTTAAGCTTGCCCCAAGCGAAGTTTCACCAGTTCTGGAAATGCTACATAGGCTGTATGCACCTTTAGGCAGTGCAACTATCATCATTTGTTATAGTCGCGTAAATTAGTTATAATAGGTTAAATTTTAAAACTCTTTTACCTTCCTTTTGATCTCAAAATTAATTAGTTAAACTAACATCGGTTCCATATAATTCAGCTTTCCTTAACAACGAAAGAGATGAAGCTGTTGAATGTAAATATTGCACTCTGCTATTTCACCAAGTTAACATTTTTAAAAAGACGGACTCCGATCATTGAGAGAAACATTTCCCAGTTGTTAATAAAATAATACCCCACTGATTTCTAATGCTGTTTTCTCTCTTACTGCAATTATTTATACTCTTATCTCCGACAAGAACGAACCCGTTGTAAACAAGGTGGAGCGAACTCAGCCTGCCATCTTTTTGACGACGTTTGACTGAATACTACATAATTCGTAATAACTTTACTAATATTAATGGTTACATTTCGGGTTTTCTTCATTAGGCATTGAGAAAAAACTCACGATCGTGTACCTCTCAACATTTCCTAAGGTTTGCCGTGGTACTTCCATTTCGGAAAAAGCGCAGTCCTGCTTCATGATAAGACCGTTCTGCATGAATGTTTTTAAATGAATGAACGTTTCTGAATCACATTTTCATCCTGATTGCAAAACTGAAATCCGTTTTCGCGTACAACGTCAGAATTTTTTCCAATGCAGAATTTTTTATTTGAAAATTTTTCGTCATGTATGTACTGTAGTAACATATGAAACAGTATAAGTAGTTTAGTCAATTTAAGGAAATTAATCGATTCTTCATACTAGCCGTATATAGGCTAAGGTTTTTGATACATAGACTCAACATGAAATATTCAATGCCATGGCCAGGATTTGAACGACGGATCTCCTATTTTCCGTCCAGTCACCATGAGTAACCTGCCGTCATGACATTAAATTCTCCTTTTGACTCTTACATTGCCCCGGTAGCCCCAGGCTTCATCATTTAACTCTTATTATTTTAGTTAATTGATGAAAATTAATTATTTCTTTATACTACCCGTGTATAGGCTAAGGTGTTTTATACATAGTACTTACTCAAGTACTTACGATGGTAAGTCGCCACAAACGGTGCAGCTCGAATGCGAGAGCCCCTAGTGGTCTACCGGGGAAATATACGAGCCAAATGGAGAATTTAATGTCCTGATGGCAAGTTGGCTATGATGGCTCAATGGGTCAGACCGACTGAACGGAAACCAGGGGATCCGTGGTTCAAATCCCGGCCATGACATTGGACTTTTCATGTTGATTTATGTCTAATATAAGTAGTATTATGTGTGTACTTCATACTTTTAATTTCTTTATGTTTATCAAAATCTACTTAACTATATTCACCCTAGGGGATGTTGGTGTGGGTTCTTTTTCGGTTCGTTGTCCTAATGTGTGCTTGTTTAGGGCTGGAGTGTGAAAGGTTTGACGGTGAGGTGGAAAGGTGGGTGTTTTGTCTAATCGTCGGTGAGCTGGGATCTCTTTCTCAGGGTTCGGTTATGAAAAGTCGTGTTGACCGTCTTTCAATTCCTTTATTCTTCTTTAGCCGGGCTCTCGTAGCTCTCTTGTTAACACTTGCGTTGTCTTCCTAATTTTCCTTTCCCCTTTACGATGTTTTTACGTTGCTTCGCGGACTCCCTTGTTATTCCCTATATTTGCACTATCTTTCTGACCATAACTCTAAGTCGGACTGCGACATCTGGTCCTACTTTTATCACAATACTCAGTACCGGAGTAACCTTCCAATAACACGTCTTCTCCCCGTCGTCCTCACTAGCAGAGTGACGCTCTTTTGCCTGTCGTATTTTCAGCTTCTATCCTAGCTTTTCTTTCCTATCACCGCCCATTTTCTATTCCTTTCCTATTTTACGCCTATCACGTGGTTTGCTCTACATTTTATTGGCAGGGTTTATTTCTTTAATTTTCTCTTATTGGTCACCTCCGTATGTCGTTCCTGTGCATCAGTACTATTCTCCGCCCCTCTGGGTTGTATGACCTCTCAGCGTCATAACGGTATTCTATCATGCTTGGCTGAGTTTTCCTTATACCTCGCATATTTTACTGGCGTCTAGATGTCGGTTCTATTGTTCTGTGCTTCCTGCCCTGTCTATGTGCCCAAAGGCAACTCCTGTCCAATTTTTCCTTCATTTGTACTGTATTGCTATTTCGAATATTCTTTTTAACTATGTTTCTTATATCATTTATTCCCTTTTTATTCCCATTATGCTTATTTATGATCTCTACTGTTGTATTAGTTTCTATTGATCTTTTCCCTCTTGGAACCTGAGGTTTCTGCTTCAATTGCCCTTCGGAGGAATATTGCTATTTTTCTCACAAGTTGGGAAAAATTTCAAATTCCTTCGAAAGCCCCACTAAACCGCGACCTTCAAAGTTTAACTAACGTGCTAACGCTGACAATTGTTACCTAGTTTCTCCTCTTTCCCTTCGTCAACGCAAGTGCAAGCAAGGAGCTTTAGAGCGTTTGTTTGGTTGTTTTTTTTTTACAATAAAATACATACATACATTTATACATTTATACCCTTATATACATTGTTACATATTTTCTTACTTTTCAATGTGTCCAATATTTTACATTACGTTATCAATCTGATTTTGCATTTTTGGATTGTCTCTGATTTTCTCTATTTATTTACATTATTTGTTTTATTGTTGTCTTTTGGGCTTTACATTGCCTCTTTAAGTATAGTGAACCTTTAATGTTTCATACACTGTCACTCGCGTCACTGCAATGTCGGGATTGCTTTTGTTTTCGGCACTTGTATTTATAATTCCTTGTATGTTCCGCTAACTTATTCTAAGTACAAATTTTTTTTATTAGTATAACCAGGTGTAGCATTTGTTTATGTTATAGTCAAATTCCATCGCGTTTATTCTCTATGTCCGTTATTCTTATTTCTGTGAAACGTGTGTATTTCTTCTATTTGTAACAAAGTGGTGTTTACTAATTGCCTGTGCCATACATTAATGGGTTCAGTGACTCCGGTTCGCGTCAGGTAATGGTTTGAGTATGTGTGATTTCCAGTTCTTTAAAGGGTCGTAGTAGTGCTATGTTATATCTACCTATGTTTTTCTTCGTTTTATAGTCTACCAGCTCAAAAGAACGATCACCGAACTTCGCAACGATCATAGCCGGCCCTTCCCAAAGGATATGCAGTTTTTGTGATGTTTTGTTAAGCATTGAAGATTTGTTGTGGGTTCTCACTAGCACCTTATCTCCTATGTTCGGCGTCCATTTCTTTTTGTATCTTTTCTTCCTTTTATTTCTAGTTTCTGCTCGTTTCCTCAGGCGTTCGTAGGCTTCTTGTATTTGCTGGATTTCGTTCATTTCGTCTGTGTTAATTGCTCTTTTTAAGCCTGGTAAAATGCTTTCTGGCGTTTGGTTTAGGTGTAGCTTGACTGGCGCTATACCAGTGTTCGGGTTGATCGTGTTGTTCATGATTTTTTCTATTAGTGGTAGTTGGGTGACCCACGAGGTATGTCTTTTGCGGTATGTTAATATTCGCAGGTAGATGGATAGATCCCTCATCGATCTCTCGCACGGGTTACTTTCCGGGTGGTATGCTGTGGAATTATATATTTTGATACCTGATGTTCTTATCTTATTTACGAAATGTTTGCCTTTGTGTATGGACGCGTTATCCGCCAAAATGGCGTCCATTTTACCATATTTCGGTATAAAATCGTCCAGAATTTTGCTTGCACAATTTGCGCTTGTTGGCATCTTCATCGGGTATAATTTAGTGAATTTGGTAAATACGTCCATATGTTTACATGCAGATCTGGTATTTCAGGGGAAAGTCTAAAGGTTGATTCTGTCTCTCCTTGTTTGACAGGTGTATTTTCTCTTACGTCCAGGGAGCCGTTTCTTATGGTGATGTGTGGATAACTGGTTTCGTTTCGTCTACCTGGGTCTTCCTTGCTCTCGCAGGTGTCGTCAAAATTATCCTCGACTGTATCATCTTTGTTTACTTCCTGGATTCTAAGTTCCGCAATGTGAACACCTGATTTTACCTGCACATATTGCACAAAAAAGGTTTCTTCCTCTAATAGGTTTTCTGCTTCTGTTAAGTTAATGACCTGGTCAGTCAGCTGAGAGAACCCGATCGTTGCCTCTTCGTTATCTCGTCGTATAGTTAAATACCTGTTTGCATAGTTGATGTTAGCTTTAAATGTCTCTAGGAAATCACTTCCTAAAATGATTTGTACTGCCAGATGTGGTATTATTAAGAAAATGAGTTCGACGTGCATTTGTCCTAAACGAAATGGAATCATTGTTTGTTTTTGAATGCGTTGTTTTTTCCTGCTGATGGCTGTCAAAATATATACATTCTTTGTGGGTAGTGTTTGTAGACGTAAACCTTTCATTTCTAAGTCGTTAAAGAATTTTAAACTGCATACAGAAGCAGTTGCTCCTGTATCCAAGGTTTCCTGATAAATTTCTTCGTTTATGGTGATTTCTATTTGTGGCGTTTCTACGATGTCCGGTTGTTTTATTTTTCCAGTCGTATTGTCACTTTCCGCTACTGTCTCATCTGCCTGTATTTGTAATTTTGCTACAGCTTTGCTCCTGTTCCCATCTTGTTTCACATACCTCGGGGTCGGATTCGGGAACGTTATCCTACCCACATCTAGTTTTCCTGGTGGAGTGTGTTCGTTGCGCCGTTTAGAGATGTGTGTGTAGTTGGGACGAACGTCTGATTTGCAAACCATTTCTGTCGTGTCACTGCGCCATTGTTATTATATACTGTCGTTGGAGATGTATTGCCTGGGTTTTCTTGCCTCGACGTTTGCTGGTTTTCCCTACTGTTCATGTGTTCTGTCCGGTTGTCTGTCACGGCGGGTCGGTTTTCCTGGTAATGTCCATTATTGGTCCAATTACGGTCTGGTGGATTTTCTCGTGGTATGTCGTTCGTATAGGGTCTCCTAAAAGCATTGTATCTTCTCTCTCTTGTTGTGTTCCTGTCATAGCCGTTTCTCCTTTGCTGTGGTCTTTGTGTACGTACCCAATGTACGTTGTGTAGTTGTGGTTCCTGAAAATGGTGGGGATTTTCTCGGGTTTGTCTTTGGTAGCGTGTATTGTAGTTTCTGTGTTCAAATGCAGGTACATGGTCTCTGTATCGTTCTCTATTCTGGGCGTTGTCATTTCTCCGGGCATTTCCTGTGTTGTATGCCCTGGTCCCACTAAGATTCGGTTCATTGTATACCGGTCTGCCCTCTCGTGGTCCTGTGTTTGAGTCCGTCATCTGTGGTTGCAGTGCCGTCAGAAGTTCGATCGTCTCGTTTATAGTGTTCGGTCTTGCTACTATTAAATGGTTCTTTATATGTTCTGGGAAATGTTTTATCACGAGATTAATGAATTCATGATCCTCTATCGGCGGGTCAAGCATTTTACTCTGTTGTGCTAGGTCTAGAAAGTAGTCAACCATCTGTGTTCCCTTGTGCAGATATTTCCCTGTGTTTATTTTGGTCCGCACAGCATATTGTGTGGCACCATTCCAATATTTGGTGAGAAAGTTTTGTCGAAACTCTGCATACCTGGTATGGTCACCAACTGCTAATCGAAAGCACGTGAGTGATCGTCCCTGTAAGCCTTTCTTAATAATAAGCATTTTGTATTCCTCTGGGATGTTTTTAAGAGTGAAATATGCTTCTACGTCCATTATATAACGCTTCGCGTTGTCCCTTTCATCATTGAATGTTGGCACGGTAATTTCATTTAATAGGTTAAAATGGTAGGGGTATCCTGTATTTGCGCAATTATTGAAAATGCTACCCTGATTCACACTATTACATGTATCTGTGGGGGCTGATGAAGGCGTGTTCTGGCACGAGTTCAACATCCCCTGCCTAACCGGTACGTTCGGAATGTCAGTACTCTGAGGCTGGTCATTTGTTATTCTGAGGTCGTTAATGGCCTCTTTGAGCACTGTCATTTCTCGCGTATGGTTTGCAATGGTTACTTGCGTTGACCGGTGAGCTGCGGCCGCCTGCGTCAAAGTTTCTTTAATTATTATGAGTTCAGACTGTGTCTGCTCGTGCCATTCCTTTTGTCTATTTTCTATACTGGCGCAGGTATTTCGCAACTCATCGCTCAACTGGGCATGCACATTATTACTGGTACTAGACATGTTATTTATTCTTTCTTTGATATTTACAATGTCCTGCTGTGCATCATGCATTTCTGTACGCATGTGTAGGAATTCTGCCTGAGTTGTGGCCTGTCCTAACCTAATGTTCTCTAGGTGTCTGTTTTGTTCTATTAGTTTACTTTCTAACTGGTTTCGTAAAGTTTGTGTTTGTTCTGCTATTTTCTTTTCTAGGGTCTGATTTTGCTCTAATATTTTCGTTTCTAGTCTTTGGGTTTTCTCTCCTAGTTCTCCTAATCTGGTCTCTAGGTTCTGATTTTGTTCTTCTAATCTATTTTCTAGGGTCTGGTTCTGCTCTACAATTTTAGTTTCTAGTCTTTGGGTTTGTTCACCTAGTTCTCCTAATCTTGTTTCTATGTTCTGAGTTTGTTCTCCTAATCTAGTTTCTATGTGCTGGCTTTGTTCTTCTAATCTAGTTTCTATATTGTTCTGAAATTGTTGGAGCATCTGTTGCATTGTAGTTGTGAGGCTTACTACTGTTGCAGTACTAATGTCTTGTGCTGGGCTGTTCATGTTTTGCTCCTGTGATTGTTCCGCCATTGTTACTTTTGTCGTTCTACCACTTCTCAGTAGCATATACTTAACGACAGTCTACGGATGTACTACTTGGCTGGCCCTATGTCTCTTCTCCTTGTAGAAAGATGTTTAAGGTGTACTTACTCGTGCTGATGTGTTGTTTTTACCTCCTTTGGCTCTGATGGTTGTGACGTCTCTGTTGTCGTGATGGATGCCCTCGTCCCTGGCGTTCTTCTCCGTTGTCGTGATGTTGAGGTTGTAGTTGTTGCTTCCTGTTGTCGCTCCCCTGGTCGTCGGCGTGCGTCTCCGGTGTCGTGATGCTAAAGTTGTATGTTCCTCGTTGTCGTAGTGCCGAACTTCAGAGTTGGTTTAGGACACGTTGGGTGCCAGTTTGGTGTGGGTTCTTTTTCGGTTCGTTGTCCTAATGTGTGCTTGTTTAGGGCTGGAGTGTGAAAGGTTTGACGGTGAGGTGGAAAGGTGGGTGTTTTGTCTAATCGTCGGTGAGCTGGGATCTCTTTCTCAGGGTTCGGTTATGAAAAGTCGTGTTGACCGTCTTTCAATTCCTTTATTCTTCTTTAGCCGGGCTCTCGTAGCTCTCTTGTTAACACTTGCGTTGTCTTCCTAATTTTCCTTTCCCCTTTACGATGTTTTTACGTTGCTTCGCGGACTCCCTTGTTATTCCCTATATTTGCACTATCTTTCTGACCATAACTCTAAGTCGGACTGCGACATCTGATCCTACTTTTATCACAATACTCAGTACCGGAGTAACCTTCCAATAACACGTCTTCTCCCCGTCGTCCTCACTAGCAGAGTGACGCTCTTTTGCCTGTCGTATTTTCAGCTTCTATCCTAGCTTTTCTTTCCTATCACCGCCCATTTTCTATTCCTTTCCTATTTTACGCCTATCACGTGGTTTGCTCTACATTTTATTGGCAGGGTTTATTTCTTTAATTTTCTCTTATTGGTCACCTCCGTATGTCGTTCCTGTGCATCAGTACTATTCTCCGCCCCTCTGGGTTGTATGACCTCTCAGCGTCATAACGGTATTCTATCATGCTTGGCTGAGTTTTCCTTATACCTCGCATATTTTACTGGCGTCTAGATGTCGGTTCTATTGTTCTGTGCTTCCTGCCCTGTCTATGTGCCCAATGGCAACTCCTGTCCAATTTTTCCTTCATTTGTACTGTATTGCTATTTCGAATATTCTTTTTTACTATGTTTCTTATATCATTTATTCCCTTTTTATTCCCATTATGCTTATTTATGATCTCTACTGTTGTATTAGTTTCTATTGATCTTTTCCCTCTTGGAACCTGAGGTTTCTGCTTCAATGTACAAAAATGTGTTCTCCCCTTAAATTTAATAACTTCCAAGAGTGGAGCTTATCCATCGATTCTTCTCAAAAAGTTTTAAAGTCTTAATGCTTTATAATGGAAACATTCACTCTTCAATTCCTGTAGCCTACTCTTATTTTAAAGGAGACACATGAAAAAGTTAAGTTTTTGTTACAAAAACTTCAGTACGAAAACCACTTATGGCTAGTGTGTGGAGATTTCAAGATTATTGAGCTGTTACTTGGGCAGCGCGCTTGTTTCACAAAATATCCTTGTTTACTGTGTGAATGGATAGCAGAGCCAGGTCAGAACACCGGGAAGGGAACGGTGTCCACGTAGTACTCATTTAGAAACGGGAGGACAAAATGAAGAGTGGTTGTTACCATCCCTCCATGTAAAATTATTTTAATGAAGAAATGTGTGAACACTTAAGAAAAAGACAGTGAGTGCTTTAAATACCTTGGAGTTACAATTACTTCATTTCCCTATGAAAAATTAAAGCTGGTGTATTCATTCGTTGGTCCACAAATTCGACAAACTGGTGTACAGACATTTCCAGAATACTAAAAGTAGAGGAGTGGAAGATACCTGGAATACTTTTAGAAATACTTTCTTTAATTTTCTTAGAAATAATAAACACCCAAATTATGTTACCATAGTGGAACTGAAGTTAAAGTTTCAAACATATTGGTTGCAACACGAGTGTCAAAATACAGTTTCTTCAGTCCCATATGAATTACTTCCCTGTTAATTTAGGAGATTTTACAGAGGAAGAGGGTGACATATTTCAGCAGGACGTAAAAAATATGTGAATATCGTATTAATGGAAATGGAGGATTTTCATGATGGTGGACTAGTTTTCGATGTTAAAAGGGACTGCTCTGAACAACATAGGAGAAGATCAAAGAGAGAAGATTTAAAGCGAAATATTGAGGTAAGGCTATGAATGTGTTTAAAACTGTTATTAATTAACGACTAATTAGTGGAAAATAAATTGTAATTACGGCCTAGTTTTTCTACAATTTCTTTGTGAAAGTAATTTTTATTACGTTCCACAAACCTTTAATTTAATTTCTGTCTTTTATGAATAGTTTGTAAACGTGGCGTGATAGGAAAAAGTGAGATTATTTTGGAATTCGGCATAAAAAATTCTTTTACGGTCACCTTTCAGATTAAAATGAACTAAAGTTTTGAAATGCAGAACAGTGTAATCTGACAGTTTTTAAATGACATAGTCCTAAGTGTCTAGCGTTCAATGTTTATATCATATTAATATAGTGTGAAGTCACACTTACGATTAGGTACGTATAGTGTTTTAGGTCACCCCTTAATAATGTAGAAGTGGATCCACTTTCGATGCTCTCATTCCTTAGTATAGCTTACCTACCAAGTGAAGTTATCGAGCAAGGACCTGTTGTAGGAGGCCGTTGCCCTTACAGGATATAACAGACTAAATTTGTTTTATTCAATTTATTTATTCTGGGCTTTTGAGGCATGTGAGATATGGGAAAGTGCAGTTTTTTTTTCAGAAGACAATAAACAGTAACCCCTAAATTAGCTTATATCAGAGCCCGTAGTGTTTTTACTGGGAAATATACAAGTCAGTTGGAGAATTTAATCTCATGGCGGCATGTTGGCCATGGTAGCTCAATGGTTAGGAGCAACCGGACGGAGACAGGGAGATCCGTGGTTCAAATCCCGGCCGTGGCATTAAATTTTTCAGTCTGACTCTTATCTACTTTTCTAAATCAGCATTCAACAGACCTACTTTTTGTTCGAAGACAGCCTTTTCATAACGGAGTATGTTATACAGGAGTATAACTTATATAAAACCTCTGCATCTGTCATCTATTTAATATATCTCTCTGTTGTAAAGATACCCTTTTTAGAATTCAGGATACAAGAACTTTGGTATCTGTGGTGGATGTGCAGGATACAGAGAATTTTTTCAACATTTATGGAGAGGTCTCCTCGAATTAATTCACTCTGAGCAATGATTAGAAAACTACTTATATTGATATACTTCTTAGAGGCACTTGTTCTGCGATAAAAATAGAATACATATGAATTTTCCCCACCAATTAGCGATCTACGAGTGTTCCTTTATAGTGTGTCTCTGTTTCTTCCCTTCGTATGTTTACAATAGGACCGTTCTAGTATAAAACAGGCTATAGCATGCCCTACTGAACAACTTGATTGTAGTACAACAAATAAAGCAAACATTTATTACATGAGGCTTATTAAAATACATTGCCTTTAATATCCCAAGCATATCGTAGCGTTCTGACTTAATTGGATTTCTTGTTCTGCTCCGTTTCTTAGATGCTAAACGTGGCTATATCACGTTTGGAATGACATTGGCAATATTTCTCTTATATTACGTGGTTTTGTGTTGAGTAACAGTCAGTTTATGCTTCATTGCAATGATAAGTCACAGTATTTTTCGTAAACATTCTTTTATAAGTCCAGTGTATTAACATTTTAGTCCATATGATTTTCCGTTTTATTCAATTAGTGCTTAATGAATTGAAATTAGAGGACTCACGGTATGTGTCCGTCAGAAAGACTAGGCTCTTCCTTTAGGTGAGCAAATAATGATCAAAATCCTTTGAGTGCTTTTTGATACACTGTCGTCTTCATTCCGCTGGGCAACAACGTTTGTATACGCTAGCGAAAACTAGGTAACAGTCTGTGGACGTATAATTCTGAACTAACAATGGAGCGACACTGCAGCGTGACATGCGATACGATATTGCCCCTGAATATCTAGTGTTCACAATGGAGGGCGGAAGCACTCACCTGTTGGTTATATTACCTTCTCTACCACGTACCTACCAGGTACTCAAAAACTCGATATCGAAATTTAACCAGAGGTACATATATTAAAGCCCCCTCCAAAAATAGCAGTTTTACAGAACGGTGCATCTGTGTGTATGAGAGAGAAAACCAAAGAGAGAGACAGAGTACAGAATAATTCAAAAACTACAAGCTGGTTGAGCACCAAACTTGATAATTAATCTATGTCCTCTCCCCAAACCTCTCACTGGTTAGCATCGCTCTAAGTTTCTAGTGTCTAAACATGACGAAAACGATTATGTTTGAAATTATCATACATTTAAGAAATACAGTGTGATCCATATAAACCTGAACCATTTGCATAGACCATAAGTTTTGAACAAATAATAGGACACACGTGTAAATTCGGGAGAATATAATACACAATTGGGAGATTACATTACGATATTTACACCTCAGAGAAAATGTTTGAAGTGTCCTCCACCAACATCTATACTATATTCTCTGAAGTTTTACGGGGAGTATCCCCGCCAATGTTACTTAAGGGGAGACGTATGCAAATATTCAGGGTCTTACATAAATAGCCATAACATCCACAGCTTTGAAGTTAGAGAAGTGAAACTTAGTAGACTCATTTAAGATAATACAGTTAATATGCACAAATTTTTCATAATGTGACTTTGTGGGTTCGTGAAATGAAAAGTCCAATTTCACCACTCAAAAATGTTCTTTATTTCCACCGACTTACAGTTAAACTCTTGCCAATTACACAGAATTACGTGCTGCACACAATTACAATTCACCAGTTCGTCCGTTACAATTTCACTTGTCCTCGCGATTACGTAAACTCCGATACACATACACAGTTACGTACAGTCTTCCGTTGCACAATCTTCTCGTTCATTAACACGTCACCGACTAACTCTTACACCAAGAACTGCGACTGTATCCTCACTCACTCCTCGTGCACGACGTGTAGCTTATATAGGGTACGCTTGCCGATCTCGAAGGTTCCCCAGTAGATGAAACATCCCGTAATTTCGAGAACACAGGTGGAACAGAAACAGACGGCACAATGATGTTTTTCTCCCGGCCATCGCCTGTCACCACTATAAGACAAACGAGGGGAGGGCGTGGCTAACACGGACCTCCCTTGCTGTCCGCTCCCAGCTGCTTCTATAGGGTGTTCCAACGCTCGCGTGACAATAATTTTCCATTGTTTATAACTAATGCTACATATGTTTTCTATACGCAGAGGTATTTACAAACTTAAACTCTTTTTTTTTTTTTTTTTTTCAAAATTCACATATGCTATCTTTCTGAATTTTGGGTATGTTATTTTAGAACACACTAAAAATGAATTTGTTGGATTTAGATTTCTTATTGAAGCCGTATAGAATTTAAAAAAAAAAAGTTAATCATATGCATGCTTTAAAAATTAAAATAATTACACATATTTTGTATCATCACATACCATCTGAAGCTTAATCTTAAATTCTAGAACCAACAATTTTTTCATTGTGGCATAAGAAAGTTGTGTGCTAAATTGCGTCACTGTAGATGAAGTATTTTGAGAGAACAATAGGTTGAAGTTGTAGAAAATGCAAGTTACGGGGAAAGGCCATTAAAATACAATAAGTATTATTCAGTTGGCCTTTTAATTTTAAGTCAGAACTTCCCATATCCATAGTCTGTATGCTCATTCTGGACTTCTTCAGCCTTTCTTTTTAAATTCCTCTTCTGTCTTGCTTCTTTCTGCATTAATTTCATAGCTCTTTCTGCACCAGCGATGCGAATATTGTCGATACTCTGCAAAATTGTTTCCATAAACACACCAGGTTGATACCCTAACTGGTGCATAACTTTCTTTCTGCCAACATTCCCATCATTAAACGCTATTGCAGCATCAAATGTAGCAATTTTCACCACTATGGAAGACACAAATGATGTTTTGGGACACCTTTTCCATATCAAACTGTTGAGGCTTTCATTTGGGTTTTATGTCTCTTCATAGAGACATTTTTTAGCAAGTCTGGGTGTGCTAAGAATTGATAGGTGGGCTTTATAGATTCCAAAACAGCTGATGGAAGACTATGTGTTGCTACTATGCTACTATGCAACACTAGGGCATTTAATTTTTTAAAGGTGCATACAGACCACGCACAGTCATAATATTTTGGTGTTTGATAGCTAACACTATATCTATTTTACAAAACAATAAAAAGTTATATTTTTTGAACATTTTCTCGTACGTCCCCCCTTAATTCGCTTATAATAGATTCCTTGAGAAAATCAATTGTCCGTGAACTATTCTTGTACACACTATTATTAGATACCCCCTACAAGAAAAAATCCGGTGAGGTTAGGTCAGGGGATCTGGGGTGCATATGAGATTATTCGATTATAAAAGAAACTGGTTACAAGTTCCATGGTGTCATTAGATGCATTGCACCTTGCTCCATCTTTCTGGAAATAACCTTCTCTCAGTTCCATATCATCTCCGTAAAACTTCAGAGAATATGGTGAGACGAGTGCAAACATGTATAGATGCTGGTGGAGGACACTTCCAATATTTTCTCTCAAATGTAAATAGCGTAATATAACCTCCGGATTGTGTATTATATTCTCCCGAAGTTGCACGTGTATCCTATTATTGGTTAAAAAGTTATGGCGTATTGAAATGGTTCAGGTATATATGTATCGCACAATATGACAAATAATATCTGAAGCTTGGATTTTTTGGAATGGCTAATGAGTTCTTCATTCGCAAGGAATTTTGGGTAACTGGTAAACAGCTATTTATTGTTGTCTGTTACATTGGTATCATTGTTGTGAAACATGAATTTCAACAAAGAGATTATTAGTACTTCTTAATTCCATACATAATATATGCGCAGAACTATATTGAAACATTTTAGGTATAGCAGCTAATTGTAAAGAAATGGTACGTGGTAGAAGAAAACTGATTTAGTAAAGCAGACATATTTTGGAGGAAAGCCTAGAATCGTGCATATCAATGATTTTTGACTCCTCAGTACTGTCGTTAATTTCTTAGTTGAAATATTTCTCCTGAAGCTATTCTGCATACCCAGATCTAACAGTCTAGTCGTTTTGAATTACGCTGTCCATTGCCGCATGCTTACCTTATTTTTATTCTGCTAATTTAAAAAGTAGCCCAAATTAATTCAATAAGATGTTTGGATATTCTTTTGACAGCTTTCTTAAATATACATAAAATTCAATTTTTCAACGCTGACCATGAATCAGTTTAAACGAAAAGTCATGTCTACCTACTTAGATGGGCGTGCTCGCCTACTCGCATTAAAACACACGGAAAATTTAGAAATATAACAAGCTCATGTATTTGTTAAAATAATATTGTAGCTCTAGTTGGAAACGCGACTTCACACATGCCCGACCATTTTAATATTAAACTAACGAACCTCAACTCTGAAAACGAACTGGGCATTACTGTTATTCAAACTGCGTGCTTTGTATTTTCATACTGCTCTGTTATTTTTAGGATAAGAATTGTAAGAAGGAATTAATTTTGTGCTCCAAAATACTCTCTTCAACCTAAATCAATATATTTAATTGATCTTAAACCAATAGATAATGGTATTTTACATACATATATATCACATATCACATGGCCCGCCTCGGTAGCGTGTTGGTAGCGCGTCTACCTCACGTTCAAGAGGTCCCGAGTTCGAATGTCAGTCAGGGTGAGTTACCTGGATAAGGTTTTTCCCGGGGTTTTTCCGTATCCTGAAAGACAAATGTCAGGTAACTGTAGGCTCTATGGACCCTGGGCTCATTTGAGTATCATTTCACCCATTCCATTCATCGTCCGATATAACTTACCGTTGGAGGACGTAAACTACAAAAAACATATCACATGTATAAATATAGACATATATACATATACGAGTGCTGTCCAGAAAGTAACAGACGTTATGAAATAAACAATTCACAAATTGAAAAACCAAAGTTTATTATACTTTTACACTTTTAAGCTATTTTTCTACATAATCTCCATTTAAATTGAGACATTTATCATATCGTGCCATAAGCTTTTCAATACACTCTCTGTAGAAATCTGCCGCCTGCGATTACAACTCTGGCTTACACCGGCATGCATTTCATCGTCAATATCAAAGCGTTGTTAACCGAGCCACTTTTTCAGCGCTGGGAAGAGGTGGTAATAGCTCGGCGCCAAATCAAGGCTGTATGGTTGATGGTCAAACACCTCCCGTCCAGAACCACCCAAGAGTGCCCGTTCCGTGTGTGGAGTGCGTTGTCGTGAAAACAACCTTGGTAATAAGTTTTCTCCGACGCTTATTTTGTATGGCACGCCATAACTCTTTTAGTGTTTCACCATACCTTTCTGAGATTATTGTTGTTCCACGTTCCAGAAATTCAACGAGAAGCACTCCCTCGGAGTATCAAAACACACTAATCACGAACTCTCTTGCTGACAGCGTTTGCAAACACTTTCGTGGTTTCTTGGGAGTGTGTGTGCGTCTATTTCATCGACTCTGTTTTGTTTCACAGTTGATATGCTTCACCCAAGTCTCGTCCCCGGTTACGATACGATCCAGAACTGCATTACCATTTGTGCTGTATTCGCGGAGAAAGGCCAGTGTTACAGACAGTCTCTGTTTCTTATGGTCTTCCGTTAGGATTTTCAAAACCCACCGAGCACAGAATTTGCGGTAACCAAGCTTCTCCACCATACTTTGATGCACCAAACTCCGTGAAGTTTGTGAAAAATATCCCGACAGTTCTGTAATCGTGAAACGACGGTTTCGAGGAATTTTGTCTTTGATTTTCATTGCCAGGTCATCAGTCACAAGGCTAGGCCTATCACTGCAGTACTCGTTGTGAACACTGTTACGGCAATTTTTAAAATCAATGCATTGCCTCACTCAGCTTTCACTTACTACCCCCTACCCACAAACATCACAAAGCTGACAATAAATTTCAATTGGCCTGTTGTTCTGTGCCAACAAAACCCGAATCACAGATAGCATTTCACAAGTGGCAGCAGTTTATATAGCAGGGCACATTTTGACGACTCACAGAACGCAAAGTAAGGAACGCACAGTCCTCACGCTACAACTGGTTGCGTACTGATTGTACGAACATTCTGACACCAAGATGGCAGCCCTAACACCACCCATCGCTACGATAGGTCCAAACATCTGTTACTTTTGGACGGCCCTCGTACACACACTCACACACACACATACACACATGTTTATGTCTCCCTTTCTCATCAATGCTGGTGTTAGGAGTCGCTTGGGTTCCCTCAGAGCGAGGGAGCCGAAGCATATTGGTCTGGTAGATGAGATCGGGGTGAAGGGGTCGGCCCAACGCCTGGGATGAATGAATGATGGAGCAATTGGTGGAATGATGGTGGGGAAACCGGAGGACCCGGAGGAAACCCACCCCAGCGCCATGTTATCCACCACAAATCCCACTTTGCTGTCGCCTGGGATCGATATCGGGCCGCCTAGGTGAGAGACAAGTGGTCTAACTACTCAGCCATGGCATGAGCTACATATATGCATATATACGTATATACATATATACACATAGGTATATACACATATACACCTATACACATAAACATATACGCGTATATATGTATAACATCGCGAATCAGTCTCTCAATTATTTTTACCTAGCGTGGTGCCTTGAACTTTCTGGAAATTCGTTGTGCTAACAAGATTTACACAGCCTGGGAATGAAGCGGTTAAATCAGTCCAGACATATAACACCTACACTTCATTTTTATTTGTCAAAAATATCGGAAAGAAATTATCTATAAAAATTGTCCAACGCAAATTCGAATTCATGTGAACAGTATAAGATGGTAAGATATCTAGCTACACAGCACATTGATTAGCGCAATAAGCAGTACGAAGATACAAAGAATGTTCTTAACCTTGATATTATTGATTGTAGTTTCAATTTTGTACACGAGTTGGATGAATGCATATGTATACTGGGGTGCGCGATTATGTATGTTGCATGCGGATATAAACGTTGAAAATAATATAACATAGAAAGATAACAAGTTCCAATAGGCTGGCCCTGTAGCTCAATCGGTAGAGCACCTGCCTGCGTGCTAGGGGGCCCGGGTTTGATTCCCGGCGGTGGAGGTGGGGATTGTTCTCTGGCCAAGATAATTCCTCATCTTCCCCTGAGTCTGGATTTATGAATGATAGTGCGAATGTGTAAGTGATCTAGTGATTAAAACCCAACGAATACGAGTTAACAGCTTCGATATGTTCCAAAGGAGAACGGCCGCCGATATGACCATAGCAGTTAAAGGTGAGGTATAAATGGAACAATTAAAAAAACGAGTTCGAAAAGGTGGGCATTATCATGCATTAATTTTTAAGTAGCAAACTTACACGAAATGTGTAGTGTTTAACGCCCGCTTTAACTACATTCAGTGA
Organism: Mantis religiosa; assembly: GCA_030765055.1. NCBI lineage: Eukaryota > Metazoa > Arthropoda > Insecta > Mantodea > Mantidae > Mantis > Mantis religiosa. The sequence goes on from CM060950.1 coordinate 112,798,464, forward strand.
CAATGATGATATATGAGATGGAGCACCGGTGGAATGAGATGGTGGGGGGAACCGGAGAATCTGGAGAAATGCCGCTCCAGCATCGTGCGATCCACCACAAATCTCAGTTTGCGGTAGCCTAGGATCGAACCCGGGCCGCCTTGGTGAGAGGCAAGTGGTCTAACCAGTCAGCCACGGCGCGGCCCAAATTTACACGACGATAAATAAAGATAATGACTAAGGCTCGCGTTCGAGAGGTCCCAGGTTCACACCCGTACATTCGTTTCTTTATCCGAGTTCACTCTGGTCAGTAGGCGAATGCTGGAGTGGTTTCTCGTCTAGAATGATTTCATTTACATAATTTTCCTTTATACTGTTTGGTCCTTAGCTTCCATATTTCTGGCTCTTACCAAGGCGATCCGGGTTCGATCCCAGGCGAGCGCAAAGTGAGATTTGTGGTGGACAACACGGCGCTGGGGCGGGTTTTCTCCGGGATCTCCGGTTTCCCCCGCCATCTCATTCCACCGGTGCTCCATCTTCATCTCATGTATCATTAGTGTCATTGCCTGCGGTGCCGTATGTAGTAAAAGCGGGCGTTAAGCACTACACATTTCATTTCTTCCATATTTCTTGGCTTATGGCGGCTTCGGACAGATGTTGCGGATGCTCGCTCAGAAAAAGTGTACTCCCAGGGGACTCTGGGTGGTTGCTCGATTGACGGATCGATCGTCTGCTCTGGCAGCACCAGCAGTGGGATGGAACTTCGAAACTGGAAGTGTTATGGACATGCATGCGTCTCTGTCCTGTCTACCTGCGACGTTTAACCTCCAGTTTTTCACTCACTTTACCCCTTTCTCCTGTGGTTGGCATCCACAATGGATCTATGTTGGTCTAAGAGTACGAGCTGTGCCCTTCATTGTGTAAACCGAACCCAAACTAAAGCCATTTCCTCACAAATATATATTCAGAGATAAATATAAACCAGGAGTTAGGTCTAAGTTTATGCAGATCAGTGGTGCAAACATTAAGAGTCGTATTTGGTAGTCTTTACCAATGCAATCGAGTTGCTCTGCAACATTGGGTATTTTGTTTGATCCTAATTTAAATCACACTATGCCGCTTCTAGTGTCAGGTTTCAGAAACAATACCTGCAATGTTTATTTTTAAGTGAACCACTCTTAGATGGTGTCAACATAATAAGCGTTCTAATTATTTCGCGTGATGTTTGAATTAAATGAGCTTAAATAGGTTACTATATCAGGTTCATGTTCTAGTGACTACAAGAGATACAAAATTTAAAGCATGTGAAGTTGGGTCGTACTAAAAACTTCATCCAGTCATATGCTTGACCCTCCAAATAGCGCTGCCGAATGTGACTCAAGAATCTTATGCTCCTGAACTAAGAATATTATATCTAGTAATTACACTCAGATAAATGTTTTTAAAAAGTAGGTTCCAGTATTATCACTAGACCATTTAATTTTCTAATCATGGCTCTACAAAAAGTTTGTCTCTGCGATACTGCACCGTTTCCTGGGATGACTTAAAACGTGGAAGCGTTAAATTACCAGAGGTCCGTATAGGATTGTTAAGGAAAGGGTCTAAGTATTTCAAAATTAAATTTTTTAACGATATATTTATACTCTTAAAATTTCAAATATAACAATATATAATTTCTCTTTTCTTCAAATCTTTAGCAACATGTCAATTAATTATCCTTGCCACTGGTTATATATTATTATTTCTTTAACTGCATTGAAAGTCTTTGAGGTTTCTTTTGTTGTTTAAAGTGCATTAACTCCACGAAATTTGTCTTAATTGACGCGAGAAACACAGGGAAAAATTTGGAATAGAAATTTAGAAGGTCTATCCAGAACTTACATAATGAAGCGAAGCCAAGCACTGTTGTCCCCAATGTTCCTACGTACGGAGCGACGAAGTGCAGATGCGATGTTCAGTGTCCGAGATCCATGTCAGAAGTCCTCTTTCTTGTACCGGAGCTTCCCAGACGAAAAGTCCAGGCCGAACCCCCGGTGCAGCGTCAAGCAATTGTCCAAGCTTTTGGCTCCCTCTACAGGTGAAAGTAGCGCTTCCTAGCGCTCAGCAATGGAACTCGTAAGAGACTAGATGTAACTAGGCAGCATGGCTGGTAGTCAAACGAGCTGGAGATCACCAATATAGCTCAGGAGCTGGGGGGAGTAATAGTTAGCACGAAGTAGATGAGTCTTTAGAAGTGATCGGGTGCAATGATCAGGTGCAATACTTAGAAAGCGAACTATGCATTTTCATATTGATATCACAACTCAACATTCATTCACCATCATTCTTTCTCACAAATCGTATCTAGAAACTACAGCACTATGAAAATGCAAAGCACGCAGTTTGAATAATATTAATGCCCAGTTAGTTTTCAGAGTTTAGATGCGTTATTTGAATATTAAAATGATCGAGCATGTTTGAAGTCGTGTTTTCAACTACAGCTGCAATACTGTTTTAATAAATAAATGAGCTTGTTATCTTTCTAAATTTCCACATGTGTTTTAATGAGAGTAGCAAGTCCTAAGTAGGTAGACGTGATTTTCGTTTAAACTGATTCATGTTCAACGTTGAAACATTGCATTTTATATATATTTAAAAAAGCTAAAAAATAATATCAAAAAGTCTTGAGTTAATTTGGGCTAAATTTCAAATTAGCGGAATAAAATAAAGTAATAACTTAAGCACGCGGCAATGGACAGCGTAAATCAAAACGACTGCACTGTTAGAGCTGGGTATGCAGAACAGCGGCAGGAGGAATATTTAAACAAATTAACTATCAAGGTCAGTACTGAGCAGTGAAAAATCACAGATATGTATGATTCTAGAGTTTCCTTCAAAATATATCTACTTTACTAAATTTGAAGAAGTTTAATCATTTTTCTGTACCTCATACTATTTTTTACAATTCGCTGTTACACCTAAAATATTTCAATATGGTTCTGCACATAAATAATGTATGTAACTAAAAAATACTGATAATTTCTTTGTTGCAATTAATGTTTCACAACAATTACCCAATGTAACAGACAACAATACATAGCTTATTCTAAGTTCAATCCAAGCAAATTTAGTTCAGTCTGTAATTTCTTTTCAAATAGGGAGGATTTATTTATGTGAGTGGCAGTTGTATGTCATACATTTCTGCTATTTGCAGCAATGTGTCTTCTAGAAAGCATAAAAATAACCCTGATGTATTTTGCCACATCCGTGCCTTCTGTGCCTGCCTTTCTGTGCCTTCTCTATTAGAAGCATTTGGAAAGTAATCGTCATCAGATTCTGAAGAAAGCTCTCAAGATAACAACGGTGATTCTGATACAGTCCAAGAACCGGATTTTCAATCTCAATCACACAACTTCACACAGAACTTAATGATTTGGTTAGAGATTTAAACCTTCCTAAGGATTCTGCTAAGTTATTGGGGTCGAGACTGGAAGAAAAAGACCTCCTCTCTCTCTCTGGAATGTCATTTTCTTGGTGCAGACACCGTGAAGAGGAATTTGTTTCATATTTCTCTTAAGAATAGAATCTTACATATTTTCATTTTAGTCCTGGTTTAGCGATTTACTTCGGAGCTGCTGAATACCTTCCAGGTGAATGGAGACTTTATATAGATTCCTCTAAAATGAGTCTGAAAGGTGTACGGTTGTATAATGGACAGAAATTCATAGGCATCATTTTTAGTAGCCGATTCAGTTCACTGCACGAGAAAACACAATAACCTAAAATTACTTCTAGAAAACGTCAAATATGCTTAACATAAGTGAAGCTGTATGGAGATTTCAAAGTTATTGGTATGCTACTAGGTCTGCAAACACTCAATACTGATATTCCATGTTTTATTTGTGAGTGAGAGTCCAATCGGACCACTGGAGAAGAAAAAATGGAAGCAGAGAGACAATCTCATGTCAGGAATGAAAAATGTCATTCGTGCGTTACTTGTGAACCCAGTAATTGTTCCCTTACTACCTTTACACATAAGCTTCATTGCATAATTCAGCAATTTGTTAAGGCTTTAAATAGGAACGATAACTGCTACAAATCAATTAGAAAGAAGTTTACTGAAATACCTGATGCTAAAATTAAATAGGGAATGTTTGTTGGGCCACAAGTTTGTTAGTCGACTTCTAATACCTTATTTTAAGAAACGATTATTTCTACTGAAAAATTATATGGATTGGTTTTAAGATGACACCGAAAACTTTCTTGGAATGTACAAGGATCCAAATTACAAAAATAATGTATAAAATATGATTGGGAAATTTAGAAAGCTTATTTCCAACATGAGTATGAAGTACACTTCCCGCAATCTCTTTTGGACTTTTTTTCAGAAAATCTCGGCTGTGTCAATGAGGAGCAGGATGAAAACTATTTCACTAGGACAATAAAGTAAATGGAAAAGTGTGCATTTCAAGGAAACGTGTAAAAAACTTGTGTAATGTTCAAATGTATGTGATTATTTATTCTTCATGACATGACCCCTAGTAACAGAAAGTATTTCGCGACCCCGACCTTTTTTTGTTTGTTAAAAATATATAATCCATGAAAAATTGTAGGTCTTTACGTTATTAGGATTCGGATATAAATATATGATTAAGTACGTAAAACATAATTTTAAATCGAATATGTGGCCAATTGACAAATAACAAACAAATACAAACATATTGTTAGGGCCGAGACTTCCAGCACCATCTGTTGGTAACACTCGGAACTAGTACGATTCCGCGAAAGGTCCACAAGTTTCGAGACGTTCCGTTACGCTTCGGTATGATTTTCGGCTGCGGTACACACCTACTACAGCGTTGCTATGCCTTCAAGTTTGGTATATAGAGCTTCAATATTCCTACATTTAAGAACAAACTTGCTTACTATCATACGTAAACGAAAATATCTTCAAGCAGATTATATCTATTTTGGGAATCAACGCAGAGAGACGATTACAGTGCGTCACTCGTTGCTGAAACACCGATAAATCTGCGGTACGCCTACCTTCATAGAACATCAGCAATCCATCACGGGAAATGTGGTTGTGGTTTCCCAGCAGCTAATGTTTAATGAACGTTCTTCTACGCGTGCTTTCCTCGGGACTAGCGAAATGTTCCTATTTGTGTCAACACAGGAGATCATCTCCTCAAAATGAGTTCGTTATAAGATATCTCAAACTAGAACGACCCTTTTATAAACATATGGAAGGGATAGAGCTACAGAGCTACTTAGGGAAATAAGAGTTAAAACACAACACCCTAATACTCGTAAATTATTTTGGCACTCGGATCAGTTTTACTTGCTTCTCAGTCCAATTGTTTTGCAGAATCTAATTTGAGAAACATTTGCGAAATGTTCCTATTTGTGTCAACACAGGAGATCATCTCCTCAAAATGAGTTCGTTATAAGATATCTCAAACTAGAACGACCCTGTTATAAACATATGGAAGGGATAGAGCTACAGAGCTACTTAGGGAAATAAGAGTTAAAACACAACACCCTAATACTCGTAAATTATTTTGGCACTCGGATCAGTTTTACTTGCTTCTCAGTCCAATTGTTTTGCAGAATCTAATTTGAGTATAGATAACTTTAAGAAATTGTTTAACGGTCTCTGCGCTTAGGCTTTACCGTATTAGTACTGTCAATTTTATAATTATACTGAAACCGCAAATAAGATGTTCACAGCAAGAGACAAAAGCGGAACCAGCTACTGTCACGAGATTTACTCCACGTGGGGTAAGATATTCTAATGCCTCTGATTGGGTCAATTTAAATATGCATTGATTCCTAATAACTGTACCGCGATGGCAACCTTCATTGGGTGGAGTAGAGCACTTTTTTGCAGTTATTAACGTCCTCCAGCGTTGCCATATCGGACGGTGAATGAGATGTGTAAAATGCTGCTCAAATGTGTCCAAGGCCTATAGAGTTTAGGACTACACAACATTCATCTTTCGGGATAAGAAAAGGCCCCGGAAAAACTTGATAATTCGTGCTGACCGAGATTCCGCTTTCATACAATTGGAATCATTTGGGGAAATAAAGGGGGCAGCTAAATATACTTCATCTCAACGGATGCTTGGAAACATATTGAAAAAGTTTTAGAAATGCCTATATTTTATACAGTTTAAACCAGAAGAGCAAACATTCCAACGATCTAAAAATGACATAACGAAGTCTATACGTCGATGAACCTATAAACAATAGCGATAAACACCACAGACATTCAGTGTTAAGACTCAGTTTCGAGGCTTTTAACTAGAAAATCTTAAAACTAGCCACCCAGTTTGAAACTTTTAAAATCCGATACCATAAGAAAGTCATATAGGTGTATTTTCGATCCATATGTCAACAGGAAATCTAAACCTTTAATAAGTTTTAAACATTAAAGTCCTGGTAGCAAAAATATTCATCGTACTAGTTTTTTAATATGAAATACATGGTCTTTCAGGAAGGACATCAACTATATTAACGTAAACAAATATTTAGAAATTTCTATCCCATCAAATAAAGTTTTTATTTTTCAACACTGATATTCTTGTCTGGTTCTGCGTCTGACTTTCTTCATCTGCCTATTTAAATTTTAATTTACTTGTCTTCTGCATAAAATATATATTTTACCTGCATGAAATAGCTGTTTCCTTATCTGCTTGTCATTGAGCAAAGAGATATAAAACAAATGAATTGTGTGTATGCTGGAGCATTAGATGGGGTACACAGGAACAGTTGTGTTAGGAAATGAGTAACAGAGTATGTTCTACCTTCGTCTGATGGAACTTGGCGTGTCAAATAGGTATACGAATTTCTAAGCATTAAAGACAAGACGAAAGAAAATGCAGTTGAACTGTCGCCGCAATACATTCAAAGGTATCACAGGTTACAAACCTCCCATTCCACCATTAAATATGTTAGCATTTGCAGACAGTACTCGCTAACCGTTGTTCATCTGTGATCAGTGATTCACAGCTACCCTTCTTTGCAGTATTTATATTGATATAAATGTTTGAATAACTTGAAGACAAGCGCTCAACACTTCCTATTCTTTGCCGTAACGCTGTATAAATTGATGTGCTTCCTTTTCCTTTCTTTCTTTGTGATTCCATGAGCTCTCCATTTGCGGATACAGGCAGAGCATATTTTTTTCTCTATGCTTAATGCAAAAAACTTCTGGCAAGAATTTGTTGTAATTAATGAAACCATTACAAACTAGTCATTTATATAAATGTATGAGACGCACATGTGCATTTGAAATGTATAAAGTACATTGCTTATCAGATATTACATAGACAGATGGCTTAAAATGTGCATTTTCAACTGTTGCTTAACTAAAGGACATCCTCTGTTTGGAACAGCATTTTACTCTGTTCATGAAAGCTCAGAGTAATACCCAAGATCCACATTGACGTTTTATTTACGTCATTCACCTTTTGAAAGTGAACAAACTGATGAAATATATACGTATTGTATAATTATTGCAGTGAATATGCAGGTTACATTTCACTGACAAATAGCGCAGGAGGTGTACTTTCCTGTGCGGCTCTCGTGCTGAGGGCCCGTGGTTCGTTTTCCAACTCTGGGATGAGGATTATACTTCAAATACGCGACTGGTTAAAGTGGAGTACAACCAAAATGCAACTTGGATAGAAGTTCGGTTCGAAGCCCTCTTGTTGGCATCCTCGTCACCCTACGGAGTTCATGAACAGCTCCCTCCGATTAATACGGGCCACAGAATCAATCCAATCATTGATTTGTGAAACGAAGCTTCTCCAAAAGACAATGAATACATGAGAGAGCAGAAAAACAGTATCCCTATAGTATCTATTTAACTGAGGCGAATCGTGACATTTATATAAGAATAAGCAAAGTATCGACTGAAAAATCCAGGAGACTTACAGCCGACAGTTTCTTTTTCCTTTTCTTTCCGTTTGTTTTTCTTTCTTTCTTTTTTTCTCTTTTTTTGGCTGGTGGTGATCACTTGAAGAAAAGTCAAATTTTGAGAGATTAGTAATATAGTTGAAAATTTCGGACAAATGTTTGCAAGTTCTTCAATTGATCTGGATAGTAAAAGGAAACCGATGAACTGAAAGCAAGGCAATAACCTGAAATATTCACATAACTAAACGGGATATATTAAGGAGATATTCAAAGTGATTAGTTCGCAGAGATACGTTGAAATATTGTATCATGTTGTGAAGTATGCGATGAAAGCTTTGGTATTGTACATCCTAACAGTGAGTTGGAAGTCCTGAAAAATACATATTTATCATCTATGAGTAATACCTGAGATTGAAGAAATCTCTCCCTCTTTCTACGCGTAATCCACAAATATGACTACCATTGGTATACAATCAACTAAAACTGCATCGTTTTTAAACAAAATCGACAAGAAAGAAAGTATTGATGCGCGCGCGCGCACACACACGCACAGTGAGAAATGCACAAAAATGCACAAAAATATCCAATGTCAAAAGACAGACCTTCGTATGCGATATCAGCAAGTATTATTGCTTAAGTTACCACAAATTCACCATTAAGGAAAAGAGGAGCTACTTTGACACCTTTGTTTTTATTATGCTCATTAACCTCCGTTCCAACACCTTTTTAGTTTATTCAGGAAGAAAAAAACAATCCCAACTGCCGCAATAAAGCATTACTTACGGTTGGTTTATTGTAAACCAAGAACGGCAAAGGGAATTATTCTGGATAAAAACTAGGATAACGGCGTGGAAACTTGTTTTCCACTGACTAGTGATAAATGCTCACCTCCTTACAATTAATTTAGCATAAGGATAAGTTAAACTATAAAATTGGATTCAGTAAAGGTTTTCTTAAACCCACAATATATCTGGTTTACTATACGGTCTCGATCCTGAAAATAAGGGAGTAGAGCACTCCAATATTATATAAGATCATATTTCAGAAAACTAGGTCTTAAATTAGAGGCGCAGCTTAATCAAATTTCCTTAACACATCTGTAGAGGGCACTGTTGTACTACAGAAACTCTTTGGACTGATTAGTGATATCAGGAGGCAGTGTAAAATGCAGAGAGTGAAAAATGAACAATTAGAAAAGATTACGAAATGTATAGCAAACATACTTTATTATAATTTAATATATAATTAATAAATATGAGTACAAGAGAGCAACAAAATGGTGACCCCGACTTGATTCGCATGTGATTCTGGGTGAGGGAAATTTGGTATGATAAACTGATCTGTGAAACCAAAAATAAGTGCGTAATTATACAATGGAGCAACATAATCCAAACGGGAAAAAAATTAATAAACGTGAGCTTGAAGGCAAAACGTGTGATATCAGTATGATAAGTATTAAGATTCCCCATTCTGGTCGGAGAAACCAGATATCTGGTTCTACCAGCTGGAGGCGCAGTTTGCCATAAACAAAATGTCTAAGGAAGTTACAAAATGCAACTAGTCCAACTAGAACCGAAGTATGTGGAAAATATCTAGGACATTATTATCAGTAATGAGATGAATAAGTTTTTAGCTGCAAAATCATGGCTTCTTGAGATTTTGAAAGAAAGTGAATACAAAAGAATAAAGAGGTTAGTTACTGGTATCGAGCTAGGAGATTACAAGCCGAGCCAGCTACTAAGGAAAATCAGCTCTTTGCCAGGTAAAGATGTCTCTGATAAAGTTCTTCGAACTCTTTGGCTCAACAAACTTCCCGATTCGTTAGAAAGCATCCTGGTAGTAAGTGAGGAATATCTTGACAGAGTTGCCGTCATGGCAGATAAAATGCTAGAAATGAATCCTCACAGTGTGGCGTTTAATGTTAGCGAAAAGTCTGCGAAGGGTACATCAATTAATGAGTTAGTTGCTAAAATATTCCAGCTGGAGCAACAAACAGCAACATTGTCGACAGGAAGATGCTGCAGCAGAGACAGAAGCCCATACTACAGATCTCCCAGCAGAGGGCGCAGTTCGAGTCGCAGTAGAAGTTTCTATCCTAATGGTAAATTCTGCTACGATCACTTTAAATTTGGAAAGAAATGCATGCCTGAAAATGTAAGCAGCCTTGCCAGAGGAATGTACAGGAAAACTACAATCGACAGTAAATGTAGCGGCAAGTTCTGCTGCCGAGAATCAGGACTGAAGCCGTAAACAGTGCTTATTCCTACGAGATAAAAAGTCCGGCTCGTGGTTTCTTATCTACAGTGGTACAGATGTTTCCATTATTCCATTTCCATTATTCATTCTGCGAATGAAATCTATATTTCAATTGGAGGCGTGAAAGTTTTGAACCTTGACCTTAGCTTACACCGAATGTTCAGATGGCCATTCATGTTGCTGATGTAAATAAAGGAATAATAGGAACTGATGTTCTAAATGAATTCAATTTATTGGTCCATATCAAGAAAAGAAGATTGGTTGATGGTATTACCAAAATGTGTACTTCAGGTGAAGTAATGATTGTATCAAACAATGATTCGTTAGGTGCTGTCTGCAGAAGCATTAAGTTTTCAGAGTTGTTTCAGCAATATCCTGGCATTACAAAACCAACTTTAGTGCCTAGTGAATTCAACCACAGTATCAAGCATTACATTTCAAGGAAGGGACCGCCAGTCTATTCAAGATCGAGGCAATTAGATCCACAACGACTGTCTCAGGCCAAACAGGAATTCCAGTTCATGTTAGACAGCAATATCATTCGACCATCAAAGTCAGAATGGGCAAGTCCACTTCATATGGTCACGAAAAAGGATGGTTCCTTACGACCATGTGGAGATCACAGGTGTTTAAATGACAGGACCGTTCCAGACAGATACTCTATTCAACACATTTTAGGAGATGCAAAATTATTTTCCAAAATCTACTTATTTAAGGCATTCTTCGAGAATCCAGTGGTGGAAGAAGATAGACCTAAAACTGCCATAATCACCTCATTTGGGTTATTTTAATTCAATGTCAGGTCAGGTTGACCGACCACGGGAAGCGGACCCGGACCTCCTGAATACGGACCACAGACTTATCCGCCTGAGCCATCGCACTCGGTTTTATTTCTTTAAGTTTGCATTTAGACAGAACTCCAGCTGCAGTGTCAATGCTAACATTTCAATGTACCAATCTTAAGCTTATTTTTCCCGTCCGTGCTCCCGTTTCCAGTTACTGTGAGCCAGTTCTTTAAGTTTGAATGACTCTTCCTAAAATAAAGATAAATAATTTAATTTGTATGATTGCTAAGTGCACTTCAAGCATTGCAACAATAGTAAACTCAGTGAAACGAATTGCCCTCATATAATGGTAGATACCACATCAGGAGCTCCAAAATGTTATGAGAGAGAGAGCATTATAAAAGGCAAACTCAAGCCTGGACCGTATAAGGAATTTGAACGCTGAAGCAAAGTCGCAGTTTCTTTCACTTCAAAAGTAAAAGAATATTATCCTATACTTAAATGCAGCAAAATTGATACTTCGCTGATGCTCTCACCAAATTGTGTCGTGGCATCTGGAAGGCTTTGAGGAGCAAAGATTCAAAGCTTTTTGGAGCGATAATTGGCTGGTTCATTAGAAGGCTTTTGCACAGTTACCCCGACATGCTTTCATTAAGAAGGCAAATAATCCAAGTGAAAATGAAACAGAGGATGTGAAAGTGATTTACCTGAAAAAGAGCTCTTGAAAATCTCTTTAAATATAAGGTTACTGACAGTATAAAAATTGCTCCTAACTCGTCTGCTGCCGCAATTTTGAAGGCGTTTCACAATAAAACACCGTCTAAACCGTTTTGTAAATAAAGAAATTAATATCTTGGTTTACAACATATCAAACAATTCACATTTCAAGGCATAATAGTTGCGCCTTTATTATTTTATTTAAACTATAGCTATCAGTTCCGTGCCATTTGTTCAGAAAATTAGAAATTCTTATCCTCTCATAGATACGTTTTAAGAACGAGTAAAATCAGTGGAAATTTCGAAGAACACACTAAATGTGGGTTATCTAGATCTTTCAGAATGTGTAAATTTTGGAAAATTGTAATATATCTCAAACATCAACACTTTTTAATGAAAATAACACAACTGTACGGTTATCGGTTATGAGGTACTTCTTCAGATCACTCTCAAACTGTTTACCCTTACATTTTAAATATGTAGGTAGTTTCAAAACCTCAAGTACGCAAAATAAACATAGTGGCGAGGCAGTTCTACTAATTGGCGCTAGCGACAAGTTAATGTGTATTACCATAGTTAAATATAATATTAGTAAATATAATTAATATGGTTAAATACAATTATCATTAGAATAGTAATTAGAGTAGCAGCCTAAAACCACTGGCATTTATATTAATTCCAAGAAATATTCTATTCAATGTTGCTGCCAAGGAAATAAAGAGGCATGCTCCAAACATCATGATTCTCCATGAAGGTTCCGACATGCAGCTTATCGTAGCAATGGTACACATTGGACGGCTAAATCTAGCAGCCAATTAAGATCTGCCAAAAAATCTAATCTCTCTTTTGGCACCATCAGAGACCAGGTACTCTCCGCTTTATTTAAACAGTTTTAACGGCCCCCTATAGGAACAAATGTTTAGCCTCACACCGGTTCATTCCGGTAGCATGTGTCTACATAGGTAGTGTGAAAAGTTTCCGACCTATTAAAGATACAAAACTTGTTTTTCAGATTCTTTCCCATTTTTCTTAAGTTTTCAACATAGTCTCCTTGTAACTACACACTTCTCCCAGTGATGCTCCCTTCTCTGTCACCCGTCCAAATAGCACTTGGCGTATAATTGTTCACAAAGGTGACTGCCTCTTCATTTGACGAAAATCTCTGTCCTCCGTGCGCAATTTTCATATGAGGGAACAATAAGAAGTCGGCTGGGGCTAGATCTGGTGAGCAAGGCGGATGTTGAAGCAGTTCAAACCGTAATTCGTAGATTTTTGCCATTGCAACCGCTGAGGTGTGAGACGGTGTGTTGTCTTGGTGAAACAGGATTTTCTTTTTCTGCAAATGTGGCGTTTTCCCGTAAGTTCTGCCGTCAGCTTGTCAAGTACTGATGCGTAGTATGCTCCTGTAATGTTTTCTTCCTTTCTGAAGATAATCGATTGAAATAACTCCATTACTATCCAAAAAAATAGTCGCCATCACCTTCCCAGTCGAAGAAAACAGCTTTTGCTGTTTTTGGAGCTGGTTCCCCCTTTTCAGTCGACTGTTTGGACTGTATTCTTTTTCGGGCGTATAATGGTGTATACAAATTTAATTTACAGTAATTAATCGGCACCAAAACTAGGATTTATTGCGCCTAACTGCGCCAAAAGAGCGTTGGAAATGTTCATTCGCACACGTTTTTGGTCTAATGTGAGCAAACACGGCACCCAACGCGCGGACAGATTTCTCATGTATAAATGTTGATTTAATATGTGACAAATACGTTCTTTTGACATGTTCATAGCCTATGGTATCTCTCACATTGATTCAGAGCTCCTCTTGCGCCATTTGGTGAACTTTGGCGATGTTTTCGTCGGTAGTTGCAGTTTTGACGTCCCGAACGTTCATCGTGCTCTTACGGCCAAGTTTGAATTCAGCTTCTCAAAATTTCACTGTGTTAAATGATGGTACAGAGTCCCCAGAGATAGAATCCAACTCATCTTTGATTTGCCTTTCAAAAACAAATATTTAATGACAGCCCGATACTCGATTTTGTCCATTTTCATAAAAACACTCACATCAACTCATTCAAACGACTGTTCATAACAACTGAGCGTCCAAAATGACTGAAACTTTGGTGAATAGCTCTCAAAAGATGAACAATGAAATTCACAAGCTTTTATTTACGAGTGTTGCCATCTTCATGTTGAGTTTGGAAACTTTTCAGGCCACCCTCGTATATCACCTCCCTTATCCATTCAGTAATCTAACATGCGAGGATTGTGGTTGTGTTAGTGTCAGCGTTAATCGGGTCACGCATAAGCACCTTGGTTAGTCCCGTAATGTGTGTAACTGACATGCTATGTATGCGAGCGCGTCAAAAGAAAAGGTCTCGATCGACAGCCATAGCAATTTCGAAGGCAGCCAGAGGTACCCTTCGCCCGTCTACGTGTTAAACATGTCACCTTTTACCCACTTCTACCTCCTCTTGCTCCAAACTCATCTTGTGCAGTACTGTTTACCCAACCTCCCATATAATTAATTACAGCTTCCCCAAGATGCATGCCCAACGGACGGCATGGAATTCCAACGGCTTTCAATTGAGCTTGATTGATCGGCAGTTTTGAACTCATTTTTATATTTCCTGTATATTATTCAAGTTGATTCGGAATAGCTCTTTATGAATGCGTCACTTCTGACACCGTCCCTAATCTCGATCTCAGGTGTATATGCTACACCTAATATTTCATGATATCCTTTTCTTGGAGTACATATACGTGGGTGGAGTGATAAAGGACATCAGTTATGTTGGTTGATACATTTTCTTGAGGCTAATGTGCTGCTTAGAGTGAGTTGCCGACTGGCTGAAGAATTGATCTGAAACTTATCACTGAACACTATAACATATTATATCTGCTTACTTCTGACGTATTCAGACTTTACAAGGTACAACAACTGTTTAATAATGCAAAGCGACTTTGGCATGAATAAGAGAAATACTACACTGAAGGTTTCTGTCCGGCGACCCTTAAATATGTATAACTTAAACGCGGTATATAAGACTTGCAGCTACCAATAATCGATTACAGTTAAAGCTTCTGTAAGGCTGAAGAGCTCGAAGGAAACGATGCGAATTTTAGATATATGTGCTCTTGTATTACATTAAGTCTCACATATTTGTGACTTCCACCAACGTTCCAAGCTGTTAATTCGTGTATAGTACCCAATTTTTACTCTTTCTCAATTCTTAACAATTTCATTTTTTATAATAATCAGAAATTGACTAATCTCTGCAACTTATTGAATCTTGAATAATTAACTACTAGAATGCAAATGATCATGGAATTGAGCGCTCTTAAATGTACATCTACCCTAAATAACTAATTTTCAGGTTTGCTCAAAACCTGAATTGCCTCACTAATGACCCTAACTTAGACTTATTACATGAAGCATTGATTTTTACACACGGAAATATTTTTTTGCAATTTATCTAACTTCACATTATTTTTTCGTGCAATTATAAATCTTAACCGTCAACAATTCCTGTATAATACTGTTTATATTGTCACGGCAACAGGCATAAAAGTTTCGGCACAAATAAGATAAATGTCGGCGGATAAAGTTTCATGGTAATAATGGGCCTTGCTAAGCAGTTAATGATAGCGCGGCTATTGTAAACAAGCGCCGGCAAGCAAAAGATAACTGAGCTAAAGGACTTGCCGGCATAGATTAAGTTACGCTTCTGGAATGTGATAGCATATTTGGTTTCTTTATTCTTCCGGAATTTCTGGACTGATAGAGATTGTTTGGGTTCTGGTCTATGTTAGAACAATCTAGAATTACGAATTAGGTATTTAAGGACGCGACGGCTTGCAAAGTTAGTCAGGTGTAAAACAGTGAGTTGTGAAAAAGTGTTGTGAACGAGTGTGTTATTGTAACGAGAGCTAATCTGCTGTCACTGTTTGTAATTGTGATCAACCTTGGTAGACTGATGGTGACGTAACGTAATGCTGCTGTAATCTATAAGGGTATTTCTACAAAAATAAAGGAGATTCTTAATTTCTGCAACTCGGCCTTTTAATTCTACGAACCCACAAAGTCACAACACACACACACGCGCGCGCGCGCGCGCGCACGCACGCACGCACGCACACACGTATAACAATGTTCCCACTGTAATTTTGGTTTCTATATGACTTTGTTAAAGCAATATAAATTAATGAATTGCAAATCATTTCAACATTAGCATATCTTAGTGACATGCTTTTATCCACCTTTTTCTCTTACTAAAATAAACGTTTCAGTATCTGTGCATCTGTCTCTCTCAGCAGACGCTGTGACATACTCTAGTTTTATAGCTGGATTGCTTAACACCGCAGATAAGAACTTCAAACCTGCAGCAATAAAAGCTGTATCGGAGAAACGCTGCTGTTTCTGACATCAACTGCACTCCTTAGAAATCAGATTTTGTCTCGGTTTTCCCAATAGAAACGCATTAAGGTTTTCAAGACAAGCAAAAGAAGTTCTCTATTTGTTCACAAAAGCGCTGGACCCATTATTTCAGTAAGATGTGGTCATCTAACTTTTGTTGGCGCTGGAAGAATCTCTAGGTTGTTGGAATGTTTTTATTTTACGTTGGTTTGTAGTCAGGCATGAGGGGAAACTGCTCTTGAAAGTCCTTTCCTCCAAGCCGAGCTTATCTTCTCTTTAGACATTTTATTTTTCCTACTGCCCCATACAGCATGACATTGGCACGCCAGTTTCATGACAAGGGTAGATTTGAGGCGGGGAGGCGGTGGTTTCTGATGTTCTACATATTCTTGAATTAAAAATGTAAATAAACAAGAAGAAAAAGAAAATATTTTACCTCGCATAAGCATTTAAACACTTTTTAAAATTAAACAAATACCCTAGAAGTCTCAATGTGTGTCGAGCCCCAACACATACTTCGTAATCGAGAAAATCGCCGATATCATGCTTAAATGTCTAGACAAATACATGGCTATACAATGAGGAAATTACGATCCAAATATACTGTACCATTATTTCTCATTAAATGCTGCGTGTTATAGACAGCACGTTTGCTGCAAAACTTGGCCGGAAGGAGCATGACACCTGTAATGGCATTGTATTTCCCATATCCGTGGTCACATAGCACAGTGTACTGTTCCAGTCCAGCTCAAACGTTAGGAGTGTTCAGAAATGAGTTTGCTTGAAGTGTTATTGCGAAAAGTTTTTTTTGGGGGGGATAGAATAATTAGTGAGGTTTTATGGCCCACCTAATCTTTTAGTCTTACGACATGCGAATTTTATTTATGATGCAACCTGAAAAATAAAGCATACAAAACTATTGCCCACACATTAAAAAATTAAAGTAATATCTGGAGAGAAGTAAATGCTATTTCAGATACTTGACTAATGCGTTTGAATGTAAATTTCCTCAGAAGATGCCGTAAATTTACAAATGCAGATGGATGGCACTTTCAATCTCTGTGATAAGGTATGTTTTGTGTTTATTCTGAAAAATAATGGGATTTGAGATTTGATTTGACGTCGACGTGTTTGTGACGGCTACTAGACAGGTCGTATACTCTACGTGACCGAAAGACAGACTGTGCGCTTACTGGCCAAGTTTTGTAGCATACGTATTATGTAGGTTGGCTATACATTTTAAACATCTCTATTCTTTTATTTTTCGGGTTTAAAATGCATTTACATTTTCCAGTAACCATAAATTACATATAAAATTTGCCTTTCTCTCTCTATTTGGCTTACCTCTTCATTCTTTTCTTTCTCAATATTTCTTCTAATTGATGTCTGAATTTCAGGGAAATATAATCCCACAGAAAACCACTTCAGGCGTTATCGAGTACCCCGCATGGCATGTGGGAAGCCGATATAACACTGGAGAACCCTCTAACAGCTGCAAAAGCTAAGCTCCACAATATTCCCACTCAGAGAGTAATTGGCCTCTAAATCAACCAACCAGATGATACCGTCCCTGTTAGCAAAATCATCATAATAACCCCGAAAGTCTTATTACATGCATAATTAAGGGCGGATAGATACCACAATATGAATTAAAGTTATAATAAATATAGTATAATGATTAAGCATACAAGTGCGGATACTAAACAGGCAATCCCAATATATATTATTAAAAGCATGAACCCAACGTGTTAAGGGAGAGGGCAAAATGAACATTGTCCCGCACAGACAGGTTCTTTGGGTATTCCTAACCGACAAAGGTGGCATTGTCCAAGGATAGACCCTCGGCGCCAGCATAAGTATTGACCTGAATATAAGACGTGACGAGAGAATAGACTCTGGAATCTAAGGCACACAGTTCCAAACATGCTTATGTATTAATTAGCTAGACTGTGGGAAAGAGAAATTCGCGTGGAATACATGCCTCATACACTAGAAATTGCTATTTATTCAAGAGTAGGGATAAAACACAACCTATAAGGGACAAGCAACCGGTCACATGACCTCTAAAGTGTCCAAAATTCGGCGAAAGGAAGGGGAAATTCGTGTAATGGCGACATCCGATGTTTGCTAGGAAAATCACTCTGTTTCGGCGTGTGAGGGAGGCAACAAGTATAGAAATTTCATCAGAGTCCGCGTTCGTGGATAGACGGGGTAACTCACATTAAGTGCTTATCGAACACTCTGTGGTAGCGAATGAGAGAAACTGCACTCGTTACAACGTCATTTAGATGTCACCAAACTCTGTTCTTTTGTTTCATAATCCTCCGGAAATACTACGTTATGTGAAGTAATTCACTACCGACGTTCAGGAACAACGCGCACACTGATACATATAAGTCGTGTCATGCGCGCAGCAACGTGAAAGTCTCAAATCTCGCGCCTAATGTGCGAATAACTTCGTCAATAGTGGCGAGTGGAGAGGACTAATTATAACAATAAACTTGGTATTCAAAGGTCGTGGTGTCTTATATGTGATAATACCCACACCCTGTCAGGACGCACCCACTCCCTGGAACTCAAAAAGCGAGTACTCATGCAAACCTACCCTGAGAAAAACCCCGACCTGTTGGAAACCTCCCATCCGTAGTCCTCACCTATCACATGTCATATCTTATGAGGTGTTGAGTGCCGGGAGGGCTCAACGAGGTGCTTTACGGGCAAGGACCAATCGCATAAATTGGCGCCACAACGTGGTTAACGTAGTCCTGACGGTACCATCAACCCAACGTGGTTAACGTAGTCCTGACTGTACCAGTGACCTACAACATTTGGAGCATTCTTCGGAGTCTCGACTGATGTATTCACCGTCGTAAGTACCGCCAACTAGACCTTGGAACCAACGGAGCACAGAACACCTAGGACGATGCACCAGTGAACAACGCAACGGAGTACGACTTCACGCAGGTCAGGCAATGTCGACAAGACAACAACGTAGACGCAACAATACTTCGTAGTGCAACACAGCTTCAAACCCCCCCCCCCCCATGTGAAAGTGATAAAACCCTGACTCAGGAAGACAGCAACACCAGGCACGGACATCAACAGTACGTAAGTGGAGATAATTGGATGTAAATGTATTTTTTGTTTTATAAATTAATTGTTGTATTTGCATGAGTAGATAGATGCTGCCAGTAGGAATAGGACTTAGAAAAGCGTGCATAAAAAAAATTAACGAAATTTTGAGAACCCGGAAAAGTGAGTAAAAAGGAATAAGCGGATGATACTCCGAAATAAGAAAGTAATTGAGATAGGTAGCAACATGGCAGACAATAACATTTTAGAAGTGTACCAGGAATCTGAGGGAATGGATGTAGGCGTTGAGGGAAACAGAGAATGTAATATTAGGCAGGCCGAGGTAACTACTCCGGTACCGAACAGGAATACAGCAAGTATGGATAGCATGATGCAAATGTTGCTAGAGAAGATGAACTTGATAGGCAATGAATTAGGGGAGCTAAACAACAAAATTACCTCTCAAGGCAATGAGTTAGGGGAGCTAAACAACAAAATTACCTCTCAAGGTAATGAGTTAGGTGAGCTAAACCACAAAATTACTGCCCAAGGTAATGAGCTAGGCAATGAATTAGGGGAGCTGAACCGTAAGATTACCGCTCAAGGTAGCGAGTTAAGCAGTAAAATTGCCGCACACAGTAGTGAATTGGCAGATATTAGTAAACAACTCAAGGAGCAAGAAAGTAAATTTGCAACGGCACAGGGAGAAATGAGTAACCAGATAAATAGGCAGTTTAGTGAGGTCATGAGTGAGGTAATTGGAGTAAGAAATAACCTCCAGGGTGAAATATGCGTAGTGAGGAGTGAACTCAGATCCACTCAGGAAGAGGTGCGACAAATTAGGGCAGATTATAAGGAAGCTGGCAGCATGAATAATAACATCAGTGTAACAATGAATAATAAGATAGATGAGTTAAGGAATGAGACCATGACTACATGTGTCAATATTTCAGACAAGTGTAACGAATTAGAGGTTGGGGTTGCATCCGAATTGGAAAGTGTAAGAGCTTTAATAGGGGAAAGTCAAAAATCATGTGCCAACGAGATAGTTAAAGTACGGGATGAATTGACACAGGTAGTCACCTCACAATGTGATAAGGTGCGAGAGAAGATGAAAGAAATAGCTGTTAGAGAGGTAAGGGAATTATGGAAACGCGGAGAAAACCCTTTACAGAGTCCCGCTTCCACACTTCCCGTCACCTCAGACAATATACTTCCTGTCACATCAGACAATGGAAGACTGAGTGAAGAAAGAACCAATATTAGTGTAGATGACCCATTGTCACATTCTGACAGTAGTTACCGATTTCATAACGCGCCCGGGACTCGCCATACAATACCTATGTCAATGCAATTTCTAAGCGAATTGCCTGTTCCACAATTTGATAGCACGCGCGATAACGCCAAACAATTTATCAACGATTTAGAGGCATATTTTAACTTAAGAGGAATCCCAGAAGAATACAAGATGATAATAGTTCAGAGGGGCCTGAAAGGACATGCTTTAAATTGGTTTCGGCTGACGGTAGGGGAATCGGCACGGTACAATCACTTTCGGGCGGCCTTCATACAGAAATATTGGAGTGACGCCGCACAATACAACGTCAGGAACCAAATTAATAATGGTAGGTACCCCAGAGGCTCTCACGGATCGATGACGGACTACTTTTTGAGACCAGGACAATTGAGTAAACTCTTGGAACCAGCCATGCCGGAAGACCAATTCATAGCGCTTATGGGAAATCACTATCCCGATGTAATCAGGAATCATATCGTAGTGGCACGACCACGGACAATGGGAGAAGCGATAGACTTGCTGACCGCATTACAGGGACATGGAACACAAACAGGTTGGACTGAAGAAAACTTAGACTTTAGGCCACAACCCAGACGACATTTCAATGATGGGATGAGGGCACAACAGCCTAGAAACGGGTACCATAACTATAACCCAGGCAACAGGGATAGGAACCCGCGACCATATGATACACGGCTGAGGGAAGAATGGCGACACAGCAGCCATCAAAATAGCAATAACAGGCCTCCACAAACGTACCCTCTGAGGTACATGTCCTTCGCCCGGCGTGGACACGCAAGTAATAACAATACACTTCGGGGAAACAATAGACCTAGAAGCCGTGAAGAGAATTACCGAACTACGACCACTAACGACCGTCCCATAGTTGAGAGCCAGACGCAGGCAACATTGCCACGCCCACCTTCGCCGCTGACGAGCACGCACACCTTTTACAATGCAAATGCAGCCAGTACGAGTCAACCCAGGACTCCAACCCCGACGGAAAACTAAGATCCGGATGGGTGGATTCCCCGCACGCATCCGATAAGAAGACACTCCGAGTCGCACAAAACCTTGGGGACGTAGAATTAAGCAGTACAAGAATACAAAAACAGTTGGAACCAGTAGTGCCGCGAATTAAAGAAAATAACAGTTTTGGAACAAGCGGTAGCAAAATTACGACATTAGAAAGGAACACTGCAACGCAAGAGGTTATGGAGGCACCGAGAATAAGTGGTGAGATAGCAGGAATGACTTTTAATATGGTAGTTGATACTGGGTCATCTGTAACCGTATGCAGCGAAAACCTTTACGACCAGTTGGTTAGTCTGAAAATAAAAATGCAAACATTGCCGGTAAAGAATGCAGTATGCAGTGGCGCGATTGGACGGACAAAGCAACGTATAACTAAACAAATCTTGCTTAACACCAGGGTGCAAAACAACGAAATGCAGTTTGTATGTTTTGTCGTGAGAGGACTCGCAACTGATATTATTTTAGGAAGCGACCTACTACACATGTTGAAATCAAACATTGATTACAAAGAATCCCAAATCACATTTAATATATCAGGGACTAAGGTAGAAATTCCATTTATCTCTGGACCTCAGGAAAGTCATGTTCACCTGTCCGAGGGGGAGAGCAGATTACAGGACGAACAATTTTACGTAGAAGCCATTCATATTGGGAATGACGATGGAGTAAACGATAGAAGTCTGCAATGTTTACTAAATAGACTGGAGTGCAGTGACCTAGAGAGCAAGACAGCTGATGGCATAATGCACGCAGAAGAGAGGGGCAGACATAAACAGACGGAGACAATAGAGCCCTTCGCGGAGCAGGTAGAAACACGAATCGGACAGCTGGCTCAACTTTCCATGGAACAACGACAGAGACTGCAAAACATTTTGTTAAAGAACCGAAATAGTTTTTCCGCCAGAACTGGCAGATGCAATATGTTTACATATTCATTTGAAGTTGCTGAAGTACCAATCAACCACTACAAATGTAGGATTATACCCAGGGAAATAAGGGATGCGGTATCTGAAAAGATAACCGAAATGTTGCAGGACGGAATAATAGAAGTTTCGGACACACCGTACGTACAACCACTGTGTATTGTTAAGAAAAAGAACGGTACAGTCAGAATAACTATCGACGCGCGACATTTGAATCAATTTATCAAGCCTGATAATGCGAGGACGCAAAACATAGAGGAAATATTAGCCGGAATCGGGAGACAGAAATGGTTTACATCTCTCGATCTAACTAACTCATACTTACAAATTGAAGTAGAGCCAAAATTGCGGAAATACCTAGGATTCATCCATCAAGGAAGAGTGTACTGCTTTCGACGATGCCCGTTCGGCTTGTGCGTCTCAGGGAGTGGTTTCTTGCGAGCCATGCACGCTGTATTTGGAACAAATACTGGAAATTACATTTCCCAATATGTGGACGACATATTAGTGCATGACCTAGACACCGACTTACACCTGGACCATCTGGAAACGATACTAGACCGAGTTGGAGAGTGTGGCCTAACCTTAAACTGGGACAAGTGCAAGTTTTTCGCACAGACTGTAACATTTTTAGGATATGTAATTTCAGGTGAAACTATAACACCGGATAAGGAACGCATAGCATCCATTTTGAAAATACCGCGACCACGGAATGCGAAACAAGTGAAGAAGTTTTTAGGTATGTTAGGATACCAGAGCCGATTTTTAATAAATTATGCCAAGGAAACGGCTCCTTTGAGGGCACTGTTGTTAAAGAACACTAAATGGAGTTGGTCGGACCTAGAGGAGAATACATTCAATAAATTGAAACAGTTGTTTGCCAACTCGATATTATTAACACGCCCCAGAGCGGACTTGCCTTTCATTATGTATACCGATGCTTCAATAGTTGCATACGGGTGCATTCTAACCCAGGAATACCCCGAAGGGGAGCTCCACGTCATTGCGACAGCGTCAAGGTCGCTAAACGCTGCTGAAAGAATCGCATGTGTTACTGAGCAAGAGATTGGTGCTATATTTTACGGAATACAAAAGTTCAAACATTATATTTATAACAAACCAGTCATCATATACACCGATCACGTGCGCCTAGCATTTATAAAGAATTGTAACATGACCAGTGGAAAAATATCAAGGTATATCTACGAGATAATGTCATACCGTGTAGATATAAGGCACAGCCCCGGAAGCTGTAATATTTTTAGTGACCTTCTTTCGAGGATAAGCATCGGTGAGAACCTTCCCGAGACTGTACCGAGTGCGCAACGAGAAGTCAAAATAATGAAATTAGACTTAAAATTGAATGACAGAGTGGCTACAAAATTGAAACGATTAGAGGAATACCAGCGAAACGACAGTAAATTGGCCAAAATTCGGGAAACTCTGCCCCCAATTGGACCAGAAAACAAAGGAAAGTTAGGTTTATTTGAAAATGTGATATACAAATTACATGGAAGACACGTACCTGCCTGGAAAGTATATATACCCGCCGAATTAGAGGAGTTGGTAATTGAGGCATACCATGTTGCATTAATTCACGCAGGCGTAGACAGAACGTGCTTAACCATATCGGAACACCTCTACTTGCCAAAATTAGGAAGAAAGGCCCGAAAAATTATATCCACTTGTGAGATCTGCCAGAAGGCAAAGCCCCTTAATATTAAATTCGATAGAACACCGCTGGCCATATCTAGAGATTCACCTCTGAAAATGATCGCTCTGGATGAACATGGCCCTTGGCCCACAGGTAGAACTGGCCTGAAGTACATATTCGTCATGGTTGACGTAATGACGAAGTTTGTAACCCTGTACCCACTAAAGAGGTTAACCAGCGCCAAATGCGCAGAAAAGATAGTTAAGGAATACATCCCTAGGTATGGCAAGATGGATGCAATTTTGCTGGACAATGCAACTGTACACCATGGACATAAGTTTGTTAACACGCTCAAAGAAGCAAATGTCAAACTATACTATATAAGCTCTTATCACCCACAAAGTAATCCCTCCGAGCGCACAATGCGCGACTTGAATACATACCTGAGAATATTATGCCATGTAAAGCACGCTAGATGGCCTGAGTATCTACACTACGTTCAATGGATTATGAATAATTCTGTACACCCCAGCCATGGATGCCCACCGGTGCAGCTCATGACCGGACAGTCACCAGACCCAATAATAAAGGGCGTCCCAAAATCCTTACCCATTATTGAAGAAACGGAAGCAGAAAGAATTAAGCGAGCCTTTAAAAAAATAACAGACAGAATTAACAAACGAAAGAGCAAAGCCACGAGACACGCACATACTTGGAAACCGCTGGCAGGAGACAAAGTTTTGGTTAGAATTTATGACAAGTCCTCACTGCTGAAGAAACAGTATAAGACGCTGAACTTGTTATGGAAAGGACCTCTGGAGATAATCAGCTGCGTGGGTGACAGAACATTTAGACTAGGTGACATTAGAACTGGACGAGAAGTAGGGAAATATCATCTTGACTCGATACGCCCATTCAAGGAGGCGCGTAAATCGACACAATCGTGACCCATAGACCGTCAGGCATTATCGCGAGGGAATCGCATTGAGATAGATGTATTCAGATTAAATTAGTGAGAGAGAATAAGGCTGTAACAGATAATCAAATGGGAAGAGAACGCAGTTTTATCAAATGAATAAGTATGTCCCTTCGAGTATGCTTTCTTCCTTTTCTTTCGTTCCCTCCTTCTTTGTTGTTGCGACGAGAAAGCATTAGGTAAGTCCCACGTAGAGCGTAAAATTGGGAAAGGACCCCTTAATCTCCCAAATGAATGTGAAATTGGTAGCTAGGCCAGAAAGTACACGTATAATATGTATAAAAGAAAACAATTTATATAAAGTAAGGTATGTGTAATAAGGCAACAAATGGAGGAATAAAAATTAAAAAAAAACTATGTAATCTGTATATTTAACCAAGGGAATAATTGTTTCATATGAGTGTTATATTGTGTATGGGTAATGAAAGAATGAATGGAATTCCAATGTAATTAGTGACACAAATATCTTTGTTGAGCGGTTGCCAAGCTCGAAAAACCTGTTTGTGAACTATAAAGGACATGTAGAGATAATGGCCGGAAAAGAGAACAGCGGCAGGACAGAGAGACAATGGTCAAATACTTGGTATGTCAGGGACAAAGCCTGAACCACTGTGTAATGATCCATTGTAATAGTTTTAAGAAATATTGTTTGTGTACTTCATGTAATGTTTTGTATAAGTTAATATGTAATTAATCTCCACTCGTTCACTACCGACGACGCATATCATAGTATACATACACGCATACACCAACCAGCTCACACAATGATGGGATATTCTGAGAATTTCGAAAGTGACTTTTAATATAAAAGCCCTGTTCTAAATTATCAGAAGGGCATATGATACCGTCCCTGTTAGGCAAAATCATCATAATAACCCCGAAAGTCTTATTACATGCATAATTAAGGGCGGATAGATACCACAATATGAATTAAAGTTATAATAAATATAGTATAATGATTAAGCATACAAGTGCAGATACTAAACAGGCAATCCCAATATATATTATTAAAAGCATGAACCCAACGTGTTAAGGGAGAGGGCAAAATGAACATTGTCCCGCACAGACAGGTTCTTTGGGTATTCCTAACCGACAAAGGTGGCATTGTCCAAGGATAGACCCTCGGCGCCAGCATAAGTATTGACCTGAATATAAGACGTGACGAGAGAATAGACTCTGGAATCTAAGGCACACAGTTCCAAACATGCTTATGCATTAATTAGCTAGACTGTGGGAAAGAGAAATTCGCGTGGAATACATGCCTCATACACTAGAAATTGCTATTTATTCAAGAGTAGGGATAAAACACAACCTATAAGGGACAAGCAACCGGTCACATGACCTCTAAAGTGTCCAAAATTCGGCGAAAGGAAGGGGAAATTCGTGTAATGGCGACATCCGATGTTTGCTAGGAAAATCACTCTGTTTCGGCGTGTGAGGGAGGCAACAAGTACAGAAATTTCATCAGAGTCCGCGTTCGTGGATAGACGGGGTAACTCACATTAAGTGCTTATCGAACACTCTGTGGTAGCGAATGAGAGAAACTGCACTCGTTACAACGTCATTTAGATGTCACCAAACTCTGTTCTTTTGTTTAATAATCCTCCGGAAATACTACGTTATGCGAAGTAATTCACTACCGACGTTCAGGAACAACGCGCACACTGATACATATAAGTCGTGTCATGCGCGCAGCAACGTGAAAGTCTCAAATCTCGCGCCTAATGTGCGAATAACATCGTCAATAGTGGCGAGTGGAGAGGACTAATTATAACAATAAACTTGGTATTCAAAGGTCGTGGTGTCTTATATGTGATAATACCCACACCCTGTCAGGACGCACCCACTCCCTGGAACTCAAAAAGCGAGTACTCATGCAAACCTACCCTGAGAAAAACCCCGACCTGTTGGAAACCTCCCATCCGTAGTCCTCACCTATCACATGTCATATCTTATGAGGTGTTGAGTGCCGGGAGGGCTCAACGAGGTGCTTTACGGGCAAGGACCAATCTCACAGAGTACTCTTACGTACACCAAGTGTAAGGCGTACTCTATTCTAATGCAATAGCTTAGAGGGAGCAACAAGCATCCTCTTCAGCACTATCAATCTGAAACAAAAAGTCACCCTACAGAACCCTATCCAAAAGCTTTCCTATGTGCGGTAAAACCCTATTGAGGATAGGCACGCAGCAGAATCATTCTGGCTTACTAAAGCCTCCCAGAAGTGACTGACGGATGGACGGACGGAGTCTGAATTTGTCGTATCCATGTAGCCACTGGTCTGCCACGTTTCCTTCTACCTGACGGTCCCCATTCCAATAACCATCGTGGCAAACTCCCCTTTGATGTCCTTTTCATGTGTCCATACCAGTTGTTTTTCTTCCACAAAATTAATAATTACAATCGGAGCGTTTACGTCTATTTTCTTCTCGATTGCTTCATTTTGTATTCTTTCTTGCCCAAATATTCCTACTGACCCTCTTCGAAGTATATAGAAAGATGAACTTTTCATTAATTAGGAATTTACTGTTCATACTTCCGATCCATATTGTGGCGAACGTATTGTTGAGGCAAGGCGGCGCGAGGGACGAGTTCAAAGAGACGGGCAGTGCACTGTGGAGATAAAAGCTCGCCGAAACGGTGGGGGAAGGAGACGGATTTCTGGAGAGTTTGTCTTTCTTCTAGCACCTTCCTGATTGTTTAGGAACATTCCGGATGGTGAGTTAGCTACAAAAAAGGAGCCACCGCCCGCTAGTGAGACAGTCGGTAATTAGACGCGTGCGCGTGAACAGCTGTAAAAGTGAATTCCATTGTGGTCGATGATCTTGCACGTTTTATGTCTATGTGACGTAGTTCTGCTACTGTAAATGTTGACAAAGTGTGTTGCTACGAAAATAAAGAGCAATTTTTGGTGTTTGTAGCCTGTTCTTTTAATTCTACGAACCCACAATGACACAATATGTCAACGCTTCTGATAATTTAAGATTTCTTTCATTTCCTCTTTTCTAACCTGATAGTATTAGAGTACATAGTTTTCCACAATTATTCTTACATTAATTTTCTTATCCAGTTTATAACGTTTACTCCTAGATATTTGTACCCTTCAATACGAGTAATCCTCCACAACCCTCCTTCCAGGATTAGATTCTTATTTGAACCTCCTGTTATCATACACTTTGATACAGGTTAATCTGAGGGCTCTGATTTTAACATTCTGTTAATTTCCTGGAGATGTATTTAATGTGTTAACATTGAGCCAAGGTTGACTATCTTTAGCAAATTATAGTAAACGACCTTTACTTGGATTCCAATACCCTTACATTTCTTTCAATTATCAAATGCTTTTTATAACAAATCCTAGTTTAAGAGTATTATAGTTTATAATTTTAACATGTTATAATATATACATTGTATCAGTTAATGTCATATTAGTACACTTTCTTTGGTTTTTCTATCGCGTACAGTCCAAATATGGAATTGCTGGAAGAGTTTCGTGTTAATGTTCATACTCGAAACTCACTAACAATATTTAATGTCAGAAAGCGTAAAAATGAGCAACAAATTTGACTCAACCTAAATCATTAAATTGGTTTGCTTCTATAAATACTTCTATTAATGGAAAACTTTACCTTAATAGATAGCGAAACCACAGTTTCCTCGATTCCCCGACTTTTTATTCTTCGCAACATGTGTCACCTCGTATGCGAAAGTATCAATTTTCCTTCCCGCTCTATGTTCCTCCCAGCAAAATCAATGCCCAAGATACCGTACCCATAAGTGCCAACTTATATTATAAACTAAATTAATGTTGAGCTGCAATTAGTAAACACAAAACATGTCAACTCACAAAGAAATTATTTCAATTATTAATGAAATACAAATTATTTACTTTCCTAACATTTTGGATAAGTAATTGAAACGGTATCTTATCTGTAATATTGGTCTATCAGTATATTTTTGCACAGCTTATCCTCCCCCCCCCCCCCCCCAAAAAAATGAGCACAAATTTACATCAGCATCACCACCTGCTTACGGTATACATTAATTGGTATTGTCATATCTGGTGATAAACATCTTACTCTAAATCTGTTTATACAGAACATAGGAAACCATATGATCTCTAGTCCTCCCTCCCTTCCTTACTTGTTTCCTTCCTGCATTGACGTGAAAAATAGCAGAAATGTAATACACAGGGCAGTGATTGGAATGAAATTCTGAACATATTCGAATGTTCGTTGAACGTTATTGGCCCTAGGTGCAATCTGCGGTCCACTTTGCAATTTTGACTTTTTCAGTCTCCGCAAAGCCTGATTCGTTGAGTCAGGAAGTGATTTTACTGTTTTATGTGTGTATATAGAAAAACAAGCACGGGCTAGAATAAACGATTTTATATGATTACATAGCTTGCGTGGAAATTAGAAGACGATATTTAGCCGGATCATCAGTTGAGTGTCCTCCACACTCTGGGTATCTTCTTCGATTCTCGATAAGAAGCGAAAGGTAAAGCGCTTCTGCCTACTTAACGGTTTGACAAAGCTGAGGAGCAGTTGACAGAATTCTCAAAAGAAAAATATCCAACTACTTGCACTGGAAACACCAGTTTTAATGGGCCTACAATATGACTAACATACATTAGAAACCCTTGATATTCTCACTTATGACAGTGTGACTTTGGTCCAACTTTCAAAGTCTCATTTCAATAAGCTTAGCGTTACTTACAGTTCGTCTGGTTTACCTTGAATCTCGGGAATTATAGAGAGCGCGCACTATGGCCGCACTGTTGTAGGTAACCCAGATCCGCCTAATCCCACGTCACATCACTTCGATGTACAATTTGTCTGGTTTATCTTGAAACATGGGAATTAGAGAGAGAGGGGGAGAGAGAGAGAACGCATTATTGTCCGCGTAGGTAACTCCTGACTGCTTAACCCCACATCGCATTACTTCCATGGAATATTCCGATTGACTCCGCGTGATTATATTGTAGCTATCCTTTTCGTACTTTCAAGCGCAGCGCTTTAAAGACTACTAGTAGATGTCTGTAGTATAGATATACCGACCATTAACGATTTTTT
This sequence comes from Mantis religiosa, assembly GCA_030765055.1. Lineage (NCBI taxonomy): Eukaryota > Metazoa > Arthropoda > Insecta > Mantodea > Mantidae > Mantis > Mantis religiosa. The sequence goes on from CM060950.1 coordinate 112,828,543, forward strand.
GGAGAGTCACTTTCCTCTAAATTTATAATGAAATTGTCCAACATATCAATTAATCCATCTTTTCCCCAGTACATCTTTTCTATCTGCTTCATTGATTTGTGCCCATTAGCATTCGCATCACAATGACACGTAGTTAAGATATGTCCATTTAATTCAGCTATGGAGTCGATTGTATACAGTTTGAACGTATTTTTGTTTCTCTTATTATCTCGTACAACACCGCTTTTGATACCATATTACCATTATTATCATATTTCACTGTCAACATAAAGCACTGTTTGTTGTAAGCAAGCACTGCAATGGTTGCAGCATCTGTCGCTGTCTGACGGAGAATAAGCAGTGAAGGATAGCAATAGCAATGTGTTAACGAAACTTTTTACCCCTCCCTTGTCACAGGGAGGGTTAGCGCATATTTCAAACAAACCAGCCGAACCTTAGGTTTCTAATATAGCTTTCCTTTACACTTCGCTTAAGTACACTGTCACTAGCCTAAACTACGTCCATAGTTCACTATTATTTAGCTTTCCTCCGTGATAAATTCTCCGACCTAGCCTCATTCCTCAGGACGATTCGCTTGCCGCGGTGTCGAACACTAGACGTCATTACTCCTTTGTAGTAACAACATCACTCATTGCACGTAATTGCGGCCATCAACAACTCGTTCAGAGAATGTACTTTGGTCGCAACAGGAATCTGACTTGCTTACTCGCGTACTCACTTCACGAGACTCGCTAACTTCGCTAGAAAATGACTAAGCCAGAGCATTCACTCATATCTGAGTCAGAAGTTCCCTGGAACGTTCGTGCCAAGGAAACATACACAAGGTTCTAACTATCTTGCAATAGATGTGTTTACGGTGAGCAAATGCGCTCTCAGAGCAGTTTAGGTTCCGACTGCTCGGCACAGACCTCCCGATGCCCTAGCGTTATAGCCTCTGCATCATTTTAAACATAAATTTATTACTAGCAAAGTCCGCAGCTCAGCTCGTCAATGCTTCACTTTGGAGATTCTCTCTCTCTCTCTCTCTCTCTCTCTCTCTCTCTCTCTCTCTCTC